>NW_021025664.1:461744-646834 GCF_004153795.1 Camellia sinensis | reverse complement strand
CTTCGTAATCCAACGTCTTCTTGCTCAGATAGTAGATAGCTTTCTCCACTTTATCCTTTGATTCCTGCGCAAGCATGCAGCCCATCGTAGTTTTAGTCACTGAAAGGTACAAAATCAATGGTTTTCCTGGCTCAGGCGGTGACAACACGGGTGGGTTTTGTAAGTATTCCTTGATCTGTTCAAAAAGAGCTTGGCATCGGCTCCCATTGGAACTTCTTTCCTTTCTTCAGGAGACCAAAACGTGGTTCACAAGTCAAGGTTAATTTTGAGATAAACCGTCTTATGAATTGCACTTTACCCAGAAAGCCTCTCACCTCCTTTTCAGTCCTTGGTGGTGGCATTTCAAGATGCCTTTATTTTGGAAGGGTCGACCTCGATACCTCTCTGTGTAATCAAGAACCCCAGCATTTTCCCTGCTGTAACACCAAACGTACACTTCTGAGGATTCAGTCGCAATCGAAATTCTCTGATCCTTTGAAAAAACTTTTGCAAGGCGGTGTAGTGGCCCTCTCTTTCTTTGGACTTGACAATCATGTCGTCCACGTACACCTCAACCTCTTTATGGATCATGTCATGCAATATCGTGGTTGCGGCCCGTTGATATGTAGCTCCAGCATTCTTCAACCCAAATGGCATCACCCTATAGCAGTAAGTCCCCAGGAGTGGTGAAAGAGTCTTCTCCCAGTCTTCAGGTGCCATCACTATCTGATTTTAGCCTGAGAATCCATCCATGAACGAAAGCAAAGCATGCCCCACTGTGAAGTCTACTAACTCATCGATATGCGGCAAAGGAAAGTCGTCCTTCAGACTGGCTCTATTCAAATCCTTGAAATCCACGCATACCCGGATCCTGCCATCCTTCTTCGGTACTGGACAATGTTGGCCAACCAAGTTGGGTACTCAGATACCAGTAGGAACCCTGCGTCAATTTGCTTGGTGACCTCTTCTTTAATTTTGCGAGCCCAGTCCGGGCGGACCCTTTTGAGTTTCTGTTTAACGGGTCGGGCCCCTGGGTCAAGAGGGATCCGGTGCTGTACAATCTCAGGATCGATTCCAGGCATGTCTTCGTAGGACCACGCGCAAAACATCTTTGAAATCTTTTAATAAAGCGACTAAGCGCTCGCGCTCCTCCGAAGACAACGTGGACCCGATTTGGACCAGCCGCGGGTCCTCCTCAGTACGCACATTAACTGTCGTGATTTCATCAACCAAGGGTTTAACAAATCTCTTTTGCTCTTGATCAATTAAACGTTGTAAAATCGGAGGAATTTCTTCCTTGTCGTTTCATCAAAATTTTGAAAGTCCTGATTAATACAATAAATCAAAGGCACAGAAAAGTACTCAGAAACCACAACCATTCCATTCTCATTAAGCTCATCCAAATCGTCGATTCCTTTGTACAACGAACTCAAAAGAGAAAGAAAAAGACAACCTAGACAGGATGTGGTATCCGGGTTATCACTCCCAGGATTACCGGACTCAGACTCAGACTCAAACGAGCTGGAACCTGATTCCAACTCTACGACTCGGGGAATCAGATTCCGGCTCACTACCTGACCCGGTGCTGCTTGACAAAAATCCCTCCTCGTACTGCCAGATGAGGGAGGGTGCGATGGATGCATCCAAAATGCTTGAGGTGGGCTCACAGCCATTTCATTCCCAATCATGGACATCGAGAAGTTATCCTCCAAGCACTTCTGTACGATCGGAGGATCTGAGAGTAGACAAGCCAGCGCTACCTCATTTCGATTTCGGCGTTCTCAGAATCCACTTTCTTGCACTGCCCAACCTTAATTGATGGGTTTGTCTGCTCTTCGGCAACATCATCCCCAGATAACTGCAGGTCAAAGAAGATCTCAAACCCTGGCAAGCGACGCTTCTCTGCGTTCAACCACGGCTCTGGGAAGCCACAAAATGGAAAATCCTTCCCCTCCCGAACAAAGCGTCCGTTTAGGGTACCCTGGATGGGTCGGTGCATTAGCTCATAAGGCTTCCCCGCTTGCTTTGCTCTGGTTCTCCCAGCCATCTCCTTGCCTTTCCTCACCTAGTCCTCTTTGGTGGGCAGATAACCCAAACCAAAGGTATGTAGGTTGTGCGGCGCTTCGGCCGTACTGCAATGCCCTTCCGGCCACTTCTTCCCAGTCCCATCCCAGGGATGTGCTGGAGTTTGTTCATGAGGTATACTGACTGAGCACTAACGTACAACCCTTCATCAATAGCTAAGATGTTCTGTACGACCTGGGCCTCGGCTAGGTTAAAACCTGATAGGAACACATTCTTCGTGCCATGCTCGATTTCCAAAACCGGTGTAGACATTTCTGGCAGTAGATGGATTGATGAATTCCCAAAACAATAGCCACCCCCTTCCCGTGAGGGTATTTCAACATCTGATGCAGTGTGGAAGAGACTGCCTTCACCTGGTGTTGCCATGGCCACCCTAGAAGTAAATTAAAGGTTGCAGGACAATCCAAGACATGAAAGTCAATCTCGTGTTGTCCCGGACCAACCTAGGTCTGAATTTTCACGTCCCCATTACTTCTCTGCTTGTGTTATCATACGCCCTTATCACCTAGGCTGTTGGCACAAAGTTTGCGGGCTTCAACCCGATTGCATATGCCGTCCTTGACGGGCACACGTTAATAGCGGATCCTGTGTCGACAAGAACCACCGGTATCCATTTGCTTCTACATTCCACAGAGATGTATAGCGGTTGTTTAGATTCGCGCCCTCAGGCGGCAGTTCCTTGTCGAAAAAGGTCAACATCGGGGAAGTCTCTCCGGAAAAACCAATCCCACTAGCTGTTCAGGCGTGGTATCTATGGAGAGTTTAGCCTTGTCCATTGCCGATAGGACAGCTTGTCTATGAACACGTGAAGCCACAAGAATCCCCAGATGGAGATGTCTGTTTGTATCTTTTTCAACTATTTCAGCACGGCTCTTCTTCAAGTAGCTCTCTTTCTGCTTTTCTGCCTCCTTGTCCTTCCTGGACGCCTCTGGCTGATCTAGGTGTGGGGCTTGAAATACTGCCCACTCTTAGTCATATAGTCAACTTCACCAGTATACCAGGTATCGTCTGGTTGATTGCTCCCCCAATCCTCATCTATGTGGGCAAGACATAGATCATCGTCCTCCCACCACATTCCATCGGCAGCCACAGACACCTGTCCAGCTCCGTTGTAACTATCCCTGTATTCGAGTACTTTCTATCCAGGTGCTCGTAGCACGCTCTACCTTTGTGCACATAGCAGGTTCAGTCCCCATAGGGGCCTTGGCTTTTCTGGCTCTCTCAGAGTCTTCGATTCCTTCTTGTTCCAATTGCTCAGCACAGTTTGCTGTTCAACATTCCCTGTATTCAAAATGCCCAAATCCCGAGCAAAATTCTTGGCACCGGCGCTCTTCGCGATGTATTCTGATCCCCGCCCTTCCGGCCACAATTGATGTCCTTGCCCCTGATGGGCTTTTTTCCAGCTGAGATTCTTCAACAATATCGGGTTGGTCGTCAAGCCACCCTGTGACTCTACGACTCCTCAAAATCGAACCAATTGACTGCCATGTCCCAGATCTCTGTTCGTTGAAAATCTGAAGGTCAGCAATGTCCCCTTCCAGAATTGCTAAGTCATCTATCCTCTGATCAAGTCCATCCCCCCATAGTACACAAATTTCTGCCCCCACCGGTAATCCACATTTGGCCTAATTTGACCCGCTGACGCAATGTAGCCACTCGGATTGTACACCTCCTCAGCAAAGCTCTCCCCAATTCCTCAGTTCCTGAATCCATTGTACCACTTTCCTCCAAAATCATCCCTATTCTGTCTTCAACAGCCACACCATTGGTTCGGGTTGGGTTCGGGAGATGTCCAACATGCACAAGTCAGTGCTGTCAGGAACACCTCCGCTTGGGTAGGTGAGGTGGGGTGATATATATGCTGGGTCGTATGAAATGACCCCGGTCTGGATAAAATTGATGCATTTGGGAGGTGGAGCTTGGTTGTGTGGTGGGAGAGGGTTGGTTGTGACATTGGGTTTCTCTAGAGGCACAATCACCCTATTATCAATGAGATCTTGAATCTCATGACGTAATCGGAAGCATTGGTCGGTGTCATGACCGTGCTGTTGGTGAAAGGCACAGTATTTGGCTGGATTATGGGAGGGGGAAGTGGATTCGGCAATGGCCGCGCTCTAGGGGTTTCAAGTGCCCTTTCCTGATTAAAACCTCCAGAGCTTTGGAGGGGGCATATATAACGGAGTGAAGGTTCTTTGGCCTCGAGGTTGGTGTTTGGTTGTTTGCGAGCTACTTCCAGACCACTGGAGAATGGTGTAGCCTCAAGGGTTCTTGGGGAGTGGTGGTGACCATGCTTACTTCTGAGCTCTGGCAGTTGCGGCATTACTTGTGCCTGTAATGGTGTTGCGGTTGAAGGTTCTCCTGGGTTGTTCTCTATCTTGGTCAATCAGACCTTGTTTCATAGCATCCTCAATTGGTACCCTCATCTCATGTAATTTGAAAAGGTGGGGAAGGGGAGAACAATCATTTTCTGCATAAGCTTGGGTGGAGATTGCGCACAATCATCCGAATTGATCTTTGTCAGTGAGCCTTGTGGTCATCATTGAGGCCTTGGCCCTCCACCGAGTAACGAAGTCAGAAAAACTCTCCTTAGGCTCCTGCCTAGTCGTCTCGAGATCACGGTTGTGATCTCGATCTGTGTATTATAGGATTACTGAGCGAACAAAGCCTTGGCCATCTCATCCCAATTCCTCTTAACATCGTCTTCCATTTTGCGTACCAGATGGGCCCCACACCCGACAGGGTTCGGCCGAATAAAGAAAACTTTTGTAGTCTAGTGAGGCCATCGGCCTTAATATGTCTGAAAACAGCCCGTAATCTTGCTGACTGACTGGTATGTGTATCTCTATGGCAGAAACTAAAACCTCAGCCCGACTGTTCACTGCTAAAGTAGACCACTGTTCTGGTAACCTCTGCTCAGACACACTGCGTTTTCTTAGCCTAGCTTGGCATCGGCCGTCCCATTGGAACTTCTTTCCTTTCTTTAGGAGACCAAAAAGTGGTTCACAAGTCAAGGTTAATTTTGAGATAAACCGTCTTATGAATTGCACTTTACCCAGAAAGCCTCTCACCTCCTTTTCAGTCCTTGGTGGTGGCATTTCTAAGATGGCCTTGATTTTTGAAGGGTCGACCTCGATGCCCCTTTGTGTAATCAGAAACCCCAACATTTTTCCCGCTGTAACACCGAACGTACACTTCTAAGGATTTAGCCGCAACCGAAATTCTCTGATCCTTTGAAAAAACTTTTACAAGGCGGTGTAGTGGCCCTTTCTTTCTTTGGACTTGACAATCATGTCGTCCACGTACACCTCAACCTCTTTATGGATCATGTCATGCAATATCGTGGTTGCGGCCCGTTGATATGTAGCTCCAGCATTCTTCAACCCAAATGGCATCACCCTATAGCAGTAAGTCTCCCACGGAGTGGTGAAAGTAGTCTTCTCCCAGTCTTCAGGTGCCATCACTATCTGATTTTAGCCTGAGAATCCATCCATGAACGAAAGCAAAGCATGCCCCACTGTGAAGTCTACTAACTCATCGATATGCGGCAAAGGAAAGTCGTCCTTCAGACTGGCTCTATTCAAATCCTTGAAATCCACGCATACCCGGATCCTGCCATCCTTCTTCGGTACTGGAACAATGTTGGCCAACCAAGTTGGGTACTCAGATACCAGTAGGAACCCTGCGTCAATTTGCTTGGTGACCTCTTCTTTAATTTTGCGAGCCCAGTCCGGGCGGACCCTTTTGAGTTTCTGTTTAACGGGTCGGGCCCCTGGGTCAAGAGGGATCCGGTGCTGTACAATCTCAGGATCGATTCCAGGCATGTCTTCGTAGGACCACGCAAAAACATCTTTGAAATCTTTTAATAAAGCGACTAAGCGCTCGCGCTCCTCCGAAGACAACGTGGACCCGATTTGGACCAGCCGCGGGTCCTCCTCAGTACGCACATTAACTGTCGTGATTTCATCAACCAAGGGTTTAACAAATCTCTTTTGCTCTTGATCAATTAAACGTTGTAAAATCGGAGGAATTTCTTCCTTGTCGTTTCATCAAAATTTTGAAAGTCCTGATTAATACAATAAATCAAAGGCACAGAAAAGTACTCAGAAACCACAACCATTCCATTCTCATTAAGCTCATCCAAATCGTCCGATTCCTTTGTCACAACGAACTCAAAAGAGAAAGAAAAAGACAACCTAGACAGGACTGTGGTATCCGGGTTATCACTCCCAGGATTACCGGACTCAGACTCAGACTCAAACGAGCTGGAACCTGATTCCAACTCTACAGACTCGGTGGAATCAGATTCCGGCTCACTACCTGACCCGGTGCTGCTTGACAAAAATCCCTCCTCGTACTGCCAGATGAGGGAGGGTGCGATGGATGCATCCAAAATGCTTGACGGTGGGCTCACAGCCATTTCATTCCCAATCATGGACATCGAGAAGTTATCCTCCAAGCACTTCTGTACGATCGGAGGATCTGAGAGTAGACAAGCCAGCGCTACCCTCATTTCGATTTCGGCGTTCTCAGAATCCACTTTCTTGCACTGCTCAACCTCAATTGATGGGTTTGTCTGCTCTTCGGCAACATCATCCCCAGATAATTGCAGGTCAAAGAAGATCTCAAACCTTGGCAAGCGACGCTTCTCTGCGTTCAACCACGGCTCTGGGAAGCCACAAAATGGAAAATCCTTCCCCTCCCGAACAAAGCGTCCGTTTAGGGTACCCTGGATGGGTCGGTGCATTAGCTCATAAGGCTTCCCCGCTTGCTTTGCTCTGGTTCTCCCAGCCATCTCCTTGCCTTTCCTCACCTAGTCCTCTTTGGTGGGCAGATAACCCAAACCAAAGGTATGTAGGTTGTGCGGCGCTTCGGCCGATACTGCAATGCCCTTCCGGCCACTTCTTCCCAGTCCCATCCCAGGGATGTGCTGGAGTTTGTTCATGAGGTATACTGACTGAGCACTAACGTACAACCCTTCATCAATAGCTAAGATGTTCTGTACGACCTGGGCCTCGGCTAGGTTAAAACCTGATAGGAACACATTCTTCGTGCCATGCTCGATTTCCAAAACCGGTGTAGACATTTCTGGCAGTAGATGGATTGATGAATTCCCAAAAACAATAGCCACCCCCTTCCCGTGAGGGTATTTCAACATCTGATGCAGTGTGGAAGAGACTGCCTTCACCTGGTGTTGCCATGGCCACCCTAGAAGTAAATTAAAGGTTGCAGGAACATCCAAGACATGAAAGTCAATCTCGTGTTGTCCCGGACCAACCTAGGTCTGAATTTTCATCGTCCCCATTACTTCTCTGCTTGTGTTATCATACGCCCTTATCACCTAGGCTGTTGGCACAAAGTTTGCGGGCTTCAACCCGATTGCATATGCCGTCCTTGACGGGCACGTTAATAGCGGATCCTGTGTCGACAAGAACCACCGGTATCCATTTGCTTCTACATTCCACAGAGATGTATAGCGGTTTGTTATGATTCGCGCCCTCAGGCGGCAGTTCCTTGTCGAAAAAGGTCAACATCGGGGAAGTCTCTCCCGGAAAAACCAATCCCACTAGCTGTTCAGGCGTGGTATCTATGGAGAGTTTAGCCTTGTCCATTGCCGATAGGACAGCTTGTCTATGAACACGTGAAGCCACAAGGAATCCCCAGATGGAGATGTCTGTTTGTATCTTTTTCAACTATTTCAGCACGGCTTCTTCTTCAAGTAGCTTCTCTTTCTGCTTTTCTGCCTCCTTGTCCTTCCTGGACGCCTCTGGCTGATCTAGGTGTGGGGGCTTGAAATACTGCCCACTCTTAGTCATATAGTCAACTTCACCAGTATACCAGGTATCGTCTGGTTGATTGCTCCCCCAATCCTCATCTATGTGGGCAAGACATAGATCATCGTCCTCCCACCACATTCCATCGGCAGCCAACAGACACCTGTCCAGCTCCGTTGTAACTATCCCTGTATTCGCAGTACTTTCTATCCAGGTGCTCGTAGCACGCTCTACCTTTGTGCACATAGCAGGTTCAGTCCCCATAGGGGCCTTGGCTTTTCTGGCTCTCTCAGAGTCTTCGATTCCTTCTTGTTCCAATTGCATCAGCACAGTTTGCTGTTCAACATTCCCTGTATTCAAAATGCCCAAATCCTGAGCAAAATTCTTGGCACCGGCGCTCTTCGACGATGTATTCTGATCCCCGGCCCTTCCGGCCACAATTGATGTCCTTGCCCCTGATGGGCTTTTTTCCAGCTGAGATTCTTCAACAATATCGGGTTGGTCGTCAAGCCACCCTGTGACCTCTACTGACTCCTCAAAATCGAACCAATTGACTGCCATGTCCCCAGATCTTGTTCGTTGAAAATCTGAAGGTCAGCAATGTCCCCTTCCAGAATTGCTAAGTCATCTATCCTCTGATCAAGTCCATCCCCCCATAGTACACAAATTTCTGCCCCCACCGGTAATTCCACATTTGGCCTAATTTGACCCGCTGACGCAATGTAGCCACTCGGATTGTACACCTCCTCAGCAAAGCTCCTCAATTCCTCAGTTCCTGAATCCATTGTACCACTTTCCTCCAAAATCATCCCTATTCTGTCTTCAACAGCCACCACCATTGGTTCGGGTTGGGTTCGGGAGATGTCCAACATGCACAAGTCAGTGCTGTCAGGAACACCTCCGGCTTGGGTAGGTGAGGTGGGGTGATATATATGCTGCGGTCGTATGAAATGACCCCGGTCTGGATAAAATTGATGCATTTGGGAGGTGGAGCTTGGTTGTGTGGTGGGAGAGGGTTGGTTGTGACATTGGGTTTCTCTAGAGGCACAATCACCCTATTATCAATGAGATCTTGAATCTCATGACGTAATCGGAAGCATTGGTCGGTGTCATGACCGTGCTGTTGGTGAAAGGCACAGTATTTGGCTGGATTATGGGAGGGGGGAAGTGGATTCGGCAATGGCTGCGACTCTAGGGGTTTCAAGTGCCCTTTCCTGATTAAAACCCCTAGAGCTTTGGACGGGGGCATATATAACGGAGTGAAGGTTCTTTGGCCTCGAGGTTGGTGTTTGGTTGTTTGCGAGCTACTTCCAGACGCACTGGAGAATGGTGTAGCCTCAAGGGTTCTTGGGGGAGTGGTGGTGACCATGCTTACTTCTGATGCTCTGGCAGTTGCGGCATTACTTGTGCCTGTAATGGTGTTGCGGTTGAAGGTTCTCCTGGGTTGTTCTCTATCTTGGTCAATCAGACCTTGTTTCATAGCATCCTCAATTGGTACCCTCATCTCATGTAATTTGAAAAGGTGGGGAAGGGGAGAACAATCATTTTCTGCATAAGCTTAGGTTAGAGATTGCGCACAATCATCCGAATATGATCTTTGTCAGTGAGCCTTGTGGTCATCATTGAGGCCTTGGCCCTCCACCGAGTAACGAAGTCAGAAAAACTCTCCTTAGGCTCCTGCCTAGTCGTCTCGAGATCACGGGTTGTGATCTCGATCTGTGTATTATAGGATTACTGAGCGACAAAAGCCTTGGCCATCTCATCCCAATTCCTCTTAACATCGTCTTCCACTTTTGCGTACCAGATGGCCGCCACACCCGACAGGGTTCGGCCGAATAAAGAAAACTTCTGTAGTCTAGTGAGGCCCATCGGCCTTAATATGTCTGAAAACAGCCGTAAGTGCACCATGGGATCCCCGGACCCGTCAAAGCGGTCAATATGTGGCATCTTAAATCTGTCCGGCAGCGTTACGGCTGCGTCGGTATACCCATCCTCGATGTCCGGGATGGACTTCACACCCTGAGATTTCTTGAACAGCTTTTCAAGCTTGCTCACTTTTAATGCCATTGGGTCCACCTCGAATTCGAAGGGAGAATCCAGTTGATTGATAGGAGTGGGTGCCTTGGATAGTTGAGGTAGAATCGGGGGCGGAGCTGGCCCTATTGGGATGTCTGTATCCTCCTGGACATTTTGGACATTCGCCGTCTCCTCGGGTATTGGAACTCTTGGTGGGGGAGGAGCTTGGTATGAAGCTGATGCTCTGGCTTGCTGCTGTAGCCGGGTAATTAGCTTTGCCTGTTTGTCCATGACGACGGCCTGCTATTTGGCAAATTCTGCTTGACGAGCAGCGTCCTCCTACATGGTTCTCATGCTCTCTTGGAGCTGACGCATCATTTCTTCCATTCCTGCCATACTGCCCTGATCTATCTAAACTACCGATATGTCTATCTCTGGAGTAGCCTCAAGAATCCCAACCTGACTGTTCAAAGACCACTGATCTGGCAATCTCGGTACCGATACACTACATCTTCTCGACCTCCGCCTGACAACCGGGGGTAAGGAATAGAACACTGGTTGTCCGTCTACCAGATCCTCAGATCGATGGAGTCGACGACCTCTAGTCCAGAGTGCTTAGGGAATATCTACTTGGTCAGAAACAATTGTGCTAAACTACCTAGCAAAAAGATAAATAAAGCATAATAAAGAAATAAACAACCAGAAACGGACAGCATAACGGCTTAAATAAACAAAACACACAGTCGGTATGATAACACACAGTTGGCACGTGTAAGCTGAATATACTGTTCTCAAATACTGGTCATTGTTTCCCAAATCACTGCCCTAAATCTGAGTCTGATACCCGCGGATATACTGATTCACAAAACATTGGTGCCCGCAGGCCGGATGCCCAAACTTGAAAACTGATACATGCATTCCTGTAGAGACACACTCTAAAAGCACAAAGCAAACAAGTGAGAGCCAAAACACCCTATGGAGGGGTAGGGTTTCCCTGTCCTATTTTGTTAGGAGCTAGGGTTTCACTACGCACGCAGCATTTTGAAACAACCTATAATCGGGTGAGCAACTTGTCCTAGTTTGGAATGGTCATTATGGATTCCGAATATGCACTAGGTCGAATGGTCAAAAAGGGTGCCCCGATAAAAACCGGGGTTTGTGTTCCCATTGTAGCAGAGCCCGTAACCGGTCAGCCTTATGGCACGCAGCCTCCGGCAAACCGTTCAGGAATAGCAGATGGTAAACACAGTGTCCTAGGCGCACCAATGCAAATGCAATGCAAAGAAACACATAAGTGTAATCAAAACAAGATATCATGAGTTCGAGTCAAGTTCTCTAACTCCCCAGCAGAGTCGCCAGAAACTGTTGACGTCCTCGAATGTCTCTGGAAAATCCCGTTTTATTCATTGGGCTCACTATAGTTCGGACTCGATGTCACGGTTCTTAATCTGATCTCGTAAAGTGCAATCCGAGATTGATAAATCACCAAAGAGTCCAAATCTGGCAAATCGTTTTGAAAAACTGATTTTTAGAAAGAAGTGCCAAACATGGACTGCTTTGCCAGATATAGAGTCACCTAAATATTTTATTTTCGGGGAATTTAGGAAACCCTGACTCGTGCCTAAGGCCACGTGTCCATCATCACCAAAGTTGCCTCGGCTCGGGAACTTGGGTACGATTGGGGAAGGTCATGCAATGAGCACCCCCGCTCGCCCGATCAAAGATCGGCCACTACTAAACACGATATCGAGTTTTTGAAAACACATGCGTTCTTATTCTGGTTTATTAGCCTAGGACTATTATGTGATGCACACAGCATACAAGTATAGAATAGATCGCTTGAGTTGGAACAAAACATTTCATGTTTGTTTATTTGAAAATGGTTTGATGGTGCTACTCGCAATTATGCTAAGACGTGGATTTGCCACCCTCAAGTGGGCTCAGAAAACAGGGTGATTTGCCACTCTCAAGTGGGCTTAAAACTCGTAATCGATGAATTGTTCCAATTCAAGTAATCCAACCTTCACCCACAGGCATTCAGGCAGGTATATCACATAATCAGTTAGCCTCATGGCAAGCGTGCTATCATGGTAGTTGCTCACACACATGCAAGGATGCTAAAGCATAAACACTCACCAAGTACTCTGAGCCAAAGAAAGAAGCTAATTAGAAATCATGCATGAATCCTAACTATGCTGAGATGCCTAATGTAACACATGCATGATGCAACTAAGATAGGCTCGGCTATTCTAAAATGGCATATGAGATGTTACAGATAACATGTATTCAACTTGGAATTGAAATACGATGCAGTTAGTATGATGCGCCGAGCCCGGTGCATGCAAAACAGATGAATGGATGCAAACATACGAGCATAAGGATTCTAATTGAAACATGCCCTAAAACTAACTATCATAAGCTAGTAAATGAAAGGGAGAAAGACATGGGGTTGGAAGATATGCATCACACACACGCACACTTATTACAACATTGCCCTCCTCGGAGGGTCCGAATGAATAATACACAACCAACTAGCTAATCTAAGCTAATCAAACTAATTATTACACAACCCAAATGAATAATGAATTATAGCTAATTATTACACAACACTAGCTAATTAACAAATTTAACTAAGGAAGCAAATAAACTAGCATGCAAGCTACATGCAATGGATTGCCTCAGCTCTGCCTTGAATGATAAAGGATGCATGCATGCCCGAGTCGCCTTGTCGGGAAATCCATTGCGATGCCTCGACTCGCCTTTGTTTGCAATTGATTTCAGAAAGTTGCACGAGGCTCCAGAGAGATGAAACTCCACCCAGGGAAGTTGTGGGAAGGTTGCCGACCAGCTATGGGCAAGGGAGACCACCTGCCGACCACCCTTGGTGGTGAAGACCAAAAAAGGTGGTCGGCCTGCCAGAAAACCTGGTCGGCCGACCAGTTCATTCTCCTAGTTTCTGCTTTTTCTGCAACAAAGGCAAGATAGAGAGAAGGCAAGGTATTTTCAGCATATGTGTGCCCGACCATTCTCCCCATCACTGCATAAGCACTAGGGAGTGTAGTCCTCGATCCTCGGGCCACTAATCACGCATCCCAACGCATGATGGCCGAGGAGTCGAATTGCACGACTTAATGGGACATGAATGCACATATAAGCAGCTAAAACCAACAACTCCATCATGGATGGTCAAGAGTGTCGGCGACCTGGAATCGAGGCACGTTTCATCACTTGGAGTATGAAACGCTCCTCGTTTCCCGTGTTTGGACTAACTCCTATTGCAAACACAATGCAACAAGAAGAATGGCATGACATGTGCAAATGCAACTCTAGTATGCAATCCTAAATGTGATGCGACTAAGTGATGCGAACATGCAAAGGATGACATGTAAGCATGCAACTAGCATACACAATGCTATGGACTAATCAAGGACATACTCAATGCACGTGGATTATATGGCATGCATACACAATGCACTAACATACGCAATGTTATGAACGAGGCAAACGCAATGCAATGATCGAACATGGGATAACATAGACTATATGGCATACACAATGCAAGATGGACTTAAACCAAGATGGATGAACCTCAGCTGTACCCAAATCAGTGGCCAAACATGATGAAAACAAGGCAATGACACACACACAAGCATGCACAATGCAAGGGATCAAAGCCTAAGGTACGAGATACAACTCTACAAATGCGTTGAAAGGATGAAATATGGCGTACAATGGCACAAGTTCTAGCTCTGAAATAACATGCAACATGGTCCCAAATCACGCAAACAACTCACACAATGCATATTGGGAGGCTCAAATACCGAAACTAGTGAAGCACATTACACTAGAGGTATGCAAAGCGATGCTTAAATGACCGAACCAACCATAAACAGTAGTAAAATGGACTAAGATGATGGTTTGAAAGGTACAAAAATGAAGCTCATGCAATGGTCCATAAATGAGGCATACAAGCACAACTCTCAAACGCATTTAAAGAGTGATAAACATGGGAATATGGAAACCTTAAATGCTCTAAAATATCATGCTCAATGATGCCAAAACATAGAAACACCTCAAGTTAAGCATGCAAGGGGGTTCAAAACTCAAGGCTAGGCAAGGGTATTACACTACAACCATGCATGGCAAGTGTCATTCGACCAAGAGGTCTAAAAACAGAGCTGAGGCAACCCAAAATATGAACAAAATCAGATTAGAGCATGGCCAAAATGTGCTAGAATCAAGGGCCAAAACCACATGCAATGTAAGCTAGTGAGCATGGTTTACACTACAAGCATGTGAGGCATTCAAGAAGCCACTAAACTAGCAAAAGACAGAGGTATGACATGCCAAATAATGACCAAAAACCCACTGAAACATGACCAATGCATGCAAGAATGACATGCTCTTTTGATAAGCTATGAAGAGGGTTATTCTACACATGCAAGAGGCGAACCCCAGATGACAACACCAACTCTGGAAAGAGCCTAGGCAGGCGCTAAAAGTCACCAAAAGGGGCCTGAACCAAGGCTTGGAAGTGTGAAAACAAAGGCTCCTTTGTAAGGCCAAAAATGCTAGTAGACAAGACAAGGAGAGAGAGGGTCACCCCTCTCTGATTTTGGCCCTCAAAACCACATACCAACCACTGACAATCTGTTGGATTTCAGTGGCTAAAGGGCCAAGCGAAGGTCAACGCAAAGGCCCTAAGGCATGGCTCAAAACAAGGCAAAATAGAGCATGCAAGCGGGGTAGATGACCGCCAACAACAAAATGGTCTTAAACAAACATGAAAAACACTTAAAAATGAAACTTTTCTTAGTTGAAAACAAAGCTTAAATATGCATGCAAATAGGGCTAAGAGAAGGATCAAAATAGAGGTTGAAAAGGGAGAAAATGAGTTACCCTTGAAGCTCAACAAAACCAACAACTTCTGGACCCAAAAACACAGCTCCTTAACCTTTGAAAATGGCCTCCAAGAACCTTAGGTTGATGGTGGAAGTGTTAGGCTATGAGGTGGTGTGCAAAGGGCCAAGAATCACACACTTTTGAGCTCAAAATAGTGACATATAGAGAGGGATATATTCTTTTGCCTTCACCAAAAATCTAAACCCTCACAAAGGAGGGGGAGGCCTTCCTTTATAGACAAAGGAGGCCAAAGATCCTCCATACACATGTATGGAGGATGTAGTCTGTGCCTTCCAACTGGCACAGCTGGCAACAACTCACAGAGACAAAACTGAAGGGAGTAGGCTGACCAGTTAAGGTGGTCGGCCGATCACTTCCCTTGGTCATCCGACCAGGGTGAGTGGTCTTCCTCAAGGAAAAGTGGTCGGCCAGCCCATTTGATGGTCTCCCAACTGAATGCAAGCTAGTGGTATGGTAGGAGACCAGCAAATGTGGCTCAAAAATCAAGGAGACCAGTTTCTCGACAAGAAAACCGGCTGGCGGAGAGAGAAGTGGTCTCCAAGAGAAAAGGTGGTCTCCCACCCTTGTACCACCTTCCAAACAATGAAAACAAGGTTCATGCCAAAGATGAACCAACACCGATGCAAAACGAGGGTTCAGGGGGCAAAACGCGCGGCCAGGTGCCCTGAAAACAGGCTGTTAAGCACCAAAAGTGGCGTGCGACCACAAAGGTGGTCTCCCAGGTCGCGGTGTCCCTCTAGATAGAGGAAACAAGGTGTGTGCGAAAAATTGTGCCAAACGGAGAATGTTAAGCGGTCCCGAACCGAGGCGCGCGACCGACCGCTTAGAAAACCGAAAATTGGTCTCCAAACAGGAACAGTGGCCTGCGACCACGAAAAGTAGCCTACGACCACTGAGAGATGGTCTACAAGACCCCTCCTTCCCTCCGAGAAGAGAAAGAAAGACCTAGTCCGCAAACCGAGGCAAAACATAAAAGTGTCTCGAGGTCCGGGGGTAAGGACCTCAGCCGAAACTCTGAAACCTCAGAACGAGCACAACATGCGCAATCACCGAGCGCTCAATCGATGACGTCTGAGTCTTAAGGTCGATGAAAAATGGGGTGTCTACACCAGGTGTTGACATGAGCTTTTAATAGCCAGCACATTACGACTTTGTGCATATCTCAGTTTTCATGAGCATATTTTAGAATAAGCCTTGTTCTCATAGAAAGCGGCCCCACTTCTATACTCACATAGGTGAAATCTGTCAAGGATGTTCTTGTAATTTACACACCCCACTCAACAAGAGCTACAGAGTTTCATTAAGAGTATAAAAACTCAACCCTCCAATATTACAGGACAAATGCACTTACATCATAGGGATGGACAATAAAATATTAAGGAGTGCATTTTTTTAACAACCACCATATGTGTCACAATCCAAACCTGCTCCTATGGACACAATATGATTCATTTTTCCCATTAAACCTAGTTACAGGATCTTTGGTCCCTAGGTTGGGTGTCCCCATACATGGTTTATGATTTTATAGGTTTCAAACCCACTCCCTCGATGTATTCCAGACCCTATCTCTCGCCAAGGCCTTGATTAACGGATCTGCAAGATTATCACAAGATTTTACATTATTCACAATTATGATGCCATTACTCAAATAGGATCTCATATTACAGTGTTTCCTTCAAATAAGTTTGGATTTACCATTTTAAAAATGGTTGTTCACTCTACCAATAGCAGCAGTGCTATCACAACGAATTACACAAGAGGAATTGATTTTTCCCAAAAAGAAATTTCATGTAACAAATCTTTTGAAAAACCTAAGTGATTCATGGTTAGAACAAGATTTAATTATTTCAATTAAAACTCACAATCTAAATCATCAAGCACTTACGAGAGTGACTTAGATTGTTGTTTTTGAAAAACAATAAATCGACAAAAAATGATTTTACGTGGAAAAACCACAATTGAATTGTGATAAAAAAATCACGGGCGAAACGCCACTAATCAATCCACTACTGAAAAAAGAAAGATTACAAAGATAACAAACAAATTACCCAAACGCTTCCAATTTGTCTTCAAATCTTCTGTATATCTCTCACTGCAATCTTTGTCTCGGAATTGATTAGATTGAAGTTGAATCCACAACTTCTATTGTCGAATCAATGACCAGATACAGTATCAAACTCCTTTGATACTCCACGCTTGAATCTTCGGATTCTAACGAAGAAGAACACTCTTGAATATGAACAATCAACCTCCTTGACGTGTGCTTCTCAAAACACGAGTTCAATACTTAATCAAATCATCAAGGAAAACTCACAAAAACCTCCAAAAGAAAACCCCAAAACCTCCAAAAGAAAACCCCAAAAACCTTAAAGTAGATCTCTGAAACGTAATCCTAGATTTGAACTTAAACAAGTACTTATAGAAAACAGGAGCAACGAAGCTCGCTCGAGCGAAAACTCTCTCGCTCGAGTGAGGAACCAAAAACGTGTGTTTTCCTTAAGTGGCCTTGCTTGAGCCATGCTACATGCGCTCTAGTGTACAATCATCCTTCTCAGGTTTTTTATAGAAGCAACTTGCGCTCGAGAGAGAACTCCTTCGCTCGAGCGAGCAAGACAAAAAACTTAGAAAAATTACAACTCAATAAAAACATGTTTGTTCACGGGATTGACAGGACTAAGGGACCTAACAATCTCCCCATTTGTCAATTCCCTGACAAAACATTGTAACAATTTCCTAGACAACACAAGAGCTAAAGAAAACAACCAACCTAGCTTAACAAAACAACCTAAACCAAATATCTGCAAAAATAGAAAATCATCACCAAGAAAAAGAATGAGAGAATATAGAGAATATTGGTTCAGAAAAAAAACATATTAAGACATAACACATTAGAAGCTAGATCATAATGTAAGCAAAAAACTAGTCCAGTAGTATGTCTAGGCCGCCTGCAAAATCCACAATGAGTATGCAAACTTGACAACATATATCCCATATATACCCCCCAAAAATTAACGAACCAATACTCCCCCTTTTTGTCCAGGAGAGACAAAAGAAACAGTATATACAAACCATAATAAAAGAAAATAAAAAACTGTCCAAAAAACACATAGTCCAAACACTGTCAAAACTAGGAGTCTGGTGGAGGTGGTTGCTGCATCTGGAGCAAGGAAAGAATCTAGGCTAGCATTGTGCTCTGCTGATCAAGACGACCATCAAGTGTATCTAACCGAGCATCCAACTGATCAAGATGATGCGTGACCGACTGCTCGAACTACTGCAGCTGGCCACGAAATGAACGCGGATGCATCTCAGGCATCTCAGGGGCACTAGTAGTGGCTGCATCAAACTCTGTCTCCTCTGCAAGTGGATCATTGTAGACGTCCCCGAATGTCCCGGGAGAAATCCCGTTTTGTTCATTTGGGCTTACTACAGTTCGGACACGATGTCACGGTTCTTAATCTGATCTCGCAAAGTGCAATGCGAGATTGATAAATCACCAAAGAGTTCAAAGCCGACAAATCGTTTTGAGAAACTGATTTTTAGAAAGAAGTGCTAAACATGGACTGCTTTGCCAGATACAGAGTCGCCACATAAATATTTTATTTTGGGGGAATTTATGAAACCCTATCTCGTGCCTAAGGCCACGTGTCCGTCATCACCAAAGTTGCCTCGGCTCGGGAACTTGGGCACGATTGGGGAAGGTCATGCAATGAGCACCCCCGCTCGCCCGATCAAAGATTGGCCACTACTAAACATGATATCGAGTTTTTGAAAAACACATGAGTTCTTATTCCAGTTTATTAGCCTAGAATTAGTATGTGATGCGCACAGTAAAACAAGTATAGACTAGATCGCCTAATTTAGAACAAAGCATTGCATATCCGTTTGTTTGAAAAATGGATTGAATTTTGCGACTCGCACGTAGGCTAAAACACGGGTTTCGACGAATTATTCCAACTCAAGCAACCCAACCTTCACCCACAGGCATTCAGGCAGCTATATCACATAAGCACATAGCCTCATGGTAAGCATGTTATCATGGTAGTCACTCACACACATGAAAGGATGCTAAAGCATAAACACTTACCGTGTACTCCGAGCCAAAGAAAGAAGCTAATTAGAAGTCATGCATGAATCCTAACTATGCTAAGAATGCCTAATGCAACACATGCAAAAATGCAACTACAATAGG
Organism: Camellia sinensis; assembly: GCF_004153795.1. NCBI lineage: Eukaryota > Viridiplantae > Streptophyta > Magnoliopsida > Ericales > Theaceae > Camellia > Camellia sinensis. Next base: position 627,868 of record NW_021025664.1, on the reverse strand, counting down.
CTCGGCTATTCTGAGATGGCATATGAGATGCAACAATCGATACATGTATTCAACTTGGAATTGAAATACGATGCAGTTAGTATGATGCGCCGAGCCTAGTGCATGCAATACAGATGAATGGATGCAAACATATGAGCATAAGGATGAAACATGCCCTAAAACTAACCATCGTAAGCTGGTAAATAAAAGGGAGGAAGACGTGGGGTTGGAAGACATGCATCACACACACGTACACTTATTACAATATTGCCCTCTCTCGGAGAGTCCGAAAGAATAATACAAATTAACTAACTAACAAAGCTAATTAATTATTACAAAACCACTTAACTAATTAAACAAATTAACTAAGCTAGTAAAGCAGTAAAGAGGCCTTGGGAAGAGGGACAAATGCATGCATGCTCGGCTCCGCTCGAAAATCTATCGCCATGCTCATGTTGCCTCTGTTTACACTGCTCGGCATCTCTGAAGACTATACAAGTCTCAAAGATACTCCTGAACCACTCCCTGAGTGTTGTGGGAGGTCACCGGCCAAGACATAGGGCCACCGGCCAAGGGATAGTGGTCATCGACCATTAGTAGGGATGTCGGCCAACAATGCATAGCCGGCCGGCACTAAAGATGGCCGACCGACCATTTCTTCCTGCGGAATCCTGTTTTGCTGCAGTAGAGGACAAACAGAGCATGGCAATGCATTTACAAGACAATGTTTGCACAACCACCCTCCCTATCATGTTATGAACTCAAGGGAGTATGGTTCTCGACCCTCGGGCCACCAATCACGCATTTCAATGCATGATGGCCAAAGGTGCCAAGTGTGCAATTTATATCAAATGAAATGCACACAATACATAAGGGGCCCCAACCTCTATCATGGTTGATCAAGAGCATGCTTAATGCTTAACTAATTAAACAAATTAATTAAGCTACTAAAGCAGTAAAGAGGCCTCGGGAAGAGGGACAAATGCATGCATGCTCGGCTCCGCTCGAAAATCTATCGCCATGCTCATGTTGCCTCTGTTTACACTGCTCGGCATCTCTGAAGACTATACAAGTCTCAAAGATACTCCTGAACCACTCCCTGAGTGTTGTGGGAGGTCATCGGCCAAGACATAGGGCCACCGGCCAAGGGATAGTGGTCATCGACCATTTGTAGGGATCTCGGCCAACAATGCATAGCCGGCCGGCACTAAAGATGGCCGACCGACCATTTCTTCCTGCGGAATCCTGTTTTGCTGCAGTAGAGGACAAACAGAGCATGGCAATGCATTTACAAGACAATGTTTGCACAACCACCCTCCCTATCATGTTAAAGACTCAAAGGTGTGTCGCTCTCGACCCTCGGGCCACCAACCACGCATTCCAATGCATGATGGCCAAAGGAGCCAAGTGTGCAATTCAATATCAAATAGAAGGCACAAAACACATAAGGGACCTTAACCACTATCATGCTTGATCAAGAGGCAAGGCACACATAATGCATGCTTAATGCTATGCAACCTAGGCATGCAAGCAAGCTAATGCAACATGAGCATGATGCAAATCCAACGCAACATAAGCATGTTAATGACAATGCCATACAAGGCTAATGGCGACAAGCATGCCAAATGCAATATAACCTAAACAAGTATGCAAGATGTAACATGAACATTCAAGCATGCAAGGCATGCAAAGGTGGATAAGTATGCAACAACATACAAAATGAGATAAGCATGTGACAACATGATAAAGGGATAAGCATGCAACAACATGCAAGGTACTAAATATGCAACAAGCATGTGACAACATGCAAGGCAAGCATGCAACAATATGTAAAGGATGGACTTAAACCAAAATGGACGGCTCTCAAATAGGCCCAAATCAGTGGCCAAAATGCTGAAACGATGGCTTGAAAAAGTAAGGAAATGCATGCTCATTCATTGGCCCATGACTTAAGCATAATAGCACAACTCTCAAACGTGATGAAGAGGTGACAAATGTGAGAATTTAGCAATGAAGTAAGCTCTGAAATTTCATGAGGAATGATGCCAAATCAACTAAACAATGCAAGCATAACATGCTAATGGATTTAAAGCTCAAAGCTAGCCAATGGGCTTGCACCATGGCCATATCAACCAAGCCCCAAAGGGTCAAGGTGACCCAAAACAGTCCTAAGGAAGGTCAAAATAAGGCCAAAGCATGCATGGAATGAGGCCAAAAAAAAGCTAGCATGGTGAGCACAAAACATGACGCATACAAGACCAATAAGGAGCATTACACTACACCTATCAAAACCGAGCATGAGATGACTTTACCAACTAAAATAAGAGCCATAACATGACAAAATGAGACCAAATACACACTGATATGGCAGCTTACAAGCTTAGGCAAAATGGCATACGCAATGGCTCATTCTTAAGGCTGGCATACATAGAGGGCTCATATTTAAGGCATAAAGCACAAACTTTCCAATGCATTAAAAGAGTGAAAAATTTGAGTGCATGACCATGAAATATGCTCTGAAATCACATATGAAATGATGCCAAATCATGAAAATAGTCTAAGCAATGCATGCCAGTGACTTGGACATTCAAAGCCAACAAGCTAGGTTAAACCATGGCTATACAAAACAACGCAAGCATGACCAAAAAAACACCAAACAGACCTTAATCATGGTAAAAAAAAGGCTAAAATCCTCTTTGGGTCAAGCCAAAATCATGCTAAAAACAAGGCTCAAAGCACAAAGAATGTTAGGGCAATTTCATGGAAATGCACTACAAGTGCATGGTGTATGTAAGGGGCTATTAAACCAACTTTAGACAGAGTTATGACATGCTAAAAAAACCCCCAAAACCCATTGAAATGAGGTCAACATGAGCTAGAAGGACATGCTCAAACATGAAGCATACAAGACTAGTTTGTAAAATTTACACTACGAGTGTATAAACCAAGCCTGGAATGACTAAGATAGGAAAAAACAGTGGCATATGACAGAAAAATAACCACAAATACCTGCTAAGACATGGCCAACATGAACTTAACAAAGGTGCTCACATGTGAGGCAAATATGACAAGTATTGAAGACAACAAAGGGAGGGGATGGCCCTCTCCTTCTTAGGACCTCAAAACACCATCCCCACCACTGAAATCCCTGTGGATTTCAGTGGTGAGAAGGCCAATACAGATCAACACAAAGGCCCTAAGGCATGGCTCAAAACAAGGCAAAATAGAGCATGCAAGGGGGGTAGATGACCCCCAACAACAAAATGGCCTTAAACAAACATGAAAAAAACTTAAAAATGAAGCTTTTCTCAGTTGACAACAAAGCCTAAATATGCATGCAAATAATGCTAAGAGAAGGATAAAAATAAAGCTTAAAAAGAGAGAAAATGAGTTACCCTTGAAGCTCAACAAAACCAGCAGCTTTTGGACCCAAAAACACAGCTCCTTATCCTTTGAAAATGGCCTCCAAGAACCTTAGGTTGAGGGTGGAAGTGTTAGGCTATGAGGTGGTGTGCAAAGGGCCAAGAATCACACACTTTTGAGCTCAAAATAGTGAGATATAGAGAGGGATATATTCTTGCCTTAGCAAAAATTTTTGGAACCTCTCTAAAGGAGAGGAAGACCCTCTCTTATAGAGAAACAAGAGGGTTCAAGCTTCTTGGAGAAGCTAGAGCAAAGGTTCATGAGGTTCAAGTTTTTTCAAGAAGCTAGAGCAAAGGTTCGAGAGGTTCAAGCTTCTAGGAGAAGTTAAAGCAAAGGTTCAAAAGGGTCAAACTTCCTCAAGAAGCTAAAATAAGGGTTCAAAAGGTTCAAGCTTCCGCAAGAAGCTAAAACAAGGGTGCAAATCCTCCATACATTGTGGATGCCAGCTGCACCAGCTGGCATAAAATATCTGCATAAAGCAGATGGACAGGGTTCGGCCACCAAAAATGGCCGATCGACCAACACAAGTGCCGGCCGACCAAATATAGTGCCGACCGGCCAACACTCTTGGCCGGTGGCAAGAAAATAGGGCCGGTGGCCTCAAGCCATGGCCGGTGAGGTGTGGGGATGGCCAACAAGCCATTCCCTGCCCTTAGAAGCAAAAACACAAGTGTTTGGTCCATGACCAAGCATAAAACAAATAAGTTGAGAGATCTTGATGCAAGGCGCGTAGCCGAGACCTCCGAGAACTCAAAACGAACACGAGCATGGATGATCATCGAGTGTTCAAACGATGACATCCAAGTCTTGAGGACGGTCAAAAATGGGGTGTCTACAGTTGCCCCTCTTTGACAGAACTCGAAAGTCATAATAATGACGGGAGTGAATGTCAAAGCCCAGAGACAACCCATTTTTGACAAGGCCGAAGACTTAGACAAGCATGCAAGATAGCAAGATACGTGCCTGAAGGCAGCGGCAAGATGCAAGAACAATGCACAAAGCCGAGCATAACTTATGATCATGCAGAGAAAGCTGTAACGAAGCATAACATGCAACAGTTTTAAGCAAGCCAAAAACCAAACTACATTACAATCCAGAAACCAGTTTCTTCGGGTATTGGTTCCCACCTTTTCTCATTTGTGATTCTCGCATCACTCGGCCCTCAGGCTCTGTTTTTCTGAAAAAAACCCTTTTTCCTCACTTTTTCTCTCAACGCACATCTCTCTATTCTTCAATCTCTCATTTTTAAACACTCCCCCCTGGGTGATTAATGGATAAACAAGATATTGCGGGCTCCTACCCCTAGCATTCGGCTAGATGCTTTTTCTGCTCAAAACAATGAGCTTTCCTACAGAGGGGTTGCGGTGCGACCAGATGCGCAGCAGATCTACAATTGACATTGGTTGATGATGCCCTTGGCCAGTTTGGATGTGATCAAATCCATCCAGATAAGGGAGTGGAATATCTTGACCCATTCCAATTCGTGCTTCGCACTTGGCTTGATACCTCGCTGCCCGGAGGATGAGATAGCTTTCGACCTTTTGCTGTTAGCTTCAATTGTGCCCTTTCTGGCAGGTAGAGTGCCCTTTCTGGCAAGTATGTTGACAATGGGGAAAAGACAGAATACCTGACTTAACTGTACCCCTAGTTCATCATTTTGACCATTCTTTGTTTTGGCTTTCTATTAAAACAATTTTGATCAATATGAGAGTTAGATTAACATGCTTGTTCAACTTTTCTGATTCAAAATCATGCAAGTTAGATTGTGAGCACTGAAAATTTTCCTTTTTTGGGTCCAAGAAATGGTCCAGTTTAAAAAAAATGAAGCAAATTTTCGAGAAAATTAGTCAACTTCAGTAAAAATTCTCCAAAACTGTTTTTGCAAATGGCCACCACTCAACGGGAATAGAATTTACTCTTGAGATGCACAACCTCAGATCCAAATCAATGGAAAATTGCCCCTTGTTTGAAGGACACTGCATGGCAAAGGAAAGTTGCCCCTTGTTTGAATAGTACTACAGCACACTGTAACCAGTTCTCAAGGTGCCGATCATAACTGAACTCTCGGATACAGAAATGACAAAGATGATCTAAACCATTACATGGACACAATTGATTTGGAAGTGTTTATGGCTGGACTTCAGAATGAAGTTGTCTACGTATCCCAATCATGGGAATCAAGCCTTACGTAGTTCTGGGGTTAGGTACACTCGTGTATTTAACCTCTCCTTTTGCGCTCTAAGTTTTGCCAAGGCCGCTCTTTCTGGGTTTTCAACCTTGCGAGCTATGTTCTTCTTTTCTTTTCAATTCTTTTCATTTCTTTTCTTCTTTTCATCTTTTTTTTCATTCTTTTTCATTTTCTTCATTTTTCTTCTTCTTTTTTTTTCATTCTTTGTATTCTTCTTTTTTTTTTGGTTCTTTTTCTTCTTTTTTCTTGCTCTAATTTTTGCCTGGGTCGCCCTTCCAGGTTTTCGACCCAGCGAGCCTCTTAAGGGTAAAAGTGTAGCTTTGTCCATGTCGAATGGTTTTGAGATCCTGAAGTCATCTGAATCCAGGAGAATGACTATTGTTCGCTGACGATGCAAGAGTCCATCCAATGGGGGGCTGAATTTGCCCCTAGTGTTGTGGATAGGAACTCGGTCATCCTTCAGCAATACTTTCTTCTTTCCTCCCTTCTAGGATTTGGCATTCTTGCCGATCTTCATTAGCTTGAGAAATGTCCCAATTTTTGACTCTTCGAGCACATCTGACATTTTTGCCCTTAGTTCAAGGGCTGTTTCTCATCCAGTTTTTGACGATGTCTGACCTTCTTGATCTGACTTTCTTGCCCCTAGTTCATAGGCTGCTTGAAATCTGGCCACACAGGCCTCCTTCGATGGTTGACCATTGAACACTCTGAATTTAAATTCAAGGTTTGAAAGCAAAGGGGGTGAGTCTCGAGGCTGAGAGCAATCCTAAGCTGTGCAATCTCAAGAGCGATTCCACACAGGTCTTCGCAGGACGGCGCAAAACATTTTTTGAAATCATTTAGGAAAGCGACTAATCGTTCGCGCAGAAGACAATGTGGAACCAATCTGGATCAAGTCAGGATCCTTCTCAGTACTCACACTAACAAGCGTGATTTCATTCTCTAAGGGCTTAGCATGCCTTTCTTTCTCTCAAATGATAATATTTTCACAAATCCCGAGGAATTCCTTCCTCTTCGTTTTCACCACAGTGTTCAAAAAGTTTTTTAAAAGACTTAGGTCAATGCAATAATTTCAAGGCACAGAAGAGCAGGTGAAATGTACCGTCGTTTCATTCTAAACTTCTGGCACAACTGGCGTAAGGCAGAAGCAAACAAAAGAGTGTGGAAATCACTGCTGTTTCATTCAGATCTGTTGGCACAACTGGCTCCACGGCAGAAACAAACTCAAGAGAAATCAAAAAGACAAACACAAAACAAAATGGTGATGTCGAAGGTAACACCCCCGGAATCACCCGACCTTTGTACAACAGGACTGACTCGATACAACAAGACAGACCCTTAATCAAAAAGACTGACTCAAGACAATGAGACAAACTCAAAACAAAACTACAGAACTGACTCAACACCCAAGTCAGAAACTACCAAACTAGCATTCGCAAATGCTCAAAACAGTGCATGCCAAACACCACATCTGGAGTAAACTGAGCACCGCCCGCAGGTGGTTCATCCCCCGATTACATACTCATACTATCCTCCAAGTTCACTGATCCAGTGATGATAGACTTCGCTGAGCTTGGTGGGAGGACGCCCTCGTTGTCAAACAAATCCTGTACTTCGTGGTGAAGACGGAAGCAATTATCGGTGCTATGACCAGTTTGTTAATGGTACGCACAATACTAGGTAGTATCATGGCCGGGTGGAAGACGAGCAGGGAGAGGTTGAGGCTCGAGGGGTTTAAGATGCCCTTTTTCAACAAGGATTTGAAGAGCCTTGGACAAAGGCATATAGAGGGCATGGAAGACCCTGCAACCTCGGGGTTGATACTTTGAAGTTTGTGGATTTTTGCCGGGCGCACTAGCAAAGGGATTGGCAGGTATGGGCTTGGCTTGCTGATTTTTCCTGGGTAAAGAATTAGGGTTGGAGGGAACGGTTCTGGAATGATGACCCTTCTCTCAATTTTTCCCTTGGCTTGAACTGCCCTCGGTCTGAGTAGAGAAAGTATCAGCCACAGTCTTAGCCACAACTGCGAGTACTTGTTGCTTATTCAACCCTCCGACTTTCAGAGCCTCAACAGCTTGCTGGAGTTGTTCATAGGGATCAGTGTCCACCTTTACCTTGTTCTTTTCACTAGCCTCAGCTTGGTGGACGGTTTGGGTTGCTACTTCAGTGTGAAGCCCCGTTGTCGTCGACATGTCATTGCCGGAGCTTGAGATAGCTTCAGGTTGGCTGAGCTCAATTACAATTCGCCCTAGTAGCGGGGGCTCCTGCGGTATGAAATTCCTGGCATACGATGCAGTTGGTGGCTGGTGTGGACACCCCATTTTTGACCGTCCTCAAGACTTGGATGTCATCATTTGAACACTCGATGATCATCTATGTTCCTGTTCGTCTTGAGTTTTCGGAGGCTTCAATCGTGCGCCTTGCCTCAAGACCTCTCGACTTGTTTGTTTTGTGCTTGGTTGTGTACCAAACACTTGTGTTTTTGCTCCTAAAGGTAGGGAATGACTTGTTGGCCATCCCCACCCCTCACCAGCCATGGCTTGAGGCCACCAGCCCTATTTTCTTGGCTGGTCGGCCGACCATTGTTTTGGTCAATCGGCCACTTTTTCTGGCCGAGACCTTTTCTTTGCTTTTTTCAGGCATTATGCATACCAGCTGTGCCAGCTGGTAAGCACAAACCCTGCCCTCCATACACGTGTATGGAGGATTTGCACCCTTGTTTTAAGCTTCTTGAGGAAGCTTGAACCTTTTGAACCCTTATTTTAGCTTCTTGAGGAAGCTTGAACCTTTTGAACCTTTGTTTTAACTTCTTGAGGAAGCTTGAAGCTTTTGAACCTTTGTTTTAGCTTCTTGAGGAAGCTTGAACCTCTTGAACCTTTTGCTCTAGCTTCTCTAAGAAGCTTGAACCTTTGCTCTAGCTTCTCCAAGAAGCTTGAACCCTCTTGTTTCTCTGTAAGAGAGGGCCTCCCTCTCCTTTAGAGAGGTTGAAAAATTTGTCTAAGGCACAAGAGATATATCTCTCTCCATATCTCCATATTTTGGGTTCAAAAGAGTGAGATTCTTGGCCCCTTTGCACACCACCTCACAACCACACACCTCTGCCATTCATCTAAGGTTCTTGGAGGGTATTTCCAGAGGTTAAAGAGCTGGTTTTTGGTCCAAGAACCTGCTGGTTTTGCTGAGCTACAAGGGTAACTCGTTTTCCCTCTTTATTTCCCATTTTTGCACAAGATTTTAGCCCATCTTGCATGCTGTTTTGAGCTTAGTGTATAACTAATAAAATTTTTATTTTTTAATTCTTTTAATCTTTGTTTAAGATCACTTTTCTATTTGGGTTTGTTTACCCCCTCTTAGGCCTTGTTTGGCCTCATTTTTGTGCCTTTTTTGTGAGCTTTGGGACCATCTTGTATTGGCCTTATCACCACTGAAATCCAAAGGGATTTCAGTGGTGGGGATGGTGTTTTGAGGTCCTAAGAAGGAGAGGGCCATCCCCTCTCCTTTGTTGTCTTGTTTACCAGCATATCTGGCCTATCAAAGGAGCATATGTTTATATCATTTGGAGGCCTATTTCAGGCACTTTTTGGTGGCTTTTGGGACCTTCCTAGCCTCTGTCCATGGCTGGTTTGGTCCCCTTTTGTTTGCTTCTTGCATGTGTAGAGCAATCCCATTCATAGCTTATCAAAGGAGCATATCATTCTTGGATGTATTGACCATGTTTCAGTGGGTTTTTAGTCATATTTTGGCATGCCATGATTCTATTTTTGGCTGGTTTGGTGGCCCCTCGCATGCTTCATAGGCTTGTAGTGTAAATCATGCTTACTAGCTCACATTGCATGTTGTTTTGGCCCCCTATTCTAGCACCTTTTGGCCACACCCCAAACATGTTTTGTTCATATTTTGGGCTGCCTTAGCTATGTTTTTTGGCCTCTTGGTCGATTGGTGCTTGCCATGCATGGTTGTAGTGTAATAGCCTTGCTTACCTTTGAGCTTTGGGGTCCCTTGCATTTGTTGCTTGAGGCATTTTAGTGTTTTGCCATCATTGAATATGATATTTCAGAGTTTATAGGTGTGCCATATTCTCATGTTTATCATGCCTTCAATGTGTTTGAGAGTTGTGCTTTTTATAACCCATTTGTGAGCCATTGCATGAGCTTCATTTTGGTGCATGTCAAGCCATCATTTTTAGTCCATTTGGCCACTGATTTTGGCATGCTTGAGAGCTACTCATGTTAGTGTAAGTCCATCTCACCATGTTGTTGCATGCTTGTTTCATTTTGCATATTGTTGCGTGCTATACATGTTCACATGTTTAGGTTGTATGCCTATTGCCTATTGCATGCTTGTGTTGTTTTGTTAAGTTCATCATGCATGTATTACATTGGTCTAAGTATACTTGCCTTTGCATGTTATTAAATGTTAGCCTATTGACATGTTGTTGCATGTTCATCCATCTTGCATACTTGTTAAGTTACATGCTTGTTTGCATGCTTGTTTTTGCATATTGTTATATGCTAGTTGCCTTGTATAGCATTGTTGCTTGCATGCTCATGTGGCATTAGTTTGCTTGCATGCTTAGGTTGCATAGCATTGTGTGCGCATCCCTTGCCTCTTGAATCAATCATGATAGAGGTTGGGGCCCTTATGTGTTTTTGTGCATTTCATTTGATATCAAATTGCACACTTGGCGCCTTTGGCCATCATGCATTGAAATGCGTGATTGGTGGCCCGAGGGTCGAGAGCCATACTCCCTTGAGTTCATAGCATGATAGGAAGGGTGGTCGTGTATACATTTGGCTTGCAAATTCCACGCCATGCACTGTCTGTCCTCTGTTGCAGCAAAACTAGTATTCTGCAGGAAGAAATGGCCGGTCGGCAACTTTCAATGCCGGCCGACCACAAAAGTCCAGGCGATGGACCAACTTCTGGTCGGTGACCATATTTCCATAGCCGGTGGTCCGGTATCTTGGCTGGTGACATCCCACAATTCTCAGGGAGTAATTTAGAGGCATCTCAAGGATTTTCACAGTTCTCAGAGGTGCAAAATAGTGCAAATAGAGGCAACATGTGGCATGGCAACGAGTTTCCGAGTGAGGCGAATCGAGTATGCATGCATTTGACCCTCTTCCCGAGGCAGTTTTACTACTTTAATAGCTTAATTAATTTGTTAATTAATTAAGGTTGTGTAATATTTAATTAGCTAGAGTAGTTGATTCCTTATTTGGTTTGTATCATTCTTTTGGTCTCTCCGAGAGAGGGCGAATTTTGTAATAAGCGTGCGTGTGTGTGATGCATGTCTTCCAACCCCACGTCTTTCTCCCTTTTACTTACTTGTTTTCAATGGTTAGGCTTAGGGCACATTTCAATTAGCATACTTGTGATAGCATGTTTGCATATATTCATTCGTATTGCACGCACCGGGCTTGGCGCATCGTACTAATTGTATAGTATTTCAATTCCAACTTGAATACATGTATTGAGTTGTCGCATTTCACATGCCATTCTTAGGGTAGCCGAGCCTATCTTAGTTGCATTTTTCATGCGTTGCATTAGCCATTGCTAACATGAACTAGGATCGTGCATGATTACTAACTAGTTTCTTATTACTAACTAGTTTCTTGTTTTGGCTTGGAGTACGCTATGAGTGTTTATGCTTTAGCATCTTGCATGTATGTTAATGTTAACATGACAGCATGCTTGCCATGAGGCTAATTGCTTATATGATATAACTGCCTGAATGCCTGTGGGTGAAGGTTGGATTGCTTGAATTGGAACAATTCATTGGAATCCGTGTTTTAGCCTACTTGCGAGTAGCAAACTTCAAACCATTTCCAAACAAACGGATATGCAATGCTTTGTCCCAAATTAGGCGATCTAGTCTATACTTGTTTTGCTGTGCGCATCACGTAGTAAAGATTAGGTAATTAATCGGAATAAGAACGCATGTGTTTTAAAAAAAATAAGATATCATGTTTAGTAGTGGCCGATCTTTGATCGGGTGAGCGAGGGTGCTCATAGCTGACCTTCCCCAATCGTACCCAAGTTCCCGAGCCAAGACAACTTTGGTGATGACAGACACGTGGCCTTAGGCACGAGTCAGGGTTTCCTAAATTCCCCCAAAACAAAAATATTTAGGTGGCGACTCTGTATCTGGCAAAGCAGTCCATGTTTGGCACTTCTTTCTAAAAATCTGTTTTCCAAAACGATTTTCCGGACTTGGATTCTTTGGTAATTTATCAATCTTGCATTGCGCTTTGCGAGATCAGATTAAGAACCGTGACATTGAGTCCGAACTGTAGTGAGCCCCAAATGAACAAAACGGGATTCCCTCCCGGGACGTTCGGGGACGTCTACAGTTTCTGGCGACTCTGCTGGGAAGTTAGAGAACTTGACTCGAACTCATGATATCTTGTTTTGACTACACTCGTGTGTTTCTTTGCATTGCATGTGCATTGGTACGCTTAGGACACCGTGTTTGCCATCTACTATTCCTGAACGGTTTGTCGGAGGCTCGCTCTAAGAAGCGTGCCATAAGGTTGACCGGTTACGGGCTCTGCCACGATGGGAACACAAACCCCGATTTTTACCAGGGCACCCCTTTTGACCATTCGACCTAATGCATATTCGGAATCCATAGTGACCATTCCAAACTAGGACGGGTTGCTTACCCGATGATAGGTTGTTTGAAACCACTGTATGCGTACTGAAAACCCTAGCTCCTGACAATAGGACAGGGAAACCCTACCCCCACATAGGGGTGTTTTGGTTCTCACTTGCTTGTTATGTGCTTTTTGAGTTGACCTCTACAGGGGAATGCACATATCAGTTTGCAAGTCCGGGTATCAAGCCTGCGGGCATCAGTGTTTTGAGAATCAGTTATATCTGTGGGTATCAGATTCAGGATTGGGCTAGTAATTTTGGGGAACAGTGATCAGTGGTCAAGTGCAGTTATTCAGCTATACTTATGTCTGTTCTTGTAAAATTGGGCTTTGATGTTGCCTACTTTCTCTTTCAGTTCAGAGATTCAGTTTGGAGCAGCCGGCGTTCTCCTTTGTTGAGGCAAGACCAGTCAAGGCTTACCAATTCACCTGCTTCGTCAGTCACCTCCGTTCAGTTCAGCAGACTTATGATGACACAAAATTCAGAGGAAATTGTGGTTATGAAAACCACGTTAAATCAAGGGACCATCTTACAGGGTGAGACCGATGATAAGGTACCACACCTACCCAGGTCGCCTGCTGCGCGCCCGATCTGGGAACCCCAGTTGTTTCAAACTCGTGAGCCCACCACATTTGAGTTAATGGGAATGATTGGCGACCTCCAAAGATCTGTGGCTGATCTGGCCTATGGAATTTCCGCCCCGCCACCAACTGAATCATATACTGGGAACTTCATGCCGCAAGAGCCCCCGCTACAGGGGCGAATTATTATTGAGCTCAGCCAACCTGAAGCTGTCTCAAACTTCGGCAATGACACGTTAATGACGACGGGGCTTCGCACTGAAGTAGCAACCGAAACTGCCCACCAAGCTGAGGCTAGTAGAAAGAACAAGATGAAGGCAGACGCAGATTCCTATGCACAACTCCAGCAAGCTATTGAGGCTCTGAAAGCTAGGGGTTTGAATAAGCAACAAGTACTTGCAGTGGTGGCTAAGACTGTGGATGACATTTTCCCCGTTCAGACCAAGAGCAGTTCAAGCCAAAGGGAAAGTCGGGACAGGGACCGTCATACCCGAGCAGTTCTTTCCCATCCAAACCCTGCATCTAGAAAAGATCAGAGAGCCAAGGCAGCACCTGCTGATCATTTTGCTAGTGCGTCCAGCAAAGGTCCACAGACTTCGAAGTATCTGCCCCGAGGGCGCAGGGCTTTTCATGCCCTCTACATGCCTTTGTCCAAGGCTCTTCGAATCCTCACGGAAAAAGGTCATCTCAAACCTCTTGAGCCTCGGCCTCTCCCGAGTAATCTCCCTCTCTCACATGATGCCACCCAGTACTGTGCGTACCATCAACAGGCTGGTCACACCACCGACAATTGCTTTCGTCTTCGTCACGAAGTGCAAGACTTGATCAATGATGAGGTCATCCTCCCACCTAACTTAGCAAAGTCTGTCACCACTGAGTTTGTGGACTTCGAAGATAATACAAGTATGTGATCAGGGAATGAACCACCTGCGGGCGGCACTCAGTTTACTTCAGATGTGGCGTATGGCACGCACTATTTTGAGCATTTGTGAATGCTAGTTTTTTTTGACTCGGGTATTGAGTCAGTTTTGTTATGTCGTTTAGAATCTGTCCCATTGTACAGAGTCAGTCTTTTTGTACTGCGTCAGTCGGGTGATTCCGGGAGTGTTACCTCGGACATCACTATTTTGTTTTGTGTTTGTCTTTTTTCTTTCTTTTTGAGTCTATTTCTGCCGTGGAGCCAGTTACATTAGAAGATCTAAATGAAACAGCAGTGGTTTTCGTGTTTTGTGCCTATTTCTGCTCTGAGCCTGTTGTGCCAAAAGATTTGAATGGAACGGCAGTGCTCGTCACCTGCTCTTCTGTGCCTTGAAATTGTTGCATTGACCTAAGTTTTTCAAAACATTTTTCGAACACTGCGTTGAAAACGAAGAGGAAGGAATTTGCGAACACTGCTCTTTTGTGCCTTAAAATTATGCTCGTCACCTGCTCTTTTGTGCCTTGAAATCGTGCAGCTTAGGATCGCTCTCAGCCTCGAGACTCGACCCCCTTTTGCTTTCAAACAGTTGAACTTGCTTCCAGAATGTTCAACGGTCAATCACAATGTGAGACTTGTATGGCCAGATCAGAAGCACCTCTTGAATAAGAGGCGAAAGACGTCAGATAATGCACTCGAAGTGTCCAAGACGAAGATCGACAAGAATGCCCAATCCCAGAAAGGAGGAAAGAAGAAGTACTACCGGAGAACAACTGAGTTCCTATCCACAACACTAGGGGCAAATTCAGCCCCCATTGGATGGACTCCGACATCATCAGTAAACAGCAGTCATTCTTCTGGATTCAGATGGCTTTGAGATCTCAAAACCATTTGACATGGACAAAGCTACACTTTTACGCTTGAGAGGCTCGCTGGGCCGAAAACCCAGAAGGGCGACCCGGGCAAATGCTAGAGCAAGGAAAAAAGAAGAAAAAGAACAAAAAAAAGAAAAATGCAAAGAATAAAAAAAAAGGAAAAAAGAAGAAAAGAAATGAAAAGAAAAGAAGAACAAAGCTCGCAAGGTCAAAAACCCAGAAGGGCGGCCTTGGCAAAAGTTAGAGCGTAAAAGGAGAGGTTAATACCCGAGTGTCCCATAACCGGAACTACGTAAGGCTTGATTCCCATGTTTGGGATACGTAGGCAACTTCATTCTGAAGTCCAGCCACAAACACGTCCAAATCGATTATGTCCATGCAATGGTTTTGATCATCCTTGTTTTCTCTGTATCCGAGAGTTTGGTTGTGATCACCACTTTGAGGACCGATTACAATGCGCTGCGGTGCTATCCAAACAAGGGGCAACTTTCTGTTGCCACACAGTGTGCTGCGGTACTATTCAAACAAGGGGCAACTTGCCATTGTCGTGCAGTGTCCTTCAGACAAGGGGCAATTTTCCATTGCTTCTAATTCGAGGTTATACATCTTAAGATTAGGTTCCGTGCTCGTAGAGCAGTGGCCGTTTGAAAAAATAGTTTTTGAGAATTTTTACTAAGGTTGACTAATTTTCTCGAAAATTATTCCATTTTTTCCCAAAATCGGACCATTTTCTTGGACCCAAAAAGGAAAATTTTCAGTGCTCACAATCTAACTTGCATGATTTTAAGTCAGAAAATTGAACGAGCATGTTAATCAAACTTTTATATTGATCAAAATTGTTTTAGTAAAAAGCAAAAACAAAAAAGGGTCTAAATGATGAATTAGGGGCACAGTTGAGTCAGGCTTCCTGTCTTTTCCCCGTTATCCATGCGTTTGCCAGAAAGGGCACTCTACCTGCTAGATACTTACCAAAAAGGGCACAGCTGAAGCTGTCATTAAAGGGCTGAAAGCTCTCTTAACCTCCGAGCAACGAGGTATCGAGCCAAGTGCGAAGGACGAACTGGAATGGATCAAGATACTCCACTCCCTTATCAAGAACATCGCCGAGACGTCACCGGAGGAAATAGCCGCGAGCTAATAGTGTTGGGCATGAACCCACAACCTTTTGTTTATCCATCAAACCACCCAGGGGAGGGATAAAAAAATGAGAGATTGAAGAATAGAGAGATGTGCGCTGAGAGAAAAGGCGAGGAAAAAGGGCTTTTTTAGAGAGAAAAAAAAACAGAGATTGAGTGCCAGAGTGATGTGAGAATCACAAATGAGAAATGGTGGGAAACAATACCTGGAGAAACTGGCCCCTTGCTTTTGTAACACGTCCGAATGTCGTGTCTTTTGTTTGTCTTGATTCTTGTCTTGAGTCATTTCAGGTGTCTGTGTTTGTCTTTAGGTTGTATACCTTTTGTTTTTTGTTGTTGAGTCTTTTTTTCGCTGTTCAGTTGTAGGCACAATACCCGATTGAGAACTCATTTCTCGATTTTCAAAATGAATCGCTTTGTGCTCAGAGTGCTGTGCCATTCTCCACGTTTGTTCTTCCACATGTGGAGCATCTAAGTATGTTTCAACTTTTGCCAATCCCATCTTTGCATCCCGTCTGTTCAGATCGAACTGTTTGTTCAGAATTAGCTGTATGCCAAATAAACTGAATGCTGTGTTATGGGCTATTAGTTCAGAATAAGCAATATTCAGAATGAGCTATGTATTCAGAATCAGCAGTGTCCTGCATGAGCTGTATGACCAAAATGAATAGAGTACTGTGTTGCGAGTGGTGTGTTCAAAACGAACACTCTATATGTTGAACATATTGAGAACTTGTGATTAGTTCCATTTCCAGTGCCTTCCGGTGTTGATTTTGCAAAGTCACACCTGTATTACTTCAATTTTCTTATCGAGTTGTTACTTATTTGCTTATCGAGTTATTACTTCAATTTGCTTATTGAGTTGTTGCTCATTTGCTTGTCGAGTTGTGACCCATTTTGCTTATCGAGTTGTCGCTCATTTGCTTATCAAGTTGTTATTCATTTGCTTATTGAGTTGTTACTCATTTGATTACCAAGTTGTCGTAATTTTCCTTATCGAGTTGTTGCTCTCTGCTTATCGAGTTGTAAACTTGTTAAGGTCTCATTTTTGCTTATTGAGTTAATTTGTTTTATTTGTTACGTTGGTCTACCTGACCTGGTAGTACATGCATGTTCAATTTCCATCCGATTACATTGTTATGTGATATGGTATGATACGATGCGATGTACAAATGCAACACTTTTTCAGCAAAAAGCTTGTTTCATTCCATCGTCCTTGCAAATACATAGTTTTGGGAAAGTAAAACCTGCCTCAAGCAGTACAAGGTGCTCAAACTACTAAAAGGAAAATAAAGCAAAAGAAAGAAAAGCAGCAAAAGTCTAGATCAATGTCAACTGGTCTCAGGCACGAGAGTCTATCCTCGTCCTCTTCCTAGACGAAGGTCTAGGAGCATCGTCGCCAGTCCCACCGTTTGAGCCCAAGCCTGAGCCCGAATCATCTCCAGTCTCATCCTCAGATGACTCTGCCTCTGCCTCTGTTTCGGACTCATCATCATCTGGAATCAGTGCCCGCGAGTTGCTCCCAACATGAGTGCGCCCCGCTTTGGTGCGGGGGAGTACTGTAGTCCCTCGTCTTGCTCTCCCTCCTCATCGGGCAGACATAGATGGTCCTGTTGGAGCACCCCCTGCAATCGATACCTGGAATGGGGGCCGAAAGGACAAATGGTAAATACATCAGTTATGCTACGCAAAGCAGAGTATGAATACAGAGTGCAGTGTATGAGTACATGGTATGAATGCTGTAAGTAGTGTATCAGAACAGAATGTAGTGTATGAGTACATGGTATGAATGCTGTGAACAGTCTGTCAAAACAGAATACAGTGTATGAGTACATGGTTTGAATGCAGAACAGAATGTAGTGTATGAGTACATGGTATGAATGCTGTAAGTAGTGTATCAGAACAGAATGTAGTGTATGAGTACATGGTATGAATGCTGTAAGTAGTGTATCAGAACAGAATGTAGTGTATGAGTACATGGTATGAATGCTGTGAACAATCTGTCAAAACAGAATACAATGTATGAGTACATGGTTTGAATGCTATGAGTAGTGTGTCAGTACAGAATGCAGTGACTGAGTGCAGTGTATGAATGCCATGAGCAATGCTGTGAACAATCCGTGGGTTACAGTGTATCAAAGCCGCAAGGGCTACGTATCAAGTGCCATGTTGACAGTGCGATGCATCAGATTATGTGTGGAACAGATTATGCACAGTTTGAGATTGTGGTTGAAAAAGCTTGCTGGGATACTGTAAATAGCCAGCAAGTCGAGGCTCCGCTGTAGCATCCCCATCACGGAAGCAATCAACTCCAAAGACTGGCGAGTGTACTTGGCGAAAGTCTGCAAGAGTGGTAGAAACATCAGTATTCTGCGGAAAATCAAGAGAAATGAAGTGAAATGACTGTACAAAATGTAAAATGCAGTAGTACATACTGGAGGCAAGCCGTAGAATCTGACTAGCTCGTGATCAGGTGGAGGGGGAGCGATGGGGATCTGGTAAGTTTCCCCACCCTGCTCTCGGCATGTCATCATAGTAGGCAGTTCAGGCCACCCAGCTCCCCGCCCTCTCTGTGATCCACTCTTGCCTCGAGCTGGAGGTACCCTCGGTGCCCTCGGTGCTTCTGCTCCAGCTGCTGGCGCCGCAGGCCTCTCCCTCTCAGCTCGACGAGCACTACTCAGAAGAGGCATCAGATAGGCCTAGATAAACTCGGTGTAGATGTCCTTGTCTCTAAAGCCCTTTGAGTCCCAACCAATAGTATAATCGGCCATCTCCTGTGGGGTGTACCTCTCGGTCTGCCTCATAGTTGTAGGAGAAGGTGCTGGAACTACCTGCCACGGTAAGCCAAGGGTCTGCCGCAAGAAGTGCTTGCGCAAGTACCAAGCGCGACAGACGGGGCCCTCTAATAGAACTCTGAATCGGGCCATCTCTCGGGCACCAGCATACCGGTCTCGAACTGCATCAGGTAATGGAGCCCAAGGTTGCTAGGTAATCTGCAAATAAAACGCAGTTTGTTACTTGCTGATATTGAAAGAACAATGCAAAGCGAAGCTTAAATGAACTGTAATGTTTGACATACCTCGGCTGCGGTGATGGTATCAAAGTAGCGGCGGAAGAAAATGAGGGACTCCCGTGGTCTCCGCTTGCACCTCACGTCGAAGCGGTGAAAGAATGGAACGCCAAGAGGCATCTCCTCGTCTGGCACTGGGGCAAGTCTCGGGAAGTAGGCATACACCCACAACTGTACAGTGTGACAGAACGGATATGAGCATGCTTATCAGATAAAGTAGTATACAGATAAAGCAGTACGCAGATAAAGCCAAAAGCGGTATATGCAGTGTATTGTGCAGTGTATAGAGTACAGATAATGTAAAACAGAACTGAAAAGATAGAAAAGGGAACATGTACCTCCCAAGCTCGCCAGTAGCCTCCGAGCAATTGTCCGCTGAGGCGGGAGGATGAACTCATATAGCCATAGAGAGTGGCCAAGCCTGCGCCATCCTAGTCATAGCGGCGGATCTGTGTCACATCCACAAGTGCGCTCAACAAGTAGAGGGCGATGGTGTTCGCCCAGTCGACGAAAAGTGTGGTCCCTAGCAGGAACATGATAAAACCGCGAGCGTACTGCTCCTCCTCATCCTCCTGGGTAGTAGGTGCCTGGATCCGAAAATGATCCTCGAACCATGAGTATCGCATGAACCCTGCCCGAGCGAAAGGTGGCTGAGCGCCAAGCAGGTACATCTGAGCGGCATCCTAGTCGTCTATGTCTGTATCAAAAGGAATCGGATCACCCCCCACTCCGATGCCTGTGAGCATGGAGAAGTTGAAGGGAGTCATCGTCATCTCTCCGGTGGCAGAAAGGTGGAAGGAGTTGGTGGTTACCCACCACCTCTCCACCAGAGCAGCAAGAAGGGGCCTGCTCGTGGTGAGGCGCGAGAGTCCCATGCAGAAGGTCCCAAATCCGGCTCGGTCAACAATGCGACGAACCGCGTCAGGTAGCTCCATGTACCAACCTCTGGTGGCAACATTCCCATGCCCCTGGAAGGCATGGGAATCCCCCTATGGTCAAAACAAACAGTTGCGAAGCAGTGTTACAGATACAGTGTTGAGTGTTTTAGTAGAAAGTACAACATGTGTACACGTGTTCAGATTCAAACAGATATCGGGTGCGGGTGTGCTCGTAGTGAACTACAGCATGTGATGTGTTAGTGTGTTTGAGTGGTTCAGTGGAAAATACAGCGTGTGTACACGTGTTCAGATTCAAGCAGATATCAGGTGCGGGTGTGCTCACAATCAAATATAGCATGTAATGTACTAGTGTGCATGAGTTAAGTAGTTAAAGAACAGAATCGACTATCGCAGTTATGTGTTCCACATTACAAAAAATGAAACAGGGAAGAGTGTACCTCAGAAGCGCCATAGGACAGATGTGACTCTGGCTCGCGCAACAAAAGCTCCGGTGGCGCGCCTCGTGCATGGCTCCGGAAGTGGCGAAGGCTGTCAGGAAGAAGCACGTGTATCGCCGGCCTGTAGGCCGCTGGATCGAACGACCGAATGTGAAGAGGCAGGAGCTTGGCCTCAGGTTCCACGTCCAACTCCGGGGGAGCCCCGCCACCTGGAATGTCGTCCGCCATCTCAAGAATAGTGTGAAAATGGCCGGAAGTGTGAAAACCGGGCAAGAATGTGAAAAGTCAACCCAAAAGTCAACCCCGAGAGGATAAAAATGGACAGAAAGGTTAGGGTGTGGAAAAGGCACAAAGATCGAGGTAAACTCGGGGTAAACAAACCCCAAGTGGTGGAAATCGAGAAAAGTACACTAAAACTAAGATTTGTTCGGTTCAAAATGTGCGAAACGAGGAGGTTTTCGTGAATCGAACGATGAAAAGGGCCCTAAAACACTGCAAAAGTTCGGATTGAAGGGAGGAAACTCACCTAGAGAAAGAGGAGAGGGATTTTTGACCAAGGAGGAAGTGGAAATATAGGGCTTGAAGCCCTATATTTAAAGACCCGTGGCCAATTGACAAAACTGCCCCGATACAGCAATTTTTTGCCGGTCGGCCACATTGTTAGCCAGTCGGCTAACTATTTGGCCGGTGACCTTATTTAGTGGCCGATAGATGGCCAGTGGTTTTCCCCGGTGGCCGGTGAACCCCCTACACCCTTGGTTGGGTCATTCATGTGGTTTGGAACCTCCATTTATCAAAGCAGTACAAGGAAATGCACTTTTGAACCTTGATCGGCCTTCGTGTTGACCTCGAGCCGTGTTTCCTGTATGCGATGCTCAATACGCGCAAGGTGTATCCTTTTCGTATCCTTGGGTATCTTGTAAGGTTCAATAACCACTTTAAATGCATTGCAATACATGTGTTTCCTCGTTTATGATAAACATGCATAGGTTGCATTGTTATGCACGTCTACGCGCGTTGTAACACACAATTTGCATTGTTATGCACTATTCATTTTCATTGTCATGCATTTCAACAGCGTTGTCGCGCATTCAAGTTCATTTGCATTGTCATGCATTTCAAAAGACGTGCGTTGTCACGCATTTAAGGTCATTTGCATTGTCATGCATTTCAAGAGACGTGCGTTGTCATGCATTTTGAATTCATTTGCATTATCGTGCATTCCAATAGTATGCATTGTCATGCATTTCAATAAGTCGTGCATTGTCATACACTTCAATTACACTCATTGTCATGCATCTTTCATCTACATTTCAGTCCATGCATTGTCATGCATTCTCGTTCATGCATTGTCATGCTTGTCTCATTTCGCATTGTCATGCATCTCCATATCGTGCATTGTCATGCGTTTCAGTACATGCGTTGTCATGCATTTCCTCTCACGCATTGTCATGCATTTCAATTACACGCATTGTCGTACATTTCAATTACATGCATTGACGCGCATTTTAGTTCATGCTTTGTCATGCGTGTCTCATTTGCATTGTCATGCATTTCAATTCCATGCATTGTCATGCATTCTCGTTCATGCATTGTCATGCGTGTCTCATTTCGCATTGTCATGCATCTCCATATCGTGCATTGTCATGCGTTTCAGTACATGTGTTGTCATGCATTTCCTCTCACGCATTGTCATGCATTTCAATTACACGCATTGTCGTACATTTCAATTACATGCATTGGCGCGCATTTCAGTTCATGCTTTGTCATGCGTGTCTCATTTGCATTGTCATGCATTTCAATTCCATGCATTGTCATGCATTCTCGTTCATGCATTGTCATGCGTGTCTCATTTCACATTGTCATGCATCTCCATATCGCGCATTGTTGCATTACCTTATCATGCATTGTCATGCATCTTCTTACTTTGCATTGTTATGCATTTCAATTACATGCATTGTCATGCATTTCAGTATATGCATTGTCCTGCATTTTCCTACCTCGCATTGTCATACACGTTTCATTTGCATTGTTCCTACTATACACATTGCATGCGTTGTCGCACGTGCTTTACTTACATGTGTATATTTTGCTTGCTTTACACATTGCATGCGTTTCCGCGTGTGCTTTACTTATATGTATTTATGCATCCCCCTAGGCAGTTACACATTGTACACGTTTTCGCGTGTACTTTACTTACATGTGTTCATACCTTGCTTGCTTTACACATTGCATGTGTTTCCGCGTGTGCTTCACTTATATGTGTTTATGCATCCCCCCCAGGTGGTTACACATTGTACACGTTTTCGCGTGTACTTTACTTACATGTGTTCATGCATATTTTCAGGAGGTTACGCATTGCTTGCGTTAGTGCGCATGCTTTACTTACATGTGTTCTTTCCTGCCATACACATTGCTCACGTTGTCGCGTGTGCTTTACTTATATGTGTTCAAGTTCCTTTATTTTCACGCATTGTACTTGTTGTCGCATGTGCTTTACTTACATGTGTACATTTCATTCCTACCATACACATTGCACATGTCGTCGCATGTGCTTTACTTATATGTGTTCAAGTTCCTTTATTTTCACACATTGTACATGTTGTCGCATGTGCTTTACTTACACGTGTGCATTTTATTCCTTACTTTACACATTGCATGCGTTGTCACGCATGTTTTACTTACATGTGTTCATACTTATCTTCACAATTGTCTCACACATTGTACATGTTGTCGTATGTGCTTTACTTACATGTGTATACTTTTCCTCACCTCCACACATTGTACATGTTGTCACGTGTACTTTAGTTATATGTGTTTGTGCCTTCATAGCATTGTTATGCTTGTTTCAAATCGCATTGTTATGCATACACTCGGGTTGCGTTGTTATGCACCCCTTCCACCCGCATTGTCATGCACTCTCTCACTCGCGTTGTCATGCACTTTTCACTTGCGTTGCTATGCATGTATCTAACGATATTGTACTTGTTAAGTTCTCTTTCTTTTTCAGGCACGATATTGTATGTACGGTTCATTTGAGGCTGGCACGACTAGACGAACCGGACAGGAACGATATTGTATGTACGGTTCATTTGAAGCTGGCACGACTAGACGAACCGCACAGGTATTGTATTCTCCGCATCAAACGTAGCGAGAATTACATAATTCTCTTACATCCTTTCTGCATTGTAATGTAGTTTGGTTTTTGGCTTGCTTAAAACTGTTGCATTTATTGTATGTATTTGCTTCGTTACAGCTTTCTTTGCATGATCATAAGTTATGTTCAGCTTTGTGCATTGTTCTTGCATCTTGCCCCTGCCTACGGGCACATATCTTGCTATCTTGCATGCTTGTCTAAGTCTTCGGCCTTGTCAAAAATGGGTCGTCTCTGAGCTTTGACATTCACTCCCGTCATTGTTATGACTTTCGAGTTCTGTCAAAGAGGGACAACTGTAGACACCCCATTTTTGACTGTCCTCAAGACTTGGACGTCACCGTTTGAACACTAGGTGATCATCCATGTTCGTGTTCGTCTTGAGTTCTCGGAGGTTTCAGTCGCGCGCCTTGCCTCAAGACCTCTCGACTCGTTTATTTTGTGCTTGGTTGTATACCAAACACTTGTGCTTTTGCTTCTGAGGGCAGGGAATGGCTTGTTGGCCATCCCCACACCTCACCGGCCTTGGCTTGAGGCCACTGGCCTAGTTTTCTTGCTACCGGCCAAATATTTTGGTCGGTTGGTAATGTTTTCGGTCGGCCGACCATTTTTGTTGGTCAATCGGCCATATTTTCCAACCGATCCCTGTTCATCTGCTTTATGCAGATATTTAGTGCCAGCTGGCACAGCTGGTACGCACAATTCCCCCCCTCCATACACGTGTATGTAGGGATTTGCCTCTTGGGTTAACTTCTCTTAGAAGCTTTAGAATTGAACCTCTATAAGAGGAGAGCCCCTCCTCTCTCCTCCAAGGTTCAGAGAATTAGGGTTAGAAGTTTTATATCTA
Organism: Camellia sinensis; assembly: GCF_004153795.1. Lineage (NCBI taxonomy): Eukaryota > Viridiplantae > Streptophyta > Magnoliopsida > Ericales > Theaceae > Camellia > Camellia sinensis. The sequence goes on along the minus strand of NW_021025664.1, from coordinate 603,706 downwards.
TCTATCTCTATATCTCCCTCCCTTTCCATTTGTATGTGGAATAGTGTTCAAATGGTGTTTTTGTTCTTAGTTTTGCACTAAAACACCTAGTGTTACATTATACTTCGGTTACTAAGGTGTTAAGGGACTGGTTTCAGAGTTTTTAAGTTGGTTTTGATCAGAGAAAGGGGCTGGGGTTGGTGTTCTTGAAGTGTTCTTCAAGGGTGAGCACTATTTGCTTTATATTCCCCATTTTTGTACAAGCTTTTAACCTATCTTGCATCTGTTTTTAAGCTTAAGTTGTAACTGATAAAAGTTCTGTTTTTAAGTGCTTAAAATAGTTGTTTAAGATCACTTTGGTGTTTGGGGTTGTTTACCCCCTCTTGGGCCTTGTTTGGCCTCATTTTTGTGCCTTTTTTGTGAGCTCCGGGACCACCTTGTATTGGCCTTCTCACCACTGAAATCTAAGAGAATTTCAGTGGTGGGGGTGGTGTTTTGAGGTCCTAAGAAGGCGAGGGACATCCCCTCTCCTTATTGTCTTCAATACTTATCATATTTGCCTCATGTGTGAGCACCTTGTTTAAGTTCATGTTGGCCATGTCTTAGTTGATATTTGGTGTTATTTTGCCATGATTTACCTCTGTCCAAAGTTGGTTTAGACATGCCATGTATGCTCCATACACTTGTCTTGTAATCCCATGTTTTGGGCTTAACATGCATCATGTTGTAACATGTGTTTTTAGCATGATTTTGGCTCAACTTTGTGAAGCTTCTAGCCTTGTTTTAACATGCTTGAGCTCTGATTTTGGTTGTTTTGGTTGTCCATGACTTGCTTTGTATAGCTACCATGCAATCTAGCTTGTAGGCTTTGAGTTTTGAACCTCCTAACATGCATTACTTGGCTTATTTTAGTGATTTGGAGTCACTTACCATGTCATTTCAGTCCATGTGGTATGCTTGTTTACTTACATTTGATGCTCCTTTAATGCCTTAAAGAGTTGTTTTATGCTCCATGTTTGGACCATTGTGTATGCCATCATGGTTAGACCATTTACATGCCATCTAAGTGGGTTTTTGGGCTCATTTTAACATGTCATATCTCTGATTTTTGTTTCTTGAATCATGCCATGTTTGGTTGTCTTAGGTGTAGTGTAACACCTTTTTGTTGGTTTTGCATGCCTCATGTTTTGGGAGTTGTGTCCTAGCATGTTTTGGCCTCTTTCCTTGCATGTTTTAGGCTCATTTGGACTTGCCTTAGGACTATTTTAGGTCCTATTGGCCCTTTGGGGCTTGCTTCATGTAGCCTTGGTTTGAGTCCTTTGGCTAGTTCAAGTTTTGGGTCTGGTTGCATGCTTTGCTTGATTTGTTTAGCTGGTTTGGCACCATTTCTAACATGATTTCAGAGCTTACAATGTATGCCATTTGTCCATGTTCATCCTCTTTTAAGTGTGCTTAAGGGTTGCCCTTTTGTGCTTAAAGTGATGGGCCATTAGCATGCATGTTTGTATGTGGTTTTGTCCATTATCCCTTAGCATTTTGGCCACTGTTTTGGACCTATTAGAGAGTTGTCCTTCTCGGTGTAAGTCCATCCTTTGCATGTTGTTGCATGCTCGCCTTGTATGTTGTTGCATACTTTGCTCATCGCATATTATTCTATGCTTAAGTTGCATTTTGCATGCTTGTTAGCTTGCATTTTTTCATGAGTTTAATATGTTGTTACATGCTTGCATGTTTGCATGCTTGTTCATATGCTCATGTGGCATTAGTTTGCTTGCATGCCTAGGTTGCATAGCATTAAGCATGGATCCCTTGCCCCTTGATAAACCATGATAGAGGTTGCAGGGTCCTTTATGTGTTTTGTGTGCATTTCATTTGACATTAAAATGCACACTTGACACCTTGGGCCATCACGCATTGAAATACGTGATTGATAGCCTGAGGGTCGAGAACCATACTCCTTTGAGTCTCAAACATGATAAGGAGGGTGGTGGTGCATAAATTGCATTAAAAATGCATTGCCATGTCTTGTCTATCCTCTGTTGCAGCAAACCAGTGTTCTGCAGGAGGAGATGGCCGGTCAGCAACTTTCAGTGCCGGCCGACTACCAAAATAGTGCCGGTGATCCCATTTTTAGTCGATGACCATAATTCCATAGCCGGTGGTGCTCCTTATTGGTCGGTGACCTCCTACAGTGCTCAGGGAGTAGTCTAGAAGTAACCTTGAGACTTATGCAGTCCTCAGAGGTGCAGAGTAGTGTAAACAGAGGCAACATGTGACATGGCGGTGGATTTTTGAGTGGAGCCGAGCGTACATGCATTCGTCCCTCTTCCCGAGGCTGCTTTACTGCTTTCTTAGCTTAATTAATCTGTTTAATTAGTTAAGAGTTGTGTAATATTTAGTTAGCTTGTTAGTTAATTAATTTGTATTATTCATTCGGACCCGCCGAGAGAGGGCAATTTTGTAATAAGCGTACGTGTGTGTGATGCATGTCTTCCAACCCCCACTTCTTTCTCGCTTTTATTTAACCGCTTATGATGGTTAGTTCTAGGGTACGTTTCAATTAGCATCCTTATGCTATGCATGTTTGCATATATTCATTCGTATTGCACGCACTGGGCTCGGCGCATCGTACTAATTGCATAGTATTTCAATTCCAACTTGAATACGTGTATCGAGTTGTCGCATTTCACATGCCATTCTTAGGGTAGCCGAGCTTATCTTAGTTGCATTTTGCATCTGTTGCATTAGCCATTGCTAACATGAACTAGGATCATGCATGATTACTAACTAGTTTCTTGTTTTGGCTCGGAGTACGCTGTGAGAGTTTATGCTTTAGCATCTTGCATGTATGTGAATGTTAACATGATAGCATGCTTGCCATAAGGCTAATTGCTTATGTGATATAACTGCCTGAATGCCTGTGGGTGAAAGTTGGATTGCTTGAATTGGAACAATTCATTGGAATTCATGTTTTAGCCTACTTGCGAGTAGCAAACTTCAAACCATTTCCAAACAAACGGATATGCAATGCTTTGTCCCAAATTAGGCGATCTAGTCTATACTTGTTTTGTTGTGCGTATCACATAGTAAAGATTAGCTAATTAACCGGAATAAGAACGCATGTGTTTTAAAAAAAACAAGTATCATGTTTAGTAGTGGCCGATCTTTGATCGGGCGAGCGGGGGTGCTCATAGCTGACCTTCCCCAATTGTACCCAAGTTCCCGCGCCAAGGTAACTTTGGTGATGACGGACACGTGGCCTTAGGCACGAGTCAGGCTTTCCTAAATTCCCCCAAAACAAAAATATTTAAGTGGCGACTCTGTAACTGGCAAAGCAGTCCATGTTTGGCACTTTTTTCTAAAAATCTATTTTCCAAAACGATTTGCCGGATTTGGACTCTTTGGTGATTTATCAATCTTGCATTGCACTTTGCGAGATCAGATTAAGAACTATGACATTGAGTCCGAACTATAGTTAGCCCCAAATGAACAAAACGGGATTCCCTCCCGGGACGTTCGGGGATGTCTACAGCGGGGCCGACATTCCATAAGCTAGATCAGCCACAAATCTTTGAAGGTCACCAATCATTCCCATCAGCTCAAAGGTGGTGGGCTCACGGGTTTGAAATAAATGGGGTTCCCATATCGGATGTGTGTCAGGCGACCTGGGCTGGTGTGGTACCTCAACATCGGTCTCATCCTGTAAGATGATTCCTTGGTTTAGTGCGGCTGCCATAACCATAATTTCCTCTGAATTCTGGGTCGTCATAAGTCCACTGAACTGGACAGTGGTGGTGTAACTGGTGACTGACGGATCTGATGAATCGGTGAGTCTTTTCCTGCTTTGTCTCAGCAGAGGAGAACACTGGTTGCTCTGAACTGAGTCTCTGAACTGAAAGAGAAAATATGCAGCATCTCAGCCCAATCAATAAAGATATGGACATAGCTGAAGAACTGTATTCGACCACTGATCACTATTCCCCAAATTACTGCTCCAAAACTAAATCTGATACCCGTAGATATAACTGATTTTCAAAATACTGATACTGATGCCCGCAGGCCTGATGCCCAGACTTGCAAACTGATACATGCATTCTTGTAGAGACATACTCTACAAGCACATAGCAAGCAAATGAGAACCAAAACACCCCTATGGTAGGGTAGGGTTTCCCTGTCTTATTTTGTCAGAAGCTAGGGTTTCACTACGCATGCAACGCTTTCAAACAACCTACAATCGAGTAAGCAACCTGTCCTAGTTTGGAACGGTCTCTATGGATTCCGATATGCACTAGGTCGAATGGTCAAAAAGGGTGCCCCGGTAAAAATCGGGGTTTGTGTTCCCATCGTGGCAGAGCCCGTAACCGGTTAGCCTTATGGCACACTTCTCAAAGCGAGCCTCCAGCAAACCGTTCAAGAATAGCAGATGGCAAACACGGTGTCCTAGGCGCACCAATGCAAATGCAATGCAAAGAAACACATAAGTGTAATCAAAACAAGATATCATGTGTTCGAGCCAAGTTCTCTAAATCCCCAGCAGAGTCGCTAGAAACTGTAGACGTCCTCGAACGTCCCAGGAGAAATCTCGTTTTGTTCATTTGGGCTTACTACAGTTTGTACTCAATGTCACGGTTCTTAATTTGATCTTGGAAAGTGCAATGCGAGATTGATAAATCACCAAAGAGTCCAAATCCGACAAATCGTTTTGAGAAACTGATTTTTAGAAAGAAGTGTCAAACATGGATTGCTTTGCCAGATACAGAGTCGCCACCTAAATATTTTATTTTGGGGAAATTTAAGAAACCCTGACTCGTGCCAAAGGCCACGTGTCCGTCATCACCAAAGTTGCCTCGGCTCGGGAACTTGGGTACAATTGGGGAAGGTCATGCAATGAGCACCCCCACTCGCCTGATCAAAGATCGGCCACTACTAAACATGATATCGAGTTTTTGAAAAACACATGCGTTCTTATTCCGATTTATTAGCCTAGAATTACTACGTAATGCGCACAGCAAACAAGTATAGACTAGATCGCCTAATTTGGAACAAATCCGTTTGTTTGGAAAATGGATTGAATTTTGCTACTCGCAAGTAGGCTAAAACACGGGTTTCGACGAATTATTCCAACTCAAGCAACCCAACCTTCACCCACAGGCATTCAGGCAGTTGTATCACATAATCACATAGCCTCATGATAAGCATGCTATCATGGCAGTCACTTACACACATGCAAGGATGCTAAAGCATAAACACTTACCGAGTACTCCGAGCCAAAGAAAGAAGCTAATTCGAAATCATGCATGAATCCTAACTATGCTAAGAATGCCTAATGCAACACATGCAAAATGCAACTACGATAGGCTCGGTTATTCTGAGATGGCATATGAGATGCAATAATCGATACATGTATTTAACTTGGAATTGAAATACGATGCAGTTAGTATGATGCGTCGAGCCCAGTGCATGCAAAACAGATGAATGGATGCAAACATACGAGCATAAGGATGCTAATTGAAACATGCCCTAAAACTAACCATCATAAGCTGGTAAATAAAAGGGAGGAAGACGTGGGGTTGGAAGACATGCATCACACACACGCGCACTTATTACAATATTGCCCTCTCTCGGAGAGTCCGAAAGAATAATACAAATTAACTAACTAACAAAGCTAATTAATTATTACAAAACCACTTAACTAATTAAACAAATTAACTAAGCTAGTAAAGTAGTAAAGAGGCCTCAGGAAGAGGGACAAATGTATGCATGCTCGGCTCTGCTTGGAAATCTATCGCCATGCTCATGTTGCCTCTGTTTACACTGTTCTGCATCTCTGAAGACTACACAAGTCTCAAAGATGCTCCTGAACCACTCCCTGAGTGTTGTGGGAGGTCACCGGCCAAGACATAGGGCCACCGGCCAAGGGATAGTGGTCATCGACCGTTTGTAGGTATCTCGGCCAACAATGCATAGCCGGCCGGCACTGAAGATGGCCGACAGACCATCTCTTCCTGCAAAATCCTGTTTTGCTGCAGCAGAGGACAAACAGAGCATGGCAATGCATTTACAAGACAATGTTTGCACAACCACCCTCCCTATCATGTTATGAACTCAAGGGAGTATGGTTCTCGACCCGCGGGCCACCAATCACGCATTTCAATGCATGATGGCCAAAGGTGCCACGTGTGCAATTTATATCAAATGAAATGCACACAACACATAAGGGGCCCCAACTTCTATCATGGTTGATCAAGAGGCAAGGGATGCATGCTTATGCAATCTAGGCATGCAAGCAAGCTAATGCAACATGAGCATGATGCAAATCCAACGCAACTTAAGCATGTTAATGACAATGCCATACAAGGCTAATGGTGACAAGCATGCCAAATGCAATGTAACCTAAACAAGTATGCAAGATGCAACATGAACATTCAAGCATGCAAGGCATGCAAAGGTGGATAAGTAAGCAACAACATACAAAATGAGACAAGCATGTGACAACATAATAAAGGGATAAGCATGCAACATACTAGCATGCAACAACATGCAAGGTACTAAATATGCAACAAGTATGCGACAACATGCAAGGCAAGCATGCAACAACATGCAACCAAAATGGACGACTCTCAAATAGGCCCAAATCAGTGGCCAAAATGCTGAAACGATGGCTTGAAAAATTAAGGAAATGCATGCTCATGCATTGGCCCATGAGTTAAGCATAATAGCACAACTCTCAAACATGATGAAGAGGTGACAAATGTGAGAATTTAGCAATGAAGTAAGCTCTGAAATTTCCTGAGGAATGATGCCAAATCAACTAAACAACGCAAGCATAGCATGCTAATGGACTTAAAGCTCAAAGCTAGCCAATGGGCTTGCACCATGGCCATATCAACCAAGCCCCAAAGGGTCAAGGTGACCCAAAATAGTCCTAAGGAAGGTCAAAATAAGGCCAAAGAATGCACGGAATGAGGCCAAAAACAGGCTAGCATGGTGAGCACAAAACATGACGCATGCAAGGCCAATAAGGAGCATTACACTACACCTATCAAAACCGAGCATGAGATGACTTCACCAACTAAAATCAAAGCTATAACATGACAAAATGAGACCAAATACACACTGATATGGCAGTTTACAAGCTTAGGCAAAATGGCATACGCAATGGCTCATTCTTACACAATGGTCCATTTTTGAAACACAAAACAACAACTCTTCAAAGCAATGAAAGAGTAACAAATGCAAGTGTATGACCATGAAATATGCACTGATATATCATATGGAATGATGCCAAATCATAAGAATAGTCCTAGCAATGCATACTAATGACTTGGACATTCAAAGCCAACAAGCTAGGTTGAACCATGGCTATACAAAACAATGCAAGCATGACCAAAACAACACCAAACAGACCTTAATCATGGTAAAAAAGGCTAAAATCTTCTTTGAGTTAAGCCAAAATCATGCTAAAAACAAGGCTCAAAGCACAAAGCATGTTAGGGCAGTTTCATGGAAATGCACTACAAGTGCATGGTGTATGTAAGGGGCTATTTAACCAACTTTAGACGGAGTTATGGCATGCTAAAACAACCCCAAAAACCCACTGAAATGAGGTCAACATGAGCTAGAAGGACATGCTCAAACATGAAGCATACAAGACTAGTTTGCCAAATCAACTAAACAACGCAAGCATAGCATGCTAATGGACTTAAAGCTCAAAGCTAGCCAATGGGCTTGCACCATGGCCATATCAACCAAGCCCCAAAGGGTTAAGGTGACCCAAAATAGTCCTAAGGAAGGTCAAAATAAGGCCAAAGAATGCACGGAATGAGGCCAAAAACAAGCTAGCATGGTGAGCACAAAACATGACGCATGCAAGGCCAATAAGGAGCATTACACTACACCTATCAAAACCGAGCATGAGATGACTTCACCAACTAAAATCAGAGCTATAACATGACAAAATGAGACCAAATACACACTGATATGGCAGTTTACAAGCTTAGGCAAAATGGCATACGCAATGGCTCATTCTTAAGGCATAAAGTACCAACTCCTCAAAGCATGGAAAGAGTGAAAGATGTGAGTGCATGACCATGGAATATGCTCTGAAATCACATATGAAATGATGCGAAATCATGAAAATAGTCCAAGCAATGCATGTTAGTAACTTGGACATTCAAAGCCAACAAGCTAGGTTGAACCATGGCTATACAAAACAATGCAAGCATGACCAAAACAACACCAAACAGACCTTAATCATGGTAAAAAAAGCTAAAATCTTCTTTGAGTTAAGCCAAAATCATGCTAAAAACAAGGCTCAAAGCGCAAAGCATGTTAGGGCAGTTTCATGGAAATGCACTACAAGTGCATGGTGTATGTAAGGGGCTATTTAACCAACTTTAGACAGAGTTATGGCATGCTAAAACAACCCCAAAAACCCACTGAAATGAGGTCAACATGAGCTACAAGGACATGCTCAAACATGAAGCATACAAGACTAGTTTGTAAAATTTACACTACGAGTGTATAAACCAAGCATGGAATGACCAAGATAGGCAAAAATAGTGGCATATGACAGAAAAATAACCACAAATACCAGCTAAGACATGGCCAACATGAACTTAGCAAAGGTGCTCACATGTGAGGCAAATATGACAAGTATCGAAGACAACAAGGAGAGGGGATGGCCCTCTCCTTCTTAGGACCTCAAAACACCATCCCCACCACTGAAAATCCCTTTGGATTTTAGTGGTGAGACGGCCAATACAAGGTGGTCCCGAAGCTCAAAAAAAGGCACAAAAATGAAGCCAAACAAGGCCTAAGAGGGGGTAAACAACCCCAAACACAAAAGTGATCTTAAAAAAAGATCAAAAGCATGCAAAATCAGAACTTTTATCAGTTATAAGTTAAGCTCAAAACAGCATGAAAGATAGGCTAAAAGCTTGATCAAGATAAAACTTAAAAGAGGGAAAATGAGTTACCCTTGAAGCTCAGCAAAAACCAGCAGCTTCTTCGACCAAAAACCAGCTCCTTAACCTCTGAAAATGGCCTCCAAGAACCTTAGGTTGAGGGTGGAAGTGTTAGGCTATGAGGTGGTGTGCAAAGGGCCAAGAATCACACACTTTTGAGCTCAAAATAGTGAGATATAGAGAGGGATATATTCTTGCCTTAGCAAAAATTTTTGGAACCTCTCTAAAGGAGAGGAAGACCCTCTCTTATAGAGAAACAAGAGGGTTCAAGCTTCTTGGAGAAGCTAGAGCAAAGGTTCATGAGGTTCAAGTTTTCTCAAGAAGCTAAAGCAAAGGTTCAAGAGGTTCAAGCTTCTTGGAGAAGCTAAAGCAAAGGTTCAAAAGGGTCAAACTTCCTCAAGAAGCTAAAACAAGGGTTCAAAAGGTTCAAGCTTCCTTAAGTAGCTAAAACAAGGGTGCAAATCCTCCATACACGTGTATGGAGGGGGTTAATTGTGGATGCCAGCTGCACCAGCTGGCATAAAATATCTGCATAAAGCAGATGAACAGGGTTTGGCCACCAAAAATGGCCGATCGACCGACACAAGTGCCGGCCGACCAAATATAGTGCCGACCGGCCAACACTCTTGGCTGGTGGCAAGAAAACAGGGCCGATGGCCTCAAGCCATGGCCGGTGAGGTGTAGGGATGGCCAACAAGCCATTCTCTGCCCTTAGAAGCAAAAACACAAGTGTTTGGTCCATGACCAAACATAAAACAAATAAGTTGAGAGATCTTGAGGCAAGGCGCGTAGCCGAGATCTCCGAGAACTCAAAACGAACACGAGCATGGATGATCATCGAGTGTTCAAACGATGACGTCCAAGTCTTGAGGACGGTCAAAAATGGGGTGTCTACAATCATCACCTATATCAGACACCCCAGACACCCCAAATCCCGACAAACCCCCTCGGACATGTGCTTGACTCTGAAAGAGCATTAACTTGGTGATGGGTTTAATAGAAGAAGCAAACTCATCATCATCAAAAGTAGGAACACCAAGGGAAGTAAAAAACGAGTGAGAAAATACCCATACGGAAGACCCAAAGATTTGCGATCCTCAAGAACTGCAACCATTTGGGAGACAATCATCGCTGGCAGATCAATGGGAAGATGATGGTCAATACAATATAACACATACCCCTGATCTTAGGTAATGTGAGATGAATGAGTAGTCACATGAATGATGGTACAGACAATGATGTTAAGAAGTCGAAAGCCAGGAAGAAGCTCATTCTGCTGAATGAGCGCCCCGGCAATCCAAGATTGGGGAGTCCCACAAAGTTCAGTGGCAATGTGATCAAAATCAACACCACTCCGAGTAAGGAAAGGAAAATGAAAATTTCAGACTTTCGGAAGATCAAGAAACAACAGAAAAACTTCGTCAGTGACGACCAAAGATTTTTTCCTAACCTAGGTGCTAAAAGAGGGAGCAATTTCTTTGCGGGTATAATGCATATTACAATAAAATTCACGGACCAGACTGAGATTTTGAGGCCCTGAGAAAAGCAAAACTTGATCACCCCCTAAAGAATTAAACAACGAACGGATGAAGAGCAACTGAAAAGCACTAGGAAAGACATTCCATTCGAGGTGAACTTTCCTAGAGGCATAGAACTCCCTAAACAGTTTGGATTTTTCCTTGGATTCAAATTTTTCAGTGTTGCAATTTGGGCGGGACACAGTGGATTTACGACGTTTTGAAGGCTCACCCATGACTGACCAATTAAAAAGAGAAGACACCCACAAGACCACAACCCATCAAGGCATAACCAGAAAACAACCAAAGCCCATAAGAACCCCCAAAACAAAACATAAGAGCACGACAAACAACAATTAGTCCAACAGAATTAAACAACAGCAAAATACACAAAACCATAGCATAATATAAAATATAATAAGAGCAAAGCTAGGGTAAAGTTCCAACATAAACCAATTGCAGTAATATGATAGATATGGAGATAGTAGAGCATGAAAACCAACAGTCATATAATGTACTAAGGCCACCATAAAGCAAAATTAGAAACATAGGACAACAACTAAGGTAGGAAAAATCAAGCCCTAAGAACAAAAATCCTCATAATGAACTCTAGTAACAATGTACCAAATCACCAAACCAAGATGCAATCGAGAGACAATAAACCATAATGAAAAGACCAAAACCAACAATGAAGAACCCTAGACTCCATAGTCGAAACAGAAGAGACACAAAGACAAACTGAGCATGAAAAAACATAAATAGAGAAAAGAAAGGAAAACTTACCAAGGAATGACAATGCAAGATGGATGAAGGAGTGATGCCCCCAAAAATCGAGTGAAGATCAGAGGATGAAAGGCAATGGGAGTGTAAAAAACCCTAGGTGAGATAGAGAACTCGAAGTAAGAGGGAAAAAAAATGAAGTGAAGGGACGCAGCTTCAGAATTTAAACCACGACAGGTTGCTCGAGCGAATACTCTCTCGCTCGAGCTAAGACACCTAGCGCAAGGGGTTGCTCGAGCCAAGATCTTGTCACTTGAGCCTAAAAAGCACGCTCTCAGAATCTAAGCCATCTGCAGAAGCACGCTCAAGCGTACAATCCCTCGCTCGAGCGAATAAGAAAAAACAAAATAAAACTTTCTGAGCAAAAATACAATACTCACACTAAGAAGTGGAACCTGAAACACAAGTAAGTGAGCACCCTAGCATGAAGGTGATACTAAGATGAAATAATCTACAAACCATGAAGCCTGCAAACTTGTAATTATAACAATATGAAGGATATAATCATGAGCAAATCAGATAAAATTTAATCAATGATCATAAGCTACATGAGAATGCACAACTCAAAACCAACATGAGAGCTCACAAAATGAATGTGTGTGTGCAATCCTTGAGAGCTACAAAGCTAGAGTTAATCTTCGTAGTGATCGGATGGCTGGACCTCCGGCAAGAGTAACTAAACATCACAGAGAAAAGTCAAATCACTAGGAATCACGGGGTATTTGTTGAGTAAACGTGGAGGCTCCCCCTTAATCAATGTGTCCCTTTTTTTTATTATTTTTTTCAACTTTTCATTCTTGTGGACATTCACTGGTGGCATGCACACTCAAGAGTATGGAGACCAAACCAGAGAAGTATGAAATCAAAAAAGGATGGCTTGGTTGGTGCCTCTGAGGTAGCCTTTTCCTAATGGCCGGACGTCAATGAACTGAGGGAGAAACCATGGAAGTGAAAAATGATGGTAGATGGTTAAAAGACTCAACATCACCCATTATATGCTAGTATAAGTCAATTCCTCAAAAAAAGTACAAGAAATACTGTTAGTGGTCCATAGAGAACTTTGATCACTTGTGCGGAAACCCCTGCAATAGTTTATCACAAGGATATGTACATAATAAGATCATGAAGTCAATGAGCATGGACATTCAGAATGAGTTATGAACAAAGAAGAATGAGATCTTGTAAGCAGCATGAGCAGTGTTCATATAAATTTAGAGACAAAGATGACAGGAATCAATGACAATGAGATTATAGCATCCAAGCACACATAAATCCAACCACTCACACCCACTTAAGAAATAGGTAACACCCTAGTGACTGAGCACTACACCTAAGGTCTTTCTAAAGAACTCAAACCGAAGAAGATCAAGGGGTTTTGTAAAAATATCAGCTTTTTGATGCTTAGTGGGTACATGTTCAAGAACAACAAGGCCCTCTTCCACTAACTCTCGAATAAAATGATGACGAATGTCAATGTGTTTGGTGTGAGAGTGTTGGACAGGTTTTTTTTGAAATATTTACGGCACCTGTGTTATCACAAAAAAGATTGAGAGTGTTCTGATCTATCCCATAATCATGAAGCATTTGTTTCATCCACAGCATTTGTGCACAACAACTCCCTGTAGCAATGTACTCAGCCTCAGTAGTCGAAAGAGAGATGGCATTTTTCTTTTTGCTATGCCAGGCAACCAAATTATTCCCAAGGTAAAAACACCCCCGGATGTACTCTTCCTATCATCAGCACACCCTGTCCAGTCGACATCAGAAAAACCAGTAATTTCAACTGTAGTTTCGGTAGTAAACCAAACCCCAGTGTCCTATTAACATATTTAATGATGTGTTTGACCGCAAAAAGATGAGACTCTTTAGGCCTGGCTTGGTAACAGGCACAGACACCTACACTAAATGCAATGTCAAGACGACTGGCTGTGAGGTAAAGAAGACTCCTTATCATGCTCCTATAAAGGGTAGGATCCACATCAGTACCAGAGAAATCTTTGGAAAGGTGAAGACTGGTGCTCATGGGAGTGCGTGCATGTTTGGCAGACTCAAGACCAAACTTTAACACAAGATTTTTGGCATATTTAGTCTGAGAAACAAACATACCCGAAGGAGACTGTTTAATTTGAAAACCCAAGAAATAAGACAACTCACCCATCATACTCATCTCAAACTCATGTGTCATGCAATCCGAAATTTTTTTACAAGATGATCAGCAGTGGATCCAAACACAATATCATCAACATAAATCTGAGCAACAAGAATATGAGACTTGGTATGTTTCACAAATAAAGTCTTATCCGAACTACCCCTTTGAAAGTCATTATCAAGAAGAAAGGTAGTAAGTCTATCATATCAAGCCCGAGGGGCTTGTTTCAACCCATACAAAGCCTTGTCTAACTTGTAGACATGGTTTGGACATTTAGGGTCCTCAAACCCTTTTGGTTGCTCAACATAAGCCTCTTCTTTCCAGTACCCATTCAGAAAGGCACTTTTCACATCCATTTGAAACAATTTGAAACCAAGAAAGCATACAAAACCAAGTAAAATACGAATAGATTCGAGACGTGCAACTAGGGCAAATGTCTCATCATAGTCAACACCCTTTACTTGTGTGTAGCCTTAAGCAACCAACCTGGCTTTATTTCTAACCACAATATCATTCTCATCAGATTTATTCTTAAAGATCCACTTGGTACCTATCACATTCATGTCTCTAGGTCTGGGAACTAGAGTCCAAACATTGTTACATTCAAATTGACCTAATTCTTCATGCGTAGCATTGACCCAACTATCATCTAGTAAGGCCTCTTTTATATTCTTAGGTTCAATTAATGAAACAAAACACATATGAGATACCTCATCCCGAATTTGTCTTTGGGTTTTCATTGGATCCGATACACTTCCAATCACCTGTTGAGCTGGATGATTCAGTTTCACCCTTGCTGATGGTTTGAACTCAGGACTTTTGGTGACAGAAGCATCAGAAGTGGTGTCTCTCTGTGCACTCTTTGGACTCTGACTTACCTGAGAAGTTGGTGTTGTCTCAACTTCTTATGGTTGGACCTCAGCTTCTCTTTGACTTTGTGGTTCAGTATCCAAGATTGGACACTGACCATTTTCTTCCTCATTTGTCGCTGGAGTAGAACTTGTGTCATTTATAACCACATTGATTGATTCTATTAAAGATGAAGTTCGCAGGTTATAGACTCGAAAAGCCCTACTAGTGGTTGAATACCCTAGAAAAATACCTTCATCACTTCGGGAGTCAAATTTTCCCAAAGGCTCTCTATCTTTGAAAATGTAACACTTACTCCCAAAAGTTTTGAAGTATTTTACATTAGGTTTCAATCCCTTCCACAATTCATATGGAGTTTGTAAAGTGCCGAACCTTAAATACACGTGATTTATGACATAAACAACAGTATTAGGACTTCAGCCCAAAACTTTGGAGGAACTTTCTTACTAAGGAGCATGACCCTAGCCATCTCTTGAACAACCCTGTTCTTCCTCTCAACCACAGCATTTTGTTGTGGAGTAATAGGTGCAGAAAATTCATGCTTAATTCCATGCATATCACAAAAATTTGAAAACGAACTGTTTTTAAACTCACGAACATGATCAGTTCGGATTCTTATGATACGCCCAATGGAAACGCCTTATTCATTTTGAATTTTAAAAACTAAAGCCTGGAAAGCATCAAACGTATTAGATTTTTCTCTTAAAAAATTTACCCATGAAAAACGAGTAAAATCATTAACAGTTAAAAAAATGTATCTTTTACCTCCAATGCTTTCAGTGCGAGTAGGTCCCATTAAATCCATGTGAACCAATTCAAGAGGATATTTGGTTGTAAAGCTGTTTACCTTTTTATGAGGGGCACGGGTTTGCTTTCCAAGTTGACATGGTCCACACACATCATTCAGATTCTTACCCAGCTTAGGTATGCCTCTCACAAGCTCTTTGTTGGCTATCTTAGTTAGGTCTTTGAAATTCATGTGACCTAATCTTTGATGCCACATATCAATGTTACTTATGATGGCTAAGTGGCAAGTAGGATCATTAGTAGTAATAATCCCATAGCAGTTATCAGATGTGCAAACCCCATGCATGACAGTATTTTCCTTTTTATCCAAAATTTCACATTTATTTTTTGAAAACAATACTTCATGGTGGGAATCACGCATTTGACTGATGCTCAAAAGATTTTCTGTAAGGCCATCAACAAGTAATGCATTTTCAAGCTTGGGAAGACCAGCCACACTTATAGAGCCCTTACCAATGACTCTAGAAGTGCCACCATCTCCAAAGGTAACAATTCCACCTTCATATTATTTAAGGGAGGTGAAGTAGGATTTGTCACCTGACATGTGATGAGAGCACCCACTATCAAGGTACCACATGTGTGAGTCATGTGCTTTTAGAGCAGTGTGAACAACTAAACAAGTCAAGTCATCTTTTCTCACCCATATCTTGTTGGTCTTAACAAAATCAGGACTGGCGATCTTGGTAAATGTTTTATCATTGTGAACACCCTCATGTATCTTGGTGTTTCGCCTAGACATGTAAGGTTGTCTCCTAACCCAAAAAGTATTAGAATTTCTACCCTTTTGAGACCCCTTGCCAAACAATTCAAAGAAATATGGACGAATATGGCCATACCTACCACAATGATGACAAATAAAAATAGATTTTACCTCCCTTTTGTTGATCTTACCCCAGTTAGGTAGATGAAGAGAGGGATCAACCTGGTGCACCTTCAGCTTTCCCTTTGCTTGAGTCTTAAGGTCATGAGATGTAGAGGCCTGTCCCTTGTTGTAGACGTGCCTGAATGTCCCGGCCCCGCGCGGTGATATGGCGCGAAATCCGTTTTGTTCATTAGTTACTATAGTTCGGACTCAATGTCACGGTTCTGAATCTAATCTCGCAAAGTGCAATGCAAGACCGATAAATCACCAAAGAGTCCAAATCTGGCAAATCGTTTTTGGAAAACTGATTTTTATAAAGAAGTGCCAAACATGGACTACTTTGCTAGATACAGAGTCGCCACCTAAATATTTTGTTTTAGGAAATTTAGGAAACCCTAACTCATGCCTAAGACCACGTGTCCGTCATCACCAAAGTTGCCTTGGCTCGGGAACTTGGGTACGAGAGGGGAAGGTCATGCAATGAGCACCCCCGCTCACCTGATCAAAGATCGGCTTTTACTAACATGATATTTTGTTTTTGAAAATACATACGTTCTTATTCTGGTTATTAGCCTATAATTACTATGTGATGCACACAACACACAAGTATAGACTAGATCGCCTAAATTGGAACAAAACATCTCATGTTTGTTTGTTTGAAAATGGTTTGAATGTGCTACTCGCAAGTAAGCTAAGACGTGGATTTTTCACCCTTAAGTGGGCTTAGAAAACATGATTTGACACTCTCAAGTGGGCTTAAAAACTCACATTTCAATGAATTGTTCCAATTCAAATAATCCAACCTTCACCCACAGGCATTCAGGCAGTTTATATCACTTAAGCAGATAGCCTCATGGCAAGCATGCTGACATGGCAACACTTACACTCATGCAAGGATGCTAAAGCGTAAAAGCTTACAGTGTATTCCAAGCCAAAACAATAGCTAGTTAGTAATCAATGCATGATCCTAGCTATGTTAACAATGCCTAATGCAACACATGCAAAATGCAACTAAGATAGGTTCGGCTATTCTAAGATGTCATGTGGATGCAATTAGGTAATCATGTATTCAAGTAGAAATTAAATACAATGCAGATAGTATGATGCGCCGAGCCCGGTACATGCAATACGAATGAATGGATGTGAACATGCAAACATAAGGATGCTAATCAAAATATGACTTAGAACTAACCATCAAAAGCAGGTAAGTAAAAGGGAGAAAGACGTGAGGGTGGAAGACATTCACACACTCACGCACACTTATTACAAAATTCTCCCTCTCGACGGAGGGTTCGAATAAATAATATAAGCCAACTAATTAACTAACTAACAAGCTAATTAATTATTACATAACCAAATTGAAACAAATAACTATTCTGGGTTATTAAAACACTAAAATGGCCTCGTGACGAGGGACGCATGCGTGCTCGGCCGGCTTCTCTTGGAAATCCGTTGCCATGCCCCATGTTGCCTCTGTTTGCATTGTTCTGCACCTCTGAAAACTGTGCCAACTTCTGTGATGCTTCTGACCTACCTCAAGGACATTCTGAGAGGCCATCGGCCAAGGGAAATGGGTTATCGACCACTTATGAATCCATCGGCCAAAAATTGTTAGCCGATCGGCACTGCAGATAGCCGATCGGCCATCTCTTCCTGCAGACTGCTCCTTTTGCTGCAGCAGAGTACAAACAAGGGCATGGCAATACATTTGCAAGAACATGTTGTGCGACTACACCCCTTATCATGTTTGGAACTCAAAGGAGTGTAGTGTTCGACTCTCGAGCCATCAATCACGCATTTCGATACATGATGGCCAAAGAGGCCGAATTGCACATATCAATATGGAATGAATGCACAAAAACATATGAATGCCTCACACTCTATCATGTTGGATCAAGAGTGTCGACGACTGAGGATTGAGGCACGTTTCGTCACTTCAAGTACGAAACGTCCCTTGGTCCTCATGTTTGGTTTGACACCCCAAACCAAACACAATGCAATGCATGCAACAAGGAAAAGCTATGTAATGCAACATAGGCATGCCAAATGCAATATGACTCAAACATGCATACAAGGCTAAGGTAACAAGCATGCCAAATGCAATGCAACCCAAACAAGCATGTGACAAAATGTAAACTAGAAAGCATGCAAAATGTAACCTAAACATACAAACATGCAAAGATGGACAAGCATGCAACAACATGCAAACTAGCATGCATGCAACAACATGCAACATGACAAGCATGCAACAACATGTAAAGATGGACTTAAACCAAAATGGGCAGACCTCAGCCATGCCCAAATCAGTGGCCAAAGTGCTGAAATGATGGCATGAAAAGGCAAGGAAGTGCATGCTCATGCATTGGCCTATGAACTAAGTATAATAGCACAACTCCCAAACATGATGAAGAAGTGACAAATTTGAGAGTGTAGAGATGAAGTAAGCTCTGAAATTTCATTCCAAAGGATGCTAAATCATGCACATAGGACAAGCAAAGCATGCTAGTGGGCTCAAAGCTTAAAGCTAGACAAGGGACTTACACCATGGCCATATCAAGCAAGCCCCAAAGAGCCAAGATGACTATAAATAGTCCCAAGGCAGGTCAAAATAGGGCCAAAACATGCGTGGAATGAAGCCAAAACAAGCTAGCATGGTGAGCACAAAACATGACGCATACAAGGCCAATGAGGAGGATTACACTACACCTACCAAAACCAAGCATGAGATGACTATACCAACAAAAATCGGAGTTATGAGATGTTAAATAATGACCAAAAACATGCTGGAATGGAGTCAACACATGCTAGAAAGATAAGCCAAAACCTTAAGCATACAAGACTAGTTTGCAAGGATTACATTGCAAGTGTATTAAGCATGCAAGAGACAATCAAACCAACCCAAAGCAGAGTTATACCATGTTAGAATAAGGCCCTAAACATGTTAAGATAGAGCCAAAACATGTTAGAAAGACATGCTCCTTTGCAAAGCTATAAGTAGGATTATGCTACAAGTACAAGAAGCATGCAAGGGGTGACCAAGACAGCCAAAAATAGAGTTATGGCAGGTCTGGAAAGTCACAAATGATCCTAAACAAAGCCATAAATAAGTAAAAACACATGCTCATTTGGTTGGCCATCAACACTAGTAAGAAAGACAATAGGAGAGGGGACCACCCTCTCCTATTTGGAGCCTCAAAACAAGTTTTTTACTTTTGAAAATCCTCTGGATTTCAGTGGTTAAAAAGGCACGAAAAGTTGTTTTGAAAGGCCTTAGAAGATGGCTGAAAAGCTATACAAGCTAAGGAACAAAAGGGAGAGAGAACCCCCTAACACAAAATAGGCCTAAACCATCACTTTTAGGACTGAAAAATAGAGATTTTCTCAGTTCAAAACCAAGCCAAAAATAGTTTAAAAGGGTGGCAAAACAAGCATGCAAAGTTGGCCAAGATAGCGTACAAAATGAGCTTAAAAGAGAGAGATGCTTACCCTTGAAGCACAGCTGCAAAACAGGTCCAAACTCTGAGCTAAGACCAGCTTTTAGAGCTCAAAATGATCCTCAAAGAACCTCAGCCCAATGGTGGTTGAGTTTGATCAAGGATGCCTAGGCAAAGGTGAGGTATATCTCCAAGTATAGCTCTTGTTATGCACACAAAGGCAAGAGAAAGAGGCTCTAGGGAGAGACACAGAGATCTTGCTCTGGAAGTTTTGTAGAGAGAGAGGGAGTTTAGTGAGAAAAGCTCCCAAGCTTGTCCAAGAAGGTTGTCCCCTTTGAAAATGAGAGATATAGCCTTATATATAGCAATGCAAAGCTTTTGGTCAAAAATATCTAAGTATGGGATAACTGGAGGTTGTGTGGAACAGCTGGAGATGAAATATCTTCAAAAAATCTGAATTTGTGTCACTCTTGGCCGATCGGCCATCTTTAGTGCCGATCTGCTACTTGTGATGGCCGATCTGCTACTTTTTTGGCCGACTGCACATATTTGTGGCCGATAGCAAATTCTGCTCTACAAGTCCAACTTCAAACGATCATAACTCCTTCATATGGACTCCTTTTCAGGTCATTCTTGTGTCCAAATTGAAGCCCCGGAAGTAATCTTTTCAATGGTGGCATCCTTGCATCAAAATTCCAACTGTACTAAGAGATATACCACTTTTAGTGAAGATTGCTCAGTTTCGGTCCAACTGGAATGATGTCCAACTTCAACCAATCATATCTCCCCCATCCGGACTCGGCTTTAGGAGATTCTTGAGTGAAAAATGAAGCCCCAAAAGTCTTATTTCCAATGGTGGTGGCCTAATAGCTTAAATCAAAGTGCATGGACAGATATGCCTAATTTAGCGAGGACCGCTCGACTCTCTCTTAGTAATTTATACCCAACTTCTTCCTCAACTAGGTTTCTTCTCTCCACTCTTCTTTTCTTCAACTCCAAACCCCTAAACAAGGTGTTTTGAAATATTTTTCAAAGATTTCATCTCTCTTTGATTCATTTCCACTTTGTCCTTGCTCGGTTTACCGAAAAGCGCAACATTTAATGAAATGTGAGCCTTGGAGCATCGCAGAAACCTTTTTCAAAATATTTTGAAAGAGAGGGTTTTAAGATCTAAAATCTTTTTCGTCCAACAATGGGGTGTGAGGTTTGGATTTGACACTCTCCTTGCCAAAGAAATCGAACCTTTGCCCTGCACATCTTTCATCACCAAAGAAGCCATCAGTAGCGCCCAATTCTTAAGGGCGGTCAAAAATGGGGTGTCTACACTTGTGAGCTGTCGCATTACCATAGCCTAGCCCACTTTTGTCACAACCCATTTGTTGAGACCCGAGGATGTCTTCTAATGATTTGGAACCTTTGTTCCACATGGCAATTGTAGATCTAGCAATTCTGAGTTCTTCATCTTTATGGCAAACCATCTCTTCCAATGTAGCTTATGACATCTCAAGGCTTTCAATCTTCTTTTCATATGTGGAATATACTTGTAGGAGTTCATTCCTTTCAGTCTCACAAGATAGAAGTTTCCCATATAGGTCTTGCCTGTCACTCGAGATCTTGATGACATTCTGCTTTGCTGTTAGAAGTTCTCCTTTTAGCTTGACATTCTCGCTTTCACATGCTTTGAGCTTGAGAGTGAGTTTGTCATTGATCTTGGACAAATTCAGAGATTCGTCGTAAAGCTTTTTGTAAGCTTGTTGTAGATCATCACCATCAATCTCATCATTGTCTTTTGATGTTTCATCATCTTCTTTTTGCTCCTCTTTCTCCTTGACCTCATCCAGTCGAGCAACTAAGGCAAGAAAGGTGATAGATGGTGGTGAAGATGACTCTTCTCTTTCATGGAATTGGCTCAGAATGTCCCATGCATCTTTGGCCTTTGTGCAGTGAGCAATTCATTGCTGTTCTTCATCAGAAATTGCTTCACGAATGGTAATCAGAACTCTCTGATTGCTCGGATTGTCAGCACTTTCAATATCCTCTTCAATGGCTTGCCAGCCTTCCGGGTCAAAAGCTCTCAAAAACGCCCTCATTCTGATCTTCCAATACAAGTAATTACTACCATCAAAGATGGGAGCAGGGTGTAGATTCTGACCACGAGCAAATTCCACTGGCTTCGGAAGAGGTTGAGTGAAAGTGGACCAGAATGCCATGAAAGCACTATCCCCGTCTTCACCGAATTCAGTTTTTTTGGGTTCTTGCCCCGACCCGCTTTCATCATCCCAAGTCACTGTATAGACTTTCTTTCAATTCTTTTTCGATGGACATTCAAGAGCAATATGTCCAAACCATTGACATTCATAACACTTGACCCCTTGCCCTTTTACCATCTTCTTTTCAGTTTTTGGAGCAAGTTTTGGTGGAAAAGTTTTGGGTTTATCATTACTCTTGTCTTTTGAAATAGGGTCTCTGAAATTAGGATTCTTTTTCTTTAAATTTTTTTTGAACTGTTTCGCAAACATAGTCGTCATCTCGTACTCTAGATCAAACTCAATCTCACGAGTTTTTGCAGTCTCATGAGCACTAGTAAAAGCCACAATATCTTTTTATTTTTTCTTAGAAATCTGGTGGGCTTTATAAGTCTGTAAGTTTCCAATCAACTGATCAAGCTTGAGAGTATCAACATTCTGAGCCTCCTCAATAGCTGTCACTTTTGATTGAAACCTCTCGGGCAAAGACCTTAAAATTTTTCCAACAACCTTAGCTTTAGGGATTTTTTCACCTAGTGTGAAACAAGAATTCACGATGTCACTAAGTTTAGCATAGAAATCATCAAACGTCTCATCATCATGCAAAAAAAGGGTTTCAAAGGCAGAGGTGAGACATTGAAGTTTTGACCTTTTAATAGAAGTAGTACCCTCGTGAATCGTTTCAAGAATGTCCCAAGCCTCTTTTGCTACCTCACACATGCAAATGTGATGAAACTCTTCAGGTGTGATGGAGCAAAAAAGGAAATTGAGAGCCTTACTGTTCCAACTCGAGTTTTGATAATCGAATGCGTCTCATTTATCAAGAAGTTTGGGAATATCAACACTATCAATGGTGACAATAGGTTCACTTCACCCATAGATCACACAGTGTCAAACTTTCTCATCAATAGATTTTAAAAACGCTCTTATACGAGCTTTCCAATAAGAATAGTTTGTACCATCAAGTAACGAAGGTCTATGGGTTGAGTTACCTTCACGAATTGAATCCATATCACCAATCACACAAAATCACACCCCTACAGTTTTGATAAAAACAAAGAGTGCCCCTTTCTGATACCAATTGAAAAACCTAAGTGATTCGTGATTGGATCAAGATTTAATTATTCCAATTCCCAATCAAATAAAACTCACAATCTAAATCATCAAGCACTTACGAGAGTGATTTAGATTGTTGTTTTCGAAAAATAATAAATTGACACAAAACGATTTTACGTGGAAAAATCACAATTGAAGCACCTTTAATTGTGATAAAAAAAAACCACGGGTGAAACGCCACTAATCAATCCACCACTAAAGAAAGAAAGATTACAAAGATAACAAACAAATTACCCAAACGCTTCCAATTTGTCTTCAAATCTTCTGTATATCTCCCACTGTAACCTTTGTCTCGGAATTGATTAGATTAAAGTTGAATCCACAACTTCTATTGTCGAATCAACGACCACATACAGTATCAAACTCCTTTGATACTCCACGCTTGAATCTCCGGATTCCACCGAAGAAGAACACTCTTGAATATGAACAATCAACCTCTTCGATGTGTGCTTCTCAAAACATGAGTTTAATACTTAATCAAATCATCAAGGAAACCTCACAAAAACCTCCAAAATAAAACCCCAAAAACCTTAAAGTAGATCTCTGAAACGTAATTCTAGATTTGGACTTAAACAAGTACTTATAGAAAATAGGAGCAACGAAGCTTGCTCGAGCGAAGACTTTTTCGCTCGAGCGAGGAACCAAAAACGCGTGTTTTCCTTAAGTGGCCTCGCTCGAGCCACGCTACCTGCGCTCGAGCGTATAATCATCCTTCTCAGGTTTTTTACAGAATTAACTTTCGCTCGAGCAAGAACTCCTTCGCTCGAGCGAGCAAGGAAAAAAACTTAGAAAAATTACAACAAGATTAAAACATGTTTGTTCATGGGATTGACAAGACTAAGGGACCTAACATCTTTCAACCAATTCACTTCCTCACATGCTGAAGCTAACGTTATAAGCTCAGCTTCCATTGTAGAATTAGCAATTATAGTCTATTTTTTAGACTTCTAACATATGGGACCACCACCACCCAAGTTAAAAATAAAACCCGAGGTAGAGAGAGAATCACCTGACAAAGTGTTCCAATCGACATCACTATATCCCTCAAGTATCGCATGATATTTGTTAAAAAAACATACCATAATTTTTGGTACCAGAAAAATATCTCATAATTCTTCGCCTGGTAATCAATGCTCTCGACTTGTCTTGCTAGTAAATCTGCTAAGTACTCCAATATCATATGCAACGTTAGGTCTAGTACAGTCAGTAGCATATCTCAAACTACCAATCATGCTAGCATATTCCTTTTGATTAATCACTTCTTTTTCATTTATTACAATAGATAAATGTATCCTTGTATCAAAAGGAGTAGCAACATGTTTACAATTTAGAAAGTTATATTTCTTTAAAATTTTCTCAACATAATGCGACTGATCAAGAAAAATGCCATCATTAGTCTTGATAATTTTAATTGCCAAAATAAAATTGGCTTCACCAAGATCTTTCACATCAAAGTGGCTATTGAGCATAGTTTTAATCTCATTTATAATATGCAAATTAGAGTCAAAGATAAGTAGATCATCTATATATAGGCTAATAATCACATGTGCATTCTCACAAGTTTTATAATATATGCAATTATCACATTCATTAGTTTTATAGCTATTCTCAAGCATGCAGGAATCAAATTTCTCATGCCACTATTTAGGAGCTTGTTTTAAACCATAAAGGGATTTAGTTAGCTTACACACCTTGCTTTCTTCTCCAGGCTCCACAAAGCCCTCGGATTAGTCCATGTAAATATCCTCTTCTAGATCTCTATTTAAAAATGCTATTTTCACATCCATTTGATAAATTTTTAAATCATGAATTGCAACCACTGCTATCAACAGTCTAATGGATGTAACTCTAGTAACCGGAGAAAAAGTATCAAAGAAATCAAGATCAACTTGTTGCTTAAAACCTTTAGCGACAAGCCTCGCTTTATATTTATTTATAGTTCTATCCGGTTTAAGTTTTTTACGAATGACCCATTTACACCCAATAGTTTTACAACCTAGAGGTAAATCCACTAGCTTCCATATTTTATTTGAAAGTGGTGAATCTACCTCATCATTTATAGCCTCTCTCTAGAAACTAGCATCAGGTTATGATAAAGATTCTTGCATCATAAAAGGAATTTCTTCCACATTGTAAAGATAATAGTAAAGGCCAAAATCTTTTTCAACTCTAGCTCGTTTACTCCTCGGTTAGATTTGAGAATTTTCTTGTTTTTGAAAAACTTGAGATGGAGTAGAAGAGCGAGGCATGGATAAAATATTTTCAGAAATTATTTGACCCCTACTATTTTTAGATTTGAAAGGAAATTTATTTTTATGAAAAATAGCATCACCTGATTCAAAAATAATATTATTTTCCATATCAAAAAAAATCTAAAAGCTGTAAAATGCAACGCATACCTAAGAAAAGCACAAGTTGTAGCTCGTTCACCCAATTTAGGTCATTCAGGATCTGCAAGCCTCACAAAAGCTAAACATCCCCAAACCCTCAAATAACGTAGATTTGGTTTATGCCTTCGCCATAACTCATAAGGAAAAATTTTAGTCTTTTTGTGTGGCACTCTATTTATCACATGGCAAGCTGTCAAAATAGCCTCGGCCCAAAGATTTGAGGGAGCACCTGAATCAATAAACATACCATTCGTCAAGTCAATTAACGTTCTTTTTCTTTTTAACTACGCCTAGATGAAGGGGAATATGGTGAAGCAGTCACATGAATAATTCTCAATGACTAAACAAAAGAGTTGAATCCAAGAGATTCATACTCTCGGCCTCTATCATTTCTAAATCTCTTAATCTTTTTACCGAATTGATTTTCCACTTTAAGAATGAATTCTTTAAATTTCTCAAATGCATCACTTTTATTTTTTTAATAAATATACATTTGTGTATTTTGAAAAATCATCAATAAAAGTGATAAAATATCGGTTACCACCACGAGTTAAAATTCCTTCAAACTCACACAAATCAGTATGAAATAATTCTAACAATTAGGTATTTTTCTTAACACTTTTATGAGGCCTCTTGGTAATTTTTGCTTTACTGCAAATGTAATAACCCGACCCTCATATATGTTTTTGGTACACTTTCAGTCCTTTAATCTATGCATTTAAATGCCACTGTGGAATTCAATGTGAAATTAAATTTAATTAAGCGATGTTTATAAATGCATATCTGTCCACTAAGAGGAATATCTGTTGCACTCCTAATGTTTGAATCAGAAATTGGAAGCCTCAGAAGCTTAATATTCTGAAATTGATTTCATATTTAAGGTCAGCATGATTTTCAGGCCATAATATGATTTTCTGTGAAATTTCAATTTGGAATGATTAAATTGATTAAATTTCGTCCTCATTCACTTATATATATATATATATATATATGTGGCTCCCTAGACATTTGACTTAGGATTGTAAACTCAAATATTTCTTAGAGAGTTAGGGAAGGAGAATTGGGGAGGAAGACTTCAAGGAAGGCGTTGGGAAGAAAATTTAGAGGGAACTTGAGAGATTTGAGCTCAAAGTAAGTTTATTTATCTTCTTTAACTCCTCTCTTGAATTGGAGTGTGATTTCTTCACAATTGTGTAACCTAGGACTTGGAATTGAACCTAGGGTGTGATTATTTCTTAATTTGGATCATGTTTTTATCATTTGAGTGATTTAGAACTAAGTTGGTTATGCTATTTCTTGTTTTCTCATGAAGAACTTACTTAGTTTACATATGTGATGTTGTGTGCAAGGGAGAACTGAGTTATGTTTATGTTTATGGGTTTAAGAATTAGAGATCTAGTTTATATCTAGATTGATGTGTGTGTTTGAGGATCCTATGAACAGGATTTTATGCCATGTTTTATCAATTAAGAAAGCTATTTTGGGCCTTGTTGATGTTCACCAAAAATTGGGATTGTGTTTGAATTTTCGAACTGTGGCTGCACAGAATCGCCGCACGTACGGGGGTCATGGCCGCACGTGCGGGAAATGGTAAAATTGGAGACTTTGGCTACTGCTTAAAAGGCATGTGCGGGCTTCACTGCCGCACGTGCGGGAACAACCGCCGCACGTGCGGGGCTTACAGCCGCACGTACGGCCCATGCTAAAAAATACGAGTTGCTCCGTTTTGCGTGCTTGACCCTCGAATATTTTAGAATTTGTAGTTTATGCCTACTGATGTTTGCAAAATTCATTTGAAGTGGAATGAATCAGGAACTAATTCAACAAAGAGAAATGAACTAATTTGCAAGTTATGAATGTGTGCAGGACACACTCCGGGAGGAACTAGTACGTCGTCACAACACTATGAGTAGTAGTACTGTAATCGTACGTTTAGTACCATTAATGATTCTTATTGTTAACGCTCTGTTCTGTGCAAGTAATTACGTTAACACTTATGTTGATGGAAATCGCTGAGGATGTTGGAAAAACTCTATGTACATCGGCATGACTCTGGAACTGCTCTGTGCTCTGGTTACGGTTAATAGTTAGCATTAATGTGCTATAACCTGTAAGTTACCTATGGCTCTGTATAAGAATTACATACGAATTATTAATATTGTGCAACGAGTTGACGAGAAGGCATTACAATTGTAAACCCCGTTTACCGGAAACATGAGATTCTGAAGGTCCTATTAGGGACTTCTATAGTCTGTATGATGCAATACATGTCTTATGAGATAGATATCTGCCTAGTATGTTCATCGGAATTAATAATCAAATAAAACTACAGGTTGCTTTATATGTTACTGACTGTTGAGGAACTATGATAAATATTGGATTAACCTATGAATGACTCAACCTGAGGAAAGAATTGGAAATCAATACCTTTATTATGTTACTCATGTTATATGGTGAATTATTTTGTCCCTACTGATCGTACTGTAATGATACATGTGTCTTCTATCGATAAGCATTGTTAATGTCCTGATACATAGAAGATAATTATGTCAACCTGTAAGAAACCATGGGGTACCTTATAAACACTATTATGGAATAATATTCTTATGAACCTGAGATTATTTTGTTCTGGTTAATTTTTCTGTTTACGCCATGACGTGATATGAATTGTTTTGTTTTTAAGACCTATTAACTTCTGGTATGGAGCAAAGTGCTGTATGGAACTAAGTGCTGCAATGCGAGCCACCTCTAGAATTCGTACGAGCCACCTCTTGAGTCCATACATATGTGAACTGAGGCCTATGGCCATTCTGTGAAAGTTATGAGGCCTATTGTAGACGCACCCTGAAGGCCTCATGCTACAGTTCGGACTCAATTTTTCACGGTTCTTAATCTGATCTCACAATGTGTGATATGAGATTGATAAATCACCAAAGAGTCCAAATCCGGCAAATCGTTTTGGAAAATTGATTTTTGTAAAGAAGTGCCAAACATGGACTGCTTTGCCAAATACAGAGTCGCCACATAAATATTTTATTTTGGGGAAATTTAGGAAACCCTGACTCATTGCCTAAGTCCACGTGTCCATCATCACCAAAGTTGCCTCGGCTCGGGAACTTGGGTACGATTGGGGAAGGTCATCTATGAGCACCCCCGCTCGCCCGATCAAAGATCGGCCTGTACTAAACATGATATCTCGTTTTTGAAAACACATGCGTTCTTATTCCGATTAATTAGCTAGAATTACTATGTGATGCGCACAACAAAACAAGTATAGACTAGATCGCCTAATTTGGAACAGAGCATTACATATCCGTTTGTTTGGAAAATAGTTTCGAGTTTGCTACTCGTAAGTAGGCTAAAATACGGATTTGATGAATTGTTCCAATTCAAGTAATCCAACCTTCAGCCACAGGCATTCAGGCAATTATATCATATAAGCAAATAGCCTCATGGCAAGCATGTTATCATGGCAGCACTCACACTCATCCAAGGATGCTAAAGCATAAACACTTACAGTGTACTCCGAGCCAGAACAGAAACTAGTTAGTAATCAATGTATGATCCTAGTTCACGTTAAGATGGCTAATGCAACACATGCGAAATGCAACTAGAAATAGGCCCGGCTATTCTAAGATGGCATATAAGATGCAACATTTAATACATGTATTCAACTTGGAATTGAAATACGATGCAGTTAGTATGATGCGTCGAGGCCGGTGCATGCAATACGGATGAATGATGCAAACATGCAGAGCATAAGGATGCTAATTGAAAATGACCTAAAACTAACCATTGAAAGCGGTAAGTAAAAGGGAGAAAGACGTGGGGTTGGAAGACATGCACACACTCACACACACTTATTACAAAAATTGGCCCTCTCGACAGAGGGTCCGAATGAATAATACATGCTAACTAATTAACTAACTCACAAGCTAATTAAATATTACATAACCAAATTGAATAACTAGCTACAACTAATTATTACAAAACTTAATTAATTAACAAATTAATTAATTACAAAACCAAATGCTAACTAACAAGTAAGCAATTAAACAAAGCTGCCCCGGCAAGTTGAAGGAGGTGAACATGCATGCTCGGTTCCCGTCCTAGTAAGCTCTCCGGTTGCTCTTTAGAGGCTCTGTCTGTAGGGTGTCCTTGAGACCTTGCTGATGGAACTTACCAAAACCAGTCTGGGGAGTGCATCAGTGGCCTACCGGCCATGGGGAGATGCTGCCGACCACCCGCCGGCCAAAGAAGGTATACTGCCGGCCAAGGATGAGGAGGTGTCGGCCATCTGTAGGCACTGCTGGCCACTGATGTGCTATGACACCAAGCTACAACAGAGCACAAAATAGAGAAAATTGAGGGTCTCCCAAGGGCATGTGTGCACTATGCCACCCCATATCATCTCAAAACATCAAGGGAGAGGCACAGTCGGATCTACGACCATCAATCACGCATCCCGATGCATGATGGCCAAAGATCCGACTTGTGCAAATCAATATGAAATGAATGCACAAGAAAATCACATAAGTGCCTAGAACTCTATCATGGATCATCAAGAGTGTCGGCAACCGAGAATTGAGACACGTTTCATCACTTGAAGTATGAAACGCCCCTCGTTCATCGTGTTTGGATTAACACTTAACCCAAACAACAATGCGGTGCAAGCACGCCAAATACAATACAATGTATGTAATCAAGGTAATGCAACCTAAACATGTAAACATCGTGGCATGCAACAAGTATGCAATCATGTATCAATACATGCGACAACATGTGATATAACAAGCATGCGACAACACGCAAAATGGCTAAGCATGTAACAACATGCAAACATGCAAGCATGCAACAACATGTAAGGGGGGGGGACTTAAACTAAAATAGACAGCTCTCAAATAGGTCCAAATTAGTGGCCAAAAAGGATCATATCACGATTAGTAGAGGCCGATCTTTGATCGGGCGAGCGGGGTCGCCACCTAAATATTTTATTTTGGGAGAATTTAGGAAACCCTGACTAGTGCCTAAGGTCACGTGTCTGTCATCACCAAAGTTGCCTCGGCTCGGGAACTTGGGTACGAGAGGGGAAGGTCATGCAATGAGCACCCCCACTCGCCCGATCAAAGATCGGCATGTACTAAGCATGATATCTTGTTTTTGAAAACACATGTGCTCTTATTCCGATTAATTAGCTAATCTTACTACGTGATGCGTACAACATACAAGTATAGACTAGATCGCCTAATTTGGAACAAAACATTGCATATTTGTTTGTTTGAAAAAGTTTTGAAAGTGCTACTCACAAGTAGGCTAAATTCGAGATTCAATGAATTGTTCCAATTCAAGTAATCCAACCTTCACCCACAGGCATTCAGGTAGTTTAAACACTTAAGCACATAGCCTCATGGCAAGCATGCTATACATGGCAATCAATAACACACATGCAGTATGCTAAAACGTAAACACTCACAGTGTACTCCGAGCCAAAACAGAGAACTAGTTAGAAATCAATGCATGATCCTAGTTCATGTTAAAATGGCTAATGCAACACATGCGAAAATGCATCTAAATAGGCTCGGCTATTCTGAGATGTCATGTGAAAAGCTGCACTCGATACATGTATTCAGATTGGAATTGGAATACAATGTAGTTAGTATGATGTGCTGAGCCCGGTGCATGCAATACAGATGAATGGATGCACGCATGCAAAGCATAAGGTATGCTAATTGAAAATGTCCTAAAACTAACCATCGAAAGCGATTAAGTAAAAGGGAGAAAGAAATTGAGGTTGGAAGACATGTATCTCACACACGCACCCTTATTACAAAATTCGCCCCCTCGACGGAGGGTCCGAATAAATAATACAAACCAATTAATTAACTAACTAACAAGCTAATTAATTATTACAAAATCGAATGAATAACTAGTTACAACTAATTATTACAAAACTTAATTAATTAACAAATTAACTAATTAAATTGCAAAACCAAATGCTAACTAACAAGTAAGCAATTAAACAAAGCTGCCCCGGCAAGTTGAAGGAGGTGAACATGCATGCTCGGTTCCCGCCCTAGTAAGCTCTCCGGTTGCTCTTTAGAGGCTCTGTCTGCAGGGTGTCCTTGAGACCTTGCTGATGGAACTTACCAAAACCAGTCTGGGGAGTGCATCAGTGGCCTGCCGGCCATGGGGAGATGCTGCCGACCACCCGCCGGCCAAAGAAGGTATATTGCCGGCCAAGGATGAGGAGGTGTCGGCCATCTATAGGCACTGCTGGCCACTGATGTGCTATGACACCAAGCTACAACAGAGCACAAAATAGAGAAAATTGAGGGTCTCCCAAGGGCATGTGTGCACTATGCCACCCCATATCATCTCAAAACATCAAGGGAGAGGCATAGTCGGATCTACGACCATCAATCACGCATCCCGATGCATGATGGCCAAAGATCCGACTTGTGCAAATCAATATGAAATGAATGCACAAGAAAATCACATAAGTGCCTAGAACTCTATCATGGATCATCAAGAGTGTCGGCAACCGAGAATTGAGACACGTTTCATCACTTGAAGTATGAAACGCCCCTCGTTCCTCGTGTTTGGATTAACACTTAACCCAAACAACAATGCGGTACAAGCACGCCAAATACAATACAATGTATGTAATCAAGGTAATGCAACCTAAACATGTAAACATTGTGGCATGTAACAAGTATGCAATCATGTATCAATACATGCGACAACATGTGATATAACAAGCATGCGACAACACGCAAAACGGCTAAGCATGTAACAACATGCAAACACACAAGCATGCAACAACATGCAAGGGGGGGGACTTAAACTAAAATGGACAGCTCTCAAATAGGTCCAAATCAGTGGCCAAAAGTGTTGGAATGATGGTATGGAAAACATGATATGGCGGGACAAACATGCATGCCAATTGGCTCAAGGATTAAGACGCAATGATGCAACTCTTAAGGACACTTAAAGAGTAATAAGCATGGATATGTGACAGCACCCTAAGCTCTGAAATCTCATGTAAATTGATGCCAAATCAACTCAACAATGCAAGTATGGCATCTTAGGATGCTCAAAGCTCAAAATAAGTAAAGGGACTTAAGCCATGGCCATACAAAGCAAGCCCCAAAGGGCCAAGGGGACCTAAAACAGTCCCAAGGCAAGTCCAAACAAGACCAAAAACAAGCTCGAAGTTAGCCAACACGAGCTAGAACACAAGTCCAAAAACATGGAACATGCAAAGCTACAAAGAGGCATTACACCATACCTATTCGAACCAAACATGGCATGACTTGGACTACATAAAATAGAGTTACATCATGGTATAACAAGACCAAAAATGTACTGAAATGATGAGCCAAGGGCTTAGGCTTAATGGCATGCACAAAAGTTCATTCTTGAGGCATAAAGAGCCAAACCTCCAAGGCATTAAAAGCATGTCAAATGCAAGTGTATGACCACATTTTATGGATTGAAATAACACTTAGAATGATGGCAAAGCATGAAAACATCACATGTATGTCATGGTGGGGACCTCAAAAACCAAGACTAGCCTAAGCATTTACACTATAGCTATACAAAAGAAGAGTGATATGGCCATGGTGTAACAGCGCCCGCGTGGGCCTCATGCTACAGTTCGGACTCGATTTGTGTCACGGTTCTTAATCTGAACCAAAGAGTCCAAATCTGGCAAATCGTTTTGAGAAACAGATTTTTGAAAAAGTAGTGCCAAACATGGACTGCTTTTCCAGATACAGAGTCGCCACCTAAATATTTTAAAATGGGGGAATTTAGGAAACCCTGACTCGGTGCCGAAGGCCACGTGTCCGTCATCACCGGAGTTGTCTCGGCTCGGGAGCTTGGGTACGATCGGGGAAGGTCAGCTATGAGCACCCCCTTTCGCCCGGTCCGAAGACCGGCCTCTACTAACCGTGATATCCAATTTTGAAAACGCTATGTGTTCTTAAACCAATTATTAGCCTAGAATTACTATGTTATGCGCGCAGCAAACAAGTATAGACTAGATTGCCTAATTTCGAAAGAAACATTGCATATCCGTTCATTTTGAAATTGCTTTGGAATTTGCTACTCGCAAGTAGGCTAAAACACGGATTTCAATGAGTTCTCCCAACTCAAACAATCCAACCTTCACCCACAGGCATTCAAGCAGTTTATAACACATAAGCATCTAGCCACATGTTAAGCATGCTGTCATGGCAACATTCACACTCATGCGATATGCTAAAGCGGAATACTTACATCGTACTCCGTGCCAAAACAAAGAACTGTTAGCAACATGCATGATCCAGTCCATGTTAAAGTGCCTAATGCATGCATACAAAGTGTTGCTAGAATAGGCTCGGCTATCCTAAACATGTATGTGAAAATGCACAACTTATCACATATTAGTTTGGAATTGAATACATATGCAGTTAGCATGATGTACCGAGCTCAATGCATGTAATACAAATGCATGGATGCACGCATGCATAGCATAAGGTATGCTAATTTAAACGTGTCCTAATCTAACCATTAAAGCGGGTAAGTAAAAGGGAGAAAAAAAGAATGAGGTTGGAAGACATCACACCACCCACGCACACTTATTTACAAGATTTTCCCTCGCTCGGAGGGACCGAATAAATATTACAAATTAATTAACTACGCAAGCTAATTAATATTACAAATTGCCTAATTTAATTAACAAATTAAATAGACTAAGAAAAACAGTAAAACGCCTAGAGAAGCGCGCCGCCATGCACAAGCTGCCTCTGTTTTCCTTCCTTCACTTCTCTGGAGGCTGTCAAAACCTCAGGGTTATATCCCTGGGCACTGGGGAGTACCACCGGCTGAGTGGGATCATCACCGGCACTGGTATGTGTCCATCGGCACAAAATTGAAGCTGTCGGCAGAGAAAAGGTTGCCGGCGGGCACCTTACACTGCCGGTCGGCAAAGAAAGTCTGCAGGACCTGCAATTCACAGCAACAGAGGGCAAGGCAAAGCATGGCAGCACAATTCAAGGCATGTATGCATCAACCATGTCCCTTATCATTGTAATGACTCAAAGGGGCATGTGCCTCGATTCTCGGACCACCAATCACGCATTCTCATGCATGATGGCCCAAAGAACCAAGTATGCAGCTTTGGTTTCAAATGCAATGCAAACCAATCAAACAAAACTCCCAATCCCTATCAGTCAAGTCAAGGGACAAGGCATGCATGCAAGATGCAATGCAACCTAGGCATACAAGCTAAGAATGCAACATGGCATGGCAAGGCACTTATGCAAGCATACAAGCATACATATGGCAATGCAAATGGATGGCAAGATGGGCTTATACATGAATTAGGCAGCTCTAATAAGGCCTAAAACAGTGGCCATTAATGCCTAAAATGGATGCTAAGCACACATGCACACACACACATGTTAAGACCCAACACTTAGGCACAAAGCAAGCAACATCCAAGCACACTTGAAAGAGACATTCATGGACTAAAAGCATGCAACATAAGCTCTGAAAATCATGCTAAAACAAACCTCAAGAATCATTTAAATGGCATTCAAATGACTCAAAACAAAAGCATGAATAAGCACCAAAACATGGAGCATTGCTACACAAGCTTATGAGGCATTAAAGAGACATGCAAGGCAATCCAACAAGCATGGAAATGGGACTGAAATGGCATATAGGATGGTCCCAAATCACCAAAACAATGCAAGGATGGCATGCTACACATGCACATACTCAAGGCTAACAAGCCTAAATACAAAGGAGCTATATCAAGCATGCCAAAATCGACCCAAACACTTATGGACAGACCTAAAACATGGAAAAATAAGCACATAATCTTCACAAGACTAAGCCTAAAACATGCTTCAACAAAGGCTAACAACCTAAGCCATGTTAAGGCATAAACAAGGCATTACATGGCAACTATGCTAAGCATGCATGGAGTTCCAAAACCAACTTAAAGTCATGTTATATTATGGATATATAAGCATGAAAAACAAACCAAACATGCTCAACACACACTTAAGCATAGGCTTCCTTAAGAGGCCAAAATGCATCCTTTTCAAGGACAACAAGGAGAGGGGGTGGCCCTCTCCTTCTTGGGACTTCAAGGCATCATCTTCACCACTGAAATCCCTCAAGATTTCAGTGGTGAAGAGACCCCAACACCAAAATCCCGGAGCTAGCACAAAATGGCTCAAAATGAGGCCTTTCAAGGCCTAAGGGTGGTCAACAACCCTTAAACAACAAAACACTCTTAATAAACAATAAAGAGGGCCTAAAAACAGAACTTTTTTATGTTATACAATAAGCACAAAAACAGCTCTAAGATAGGTATAAAATCAATGCAAAAATGGGGGGAAAAGGGACTAGATTCTCACCCTTGATGACCCCTTTACAAATGGTGCTCCAATGGCCTCCTTTAGCTTGAATCTAACACCAAAACTTCAAAACAAACCCTTTAGAACCTCAGCTCCAAGAGGAAGGTGAAACACTAGGTGTTTGTGTGCAATAGTAAGACACAAAACACCTAGTGCACAAATGAGAGGGAGAGAGAGATAGAGAATGTATCTAACTCAAACCCTAAAACCAGAGCTTCTCTCTGTGTTTTTCCCTCTCTAAAATGTCTAAAGTCTCCAACCCTTTTTTTAAGAGAGAGCCTCTATCTCTCCTTTTTACCAAACTTGCAAAACTTACAAGTTAAGCAAAACTAGAGGGCCATTCCTCCATACACGTGTATGGAGGGAAAGTCACTGCAACACAGCTGCCTAAAAATATCTCAAAAAGCAACTGCACAGTAATCGGCCGGCCAAAAATGCCATCTTGGCCAAAAAGAGTGCCGACCGGCACAAAATAGTGCTGACCGGCAACAAATAGTGC
Organism: Camellia sinensis; assembly: GCF_004153795.1. Taxonomy (NCBI): domain Eukaryota; kingdom Viridiplantae; phylum Streptophyta; class Magnoliopsida; order Ericales; family Theaceae; genus Camellia; species Camellia sinensis. The sequence goes on along the minus strand of NW_021025664.1, from coordinate 567,679 downwards.
CGGCCGGCAAACTACATTGCCGGTGGAGACAAAAACCAGCCGGTGGCCTCTAGCCACTGCCGGTGGTGGGTGGGGATGGTCTACAAGCCCTACCCTGCCCTTCCAAGGCAAAACACAAGTGTTTGGTGCAAAACCAGACACTAAACGGTCGAGTTCGGAGATCCTGAGGCAAGGCACGCGAGCCGAGACCTCCGGGAACTCCAAACGAACACAAACATGGATGATCACCGAGTGTTCAAACGGTGACGTCCAAGTCTTGAGGATGGTCAAAAATGGGGTGTCTACACATGGCAGCCCAAAATAGTCCTAGGACAGCCTAAAACAAGGACAAAATCATGCTGGAGCAAAGCCAAAACATGCTAGGTTGATCAGTCAAAACATCATGCACATGATGCTAGTAAGCAAGATTTGTTCTACAAGTATATGGAGCATTTAAAGGATAACCAAACCCACTTTAGATAGAGTCATGACATGGCAAAATATCACCAAAAACATGCTGAAATGGGCTCAACATAAGTTAGAATGCCATGCTAAAGCAAGAAGCATACAAGACTAGTTTATGGGATTTACATTACAAGTGTAAGATGCATGCATGGAGTCACAAAACCAACCCAAAACAGATCTAAGGCATGGTAAAATATCACCAAAAACCTACTGAAATGGAGCCAACACATGCAAGAAGAACATGCTACTTTGTAAGGCTATGAATGGGATTACACTGCACATGTAAGATACATGCAAAATATGACCAAACCATCCATGGAAAGACTTAAGGCAGGTCCTAAAAGTCACAAAAAATGGTCTGAACCAAGCCTGAAAAATACATAGAAGCATGCTCCTTTGGAAGGCCAAAAATACAAGCAAACAAGAACCAAAAGAGAGGGGGCCATCCCCTCTGATTTGAGGCCTAAAAATCTCATGCCAACCACTGAAAATCCACTGGATTTCAGTGGTTAGAAGGCCAAACCAAGGCTAGCTCGAAGGCCTTAAGGCATGGCTCAAAACATGGCTAAACAAAGCAAATAAGAGGGTTGAAGACCCTCAACAGCACAAAGATCTTAAACAACTACCAAAGGCACTTAAATACAAGACTTTTTTCAGTTGAAAGCAAGGCCTAAAACAATATGCAAGAATGGCCTAAATGAGATACAAAAAAAGTGCTAAAATAAGGAAGAAGCTCACCCTTGAAGCCCAACTTCGAAAACAGTAACCTCAGGGGCCAAAAACTCACTTTCAGAACTCAAGTAACCTTCCCAATAACCTCAGTCCAATGGTGGTGGTGTATCTCTATGTGTTGTAGTGTAAAAGTGCAAGAACAAGGCACAAAACTAACAACAATATAGACAGAGAGTAAGAAATATATAGAGAGAGAGCTATAACTCTTCTAAAATGCCTGAACCCCTGCTAAGGAGAGAGTCTCTCTCCTTATATAGAAGAAAATCAATTCAAAGCTTGTTAAACAAGCTTGGCAAGAGCTTCATCCCTCCATACACGTGTATGGAGGGGAGATGAAAGGATTCCAGCTGGCTCAAAAGATCTGGCGTGAAACCTGCTGAGACAAGGGGTCTGCCAGCCATCAGTGTTGGCAGGCAGTGGCTCACTGATGGCCGGTAGGGGTCACTTTTGGACGGCATTGGCCATTCATGGCCGGCACACTCCCATAGAGGCCGGCATCAAAAATCAGTCATAGTCCCCGATTTGAAGAAAGCCTAACTCTTTCATCTAGATACCTTTTCAGGTCATTCTTGTTTGCAAATTGAAGCCCCGGAAGTCTTCTTTCCAAATTTGGCTGCCTCACCTCAAAATTCCATGTGTGATAAGAGATATCTCTATTTTAGTGAAGGATGCTCAGTTTCGGTCCAACCAGAATGATGCCCAACTTCAACCAATCATATCTCCTCCATCCGGACTCGGCTTTAGGAGATTCTTAAGTGAAAAATGAAGCCCCGGAAGTAAGATTTCCAACGGTGGTGGCCTCATAGCTGAAATCCAAGTCTTCAAAAGGATAGGCCTGATTTGGCGAGGACTACTCGTCTCTCTCTTAACGGTTCATGCTTATTTTCTCCCTCAACTTGGTTTCTTCTCTCCTCTCCTCTTTTCTTCAACTCCAAACCCCTAAACAAGGTGTTTTGAAAGATTTTTCAAAGTGTTCATCTCTCTTTCATTCATTTCCACTTTGTCCTTGCTCGGTTTACCGAAAAGCACGATATTTAACAAAATGCGAGCGTTGGAACATCGTAGAATCATCTTTTCAAAAATATTTTGAAAGAGAGGGTTTTATGGTCTAAAAACCATTCAAAATAGTTTTAGTCCAAAAATGGGGTGTGAAGTTGGGATTTGACTCACTTTGCTGAAGAAAATCGAACCCTTGCACTGCACAGCTTTCAACACCAAATAAACCATCAGTAACGCCCAAGTCTTAAGGGCGGTAAAAAATGGGGTGTCTACAGTTGCCCCTCTTTGACAGAGCTCAGAGTCATGAAGTGATGTGAGTGAATATCAAAGCCCAGAGACGACCCATTTTTTACAAGGCCGAAGACTTGGACAAACAAACAAAATACAGATAAATAAATGGTTGCGCCCGCAGGCTGCCTACGTATCCCTTTGCAAGGAATCAAACCAGCGTAGTTCAGGGGCAGAAAGCAAAAGATACACAATATATATATATTAAAAAAAACAAAACAATGTAAACGATATACAATGTAACGAAACAATGCAAATGATATGTAATGTAATTGAGATAATCAGACCACAAGCAGTACAAAACCACACAAATATCATAAATGGATGGAGATGCAACATCAGACTACTTTTAACATAGAAAAGGCAGTGGGCATGAGCCGAACGATGCCTAACACAGGCTAAGTGCCTACATCCTTAGTGCTGGCCCAGCCCAGCGTGGATGATTACACATAACAGAACTGTGTTTCAACGTGAAAGGGGTGCGAACACATGCAAAACTATGTGTTTCGCAGAGAGACCACAAAGTACAAGTAATTGGGTGGTATGATATAAGTGAGGAATGATCTGCTGAGGAAAGATTGTGATCCTACATGCTGAATGCAACAAACTAAAATATGATGCAATGAATGCAATGGATGAAGTGAAAACGGCGCGCGGCCAAACCATATTTTGCCTAGAAAAGGCATAGACACAAAACAAACCATGTCTAACATAGAAATGGTGCCGTCACCCTCAAACAATAGGCGCGTACACATAATCTCATAACCATGCTTTAAAGTGAAAAGTATGGGCACATGCCAGACTAAGCTTAACATGAAAAGGATGCAGGCAATACAATGGATATGCAGTGAATGCATGCGATAAATGCTATGTACAATGCAATAGACATACTAGATGCTGTAGTAGTTAGGAGGTGAAGGTACCATTCAAGGGCAATTGGTAATGACCTACCTCAGCAATGTCCTACCTCATGCTGATGTGGGAATCTTTCCCTTCTTTTAGGTTGAACCACAAGTACTACTTTTCTCCCTGGCTATGGTCGTATCTGTCCCTATTCTCTAATAGTGTGACAGACTAGGTTGGTTTAGTATCCAAAATTGAGGCACATACCTGCTACCTCAACCTATGGGGCTTCCATACAGATTTCAAGCCGAGGATACACCCTTGGGTATTTAAACCAGACTTTAGTCTCGAAAATCCCGAACCTTTGCATTCTAGGCAACGGCCATTCGAACTCTAATTTCCACCATCTCAGTTGATCTCTTAGGAACTCACCGCAAGCACAGGCAGGTGGCTTTACCAGACCACCGAAAGTCGTTCGGGCACGACAAACACAAAAGGAATTGCACCTTCAGAGGATTTAAGGTCTCCTAAACCAGAGAGTGCACAAGACAGTGTGAGGCAGAGTGAATGCACAAAACAGTGCTATATAGGTGCACAAGAAAGCACGATGCGCAAGAAAGCGCGAGTGCACAAGAAAGTGCGATGCGCAAGAAAGCGCGAGTGAGATACAAAAAGTAAGTGCACGAGACAGTGCGAGTGAGATATAATGTGTAAGTGCACAAGACAGTGCGAGTGAGATACAATGTGTAAGTACACGAGACAGTGCGAGGAATGTGCACAAAAGAAGTGCGATAAAATGCATGTTCTATGCAAGTGAGGTGCATTCTCTATGCGAAAGATACGAGCATTTTCTATGCAATATTGAAAGCACATTCTATGCATGAGGCAAGCGTATTTAATGCAATAGTGAAAGCATATTGAGGGAAACGAGCAACACTCAGCGTAATGCGTCATGTACATTATGAGATGAGTATGGAGCGCTCTGCCACAACCTATTGAAATGTTCTATAGAAGGAGGCAACTCAACAAAACTCTGTTAAGCAAAAAAACCAAAGTCAATAGCAAGAACAACCAATCACGCAGTTCAAAGTAACCCATATGTATAAACATGTAGACATAACACACATGCATTAATTAGAGGGAATATGGCAATCCCCAAGAGAGTTTCGGAATGGTTGGAGATAGTTTTCAAAAGTTGAACCACATCAGAATCATCATGGGGGTAAACCCACCCTAATCCAGGGGAAAGTGTCCAACAGATGACTTTGGCAAACTGAGAGATAGGTTGGATCTAAGCTCCTTGTTCAATTGATGACCCGATCAGATGCACTGAAAGTTGCCCCTAGTGTCCAGTCATTGGGCACCGATTGGGTTTATGCCCCTTGTTCAATTGATGACCCGATCAAATGCAATAAAAATTGTCCCTAGTGTCCAGCCATTGGGCACTGATTGGGTTTATGCCCCTTGTTCAATTGATGACCCGATCAAATGCAATGAAAATTGCCCCTAGTGTCCAGCCATTGGGCACTGATTCAAACATTATGCAGGCACAGGTAATGGCGATCTTCAGATCCGTTGTCAACCCATCAGACTCATGTTTCTCTTCTGACATATTAAGAACCCACTGATCATAAATGTGTTGCCCCTTGCATGGGCACTCAGCTCGTTTATGAATTCCACACATGGATTGTTTCCGAGTTAGAACGAACATTTGTGTATGGAATTTTGACCATGCCACTCTGTTGAACTTTTTTGAGCGACAGGCCTGTTAGGGTGACTCGATGAATAGCACTTTTGACAACACAACAGACGTGTTATGGTGACTCGAATAATGACATGCTATGGTGACTCAATACAGAGCGCAGATTGAGACAAGCATTAGGCGCGACACAACATAACTCACAACTGACCCAAAAGCAGAAAAAGACTCAAGGTAATTGATCATTCATAGTGCCCCTAGTTTTACTTATGCTCCCTTTAAAATTCAATTTTAATTCCTGTTTTGCTCAAGGAAGAGATTCTACTGATAAGTTCAAGTATTGAAAATTGCTCCACTTGTCAATTCGAGTTAGTTCTTTCTTAACTAGTGCAATTATATGATATGCACAGCAGTCGATGTAGCTCATGGATTGATGTGAAGTTGACGACAAGACTTGGGCAAGGTGATTGAGTTGAGACAGAATGAGATGGATATGATTGAGACCGAACTTCAGGATGAAGCTGCCTACGTATCCCAAGCATGGGAATCAGGTTAACGTAGTTCATGGCGGAGGTTCCCTCGGGTGTTTAACCTCTCCTTTTATGCTCTAACTTTTGCCAAAGTCGCCTCTTCGGGGTTTTTAGCCTTGCGAGCTCTATTTATTTAAATTCTCATTTTTCCATGCTCTAACTTTTGCCTAGGTCGCCCTTTCGAGTTTTTGGCCTAGCGAGCCTCTCAAGGATAATGATACGACATTTGTGGTGAATGTGGTGAATGTAGTGAATTTGATCAATGGCCACCCTTGCCCTAATCACTGGAACTGACTTCACCTTAATTTGAGCTTGGTTCTCCAGGATGTCTTATTCTTTTCTCTTGCTCCATTTTGAAGGTTGGCTCTTCTTGCACTGTGGTACCTCCGCACATTGGTTTTCCCGAATTCATACAAAAATTCCTTTCCTGATAGTTGATTGAATTTCATTCCAATGGATGCCCCTGGCTTGATGATTAACTTCTTTCTTTTCTTTTTCTGTTCTTATTTCCATTTCTTTTTTTTTCAATTCTTTTTAATTTTTTTTTTCAATTTTCTTCTTCTTTTTTTTTGTTTTTTTTTATTTCTTTCTCTTTGAAATAATAAAAACACCAAGGGGAGAGATTCTATGACTTGTGAAATCTGAAAGTTGCTTTGTGCTTATAGGTTTGAAAGCTGCCTTGTGCTTATCAAAATGATCGCCTGACGACGAAGAGAATCCCCAGGACAAAGTAAAATACCACACACAATTCTAAAACTAACTTCGCAAGCTTTGCAAAAGAAACAGTTAAAAATTCTTGACATCGTGAATGACTTTGTGCCGGCAAGTCAGAATTCACTCAAACTATTCAAGGGATCCTTCTCAATACTCGAGCATATTAGCGGAACTTCAATCAGAAAACAATTTCAAAAACAAATTCAAAGTCTTTTCTATCTGTAAAAGGTCACACATGCATCACTATAGGCATAATAAAATGATCAAAAAAACTTGACCCTCATTTTCTTATAAAGATGAAAACCTGAGGGTACATGAGAGCGACTCAAAGGAAAAGACTCAACTGACGCTACAACGTAAGAAAAGGAAGAAAATAGCATTCACAACAAAACTATTTACAAGACACACATCAAAACAAAATAAAGTATTTCTGAGACCAAAAGGGGATTACCCTTCTCTAAGTCCATCCGCAAAATTCAAAAACAACTTGAAGTAGCCCATAGGAAGGCCCAGACCTGCCTTCAATACGCATCCACGCCCAAAAAGGTTGGTTTCAGACTTTTACCTTAGTTGAGACTGAGGTTTCTCATTCCAACCACCAGTGTTGGCAGCACTACTTGATAAATCTTCCACACATCAAGATCAAGTGAATTTTCCATCTCGTCAACGATGCTATTTTCTTTGTTCAGACTGGAATCAGAAGATTCTGGGATAAACCCAATGGGTTCGGGCTCATTAGCGGGTATGATATGTTGGCCAGGGAAATGTTTGGCCATTGACAAGCTATTTGCGGGTTTTATGTTATGGCATGGCAATCTATTGCGGTCAGGGAGGAGGTCACTGACAGCTTTGGGATTTTCAGGTGGAGTGATGAATTTTTTATCAAACAGGTCTTGAATTTCATGGCGAAGGCGAAAACAACTGTTAGTGCCATGACCGGCTCGTTGATGAAAGGCACAGTACTTGGCCGGATCATGTGAGAGAGGGAGATGATTCGGGAGAGACCGAAGCTCAAGGGATTTGAGATGGCCTTTTTCGATCAACACACTCATGGCTTTGGATAAGGGCATATAAAGCGGGGCGAAGAACCTTTTGCCTCGGGGTGGGTACTTCGAGGTTTGTGAGGTTGTGTTGGATGTACCGGCGAAAAGGTCGGCAGGTGTTGACTGGGTTTGTCGATCTCTTTCGAGTGTAGGACTGGAACTGAAAGGAGTCTTTCTAGTACAACATCCCTTGTCTCGGCTTGCCCCTTGATTCAGAATGCCCTCATCCTGAGTAGCAAAAGTGTCATTCATCGTTTTTGCAACAATTGTAAGCACTTGCTATCTACTTAGCCCTTTGACCTTCAATGCCTTGATAACCCACTGAAGTTGTACATAAAGATCAATACTTGCCCCGGCTTTGTCGTTGCCACTTACTTCTGCTTGGCCAAGGGATTGGATTTCTATGTCGGAGCGGAGCCCAATTGTCATTGCCACGTCACCACCCAGACTTAGAACAGCTTTGGATTGGCCTTTTTCACCTACAGTTTGCCCCATGGTTGAGGACCTTGGTGAATTGATCGAAACGCCAAATGTTAAAGCTGCCACTGTTCCTTGAAGGTTTTCAATCATTCCCAACATCTCAACAATAGTGGGTTCACTCATGTTGCGCCCTCGGCGTTCCTGAATCGGATTGGGTGCATCCATCATACACAAATCAGTACTTTCTGGAATGAACACCTCGGGCTTGGGTAAATGGGCCGGGGTGATGTATATGGTGGGGTTAAAGGTAGGCGATAGTGTATAGATGAGGTTAAGGTAGGCAGGAGATGTTTGGTCGTTGGGTTCTGGAGGTGGAGCTATCGTCTGGTTGTCGATGAGATTCTAGATCTCATGACGAAGGCGGTAGCAACAATCGGTGCCATGACCACGCTGCTGATGGTACATACAGTACTTGGTGGGGTTATGTCTGGCAGGGAGTGGGTCAGACAGAGGTTGAGGATCGAGGGGTTTGAGATACCCTCTTTCCATCAAGACTTTTAGTGCACTGGTTAGGCTCACATAGAGGGGGGTGAAAATTCTGCCTTGTGCTCGGGCTGGGCTGGTTGTTTGTAGGCTTGGTTTGGCAAAAGGGTCAGTTGTGGCGACTGTGTTGATTTCAGTGGGTTTAGGAGTAGCGCTATTACCAGCATTGGTACTCCCGGCAATCACTTTCCTTATCGGTTCACTTGTTCTGGGAATGATCCCACTGTTGAACGCATTCTCGACCTGAACCCCTAGTTCATGCAAACTTTTGAAAGTGAATAGTGGAACAACTATTAATTTCTGCAACAAGTTAGGCTCAAGGTTCTGCACGACTATTCGCACTTGGTCCCTCTCAGAAGGGCGATCCGCCATCTGTGCCGCCTTTGCTCTCCACCTTACAGCAAATTATGCACAAAACTCTGTAGGATTCTGACGGGTTGCTTCAAGCTCTTGAATGGTCACTTCAAGTTGGGTATTGTAAGAGTACTGATTGACAAACGCCTCAGCCAACTCTTCCCAGTTCTGCTTCACTGTATCCTCCAACTTGGTGTACCAAGTGGCTGCTATACCCAACAGGGTTCTCCCATACAGAGAGAGCTTTTGAGGCTTAGTCAGACTTACCGGTTTTAGGATGTCCAAGAAAAACCGGATGTGTACCATAGGATCTCCAGACCCGTCGAAACAGTCAATATATGGCATTTTGAATCTGTCTGGGAGTCGTACAGCAGCCTCGATCTACCCATCCTCAATGTCAGGAATGGAATCAAGTCCCTGTGCCTTTTTAAATTGCTTCTCAAGATTAGCAATCTTTACCAAGGTCAGGTTGAGATCATTAACATCAAGGGGATAAAGCCTCTCATTAGACTGCACTAGGGGTCTGAAAACTTGAGCTCGAGCCACCCCTGCTCGGGGATCCGGACCTTGCACATTTTCAGTTGGCGGAGGTAAGTCAAAGTTCGGCTGGGGGCCCAGGACTGGATGTGTAGTAGATGTCCCAGATGGGCGCTGCATTTCAGCATTGGTCTCATCTTGTATAGCAATTCCCTAGTTTAGGGCCGTTCTCATGGCCACAGCTTCTTCTGGACTTTGAGCCATCACGGGTCTGCTGAGTCGGATAGGTGTAACCTAAATGCTGACCAACAAGGACTTCGACCTGGTTATACCTGATGTATCTGAATTGGATTAGTTTAGACAGGTTTGACTGGATTGGGCTTTTTCAGAGTGGGCCTTTTGACATTAGCTGGTTCTTTTCTTAGCTGACCTTTGGCGGATCAAATGGATTGGGCCTTTGCTGAGTGAGTTTTCTTTTTTTGGGATTTGAATAGACTGTGATGGGTTAAGGTAAGTACTGCTCCTTCTCTAGCTCAGACAAACCCCTAGCATTGAAAACAAATGCTCCATTAGATCGGGATACCGGATATGCTGGTCAAAACAAAGCAAGATACAATTTTTCCCCGGGTTCGGGTTCTGGTTCTGGTATATTTCCACCATATCGAACACGAACCCCTAGATTTTGACCCAAATCTGATTCTGATATGATCCCCAAGGTTTGAAGAGGTCATTCTCCATATCAAGACTCTCAAAGGATTGTGTCACACATTCCCAACGAGTTCACATTCTGCACAAAAGCACTCAAAACACCCCTATGAGAGGTTAGGGTTTCCCTGTCCTATTTTATCAAGAGCTAGGGTTTCACTACGCATGCAGCGATTTCAAGCAACCTACAATCAGGTAAGCAACCTGTCCTAGTTTGGAATAGTCAGTATGGATTCCGAATATGCACTAGGTCGAATGGCCAAAATGGGTGCCCTAGTAAAACTGGGGTTTGTATTCCTGTCGTGGCAGAGCCCGCAATCAGTCAGCCTTATGGCACGCTTTTCCAAGTGAGCCTCCGACAAACCGTTCAGGAATAGCATACGGCAAACACGGTATCCTAGACGCACCAATGCAAATGCAATGCAAAGAGACACATAAGTGTAGTCAAAACAAGATATCATGAGTTCGAGTCAAGTTCTCTAAGTCCCCAGCAGAGTCACCAGAACTGTAGACGTGCCACGAGGGCCTCATGCTACAGTTCGGACTCAATTTGTCACGGTTCTTAATCTGATCTCACAATGTGCGATGTGAGATTGATAAATCACCAAAGAGTCCAAATTCGGCAAATCGTTTTGGAAAACTGATTTTTGTAAAGAAGTGCCAAACATGGACTGCTTTGCCAAATACAGAGTCGCCACCTAAATATTTTATTTTGGGGGAATTTAGGAAACCCTGACTCGTTGCCTAAGGCCACGTGTCCATCATCACCAAAGTTGCCTCGGCTCGGGAACTTGGGTACGATTGGGGAAGGTCATCGATGAGCACCCCCGCTCGCCCGATCAAAGACCGCCCTGTACTAAACATGATATCTCATTTTTTAAAACACATGCGTTCTTATTCCGATTAATTAGCTAGAATTACTATGTGATGCGCACAGCAAAACAAGTATAGACTAGATCGCCTAATTTGGAACAAAGCATTGCATATCCATTTGTTTGAAAAATGGTTTGGAGTTTGCTACTTGTAAGTAGGCTAAAATATGGATTTGATGAATTGTTCCAATTCAAGTAATCCAACCTTCACCCACAGGCATTCAGGCAGTTATATCATATAAGCAAATAGCCTCATGGCAAGCATGCTATCATGGCAGCACTCACACTCATGCAAGGATGCTAAAGCATAAACACTTACAGTGTACTCCGAGCCAAAACAGAAACTAGTTAGTAATCAATGTATGATCCTAGTTCACGTTAAGATGGCTAATGCAACACATGCGAAATGCAACTAGAAATAGGCTCGGCTATTCTGAGATGGCATATGAGATGCAACATTTGATACATGTATTCAACTTGGAATTGAAATACGATGTAGTTAGTATGATGCGCCAAGCCTGGTGCATGCAATACGGATGAATGATGCAAACATGCATAGCATAAGCATGCAAATTGAAAATGACCTAAAACTAACCATTGAAAGCGGTAAGTAAAAGGGAGAAAGACATGGGGTTGCAAGACATGCACATACTCACACACACTTATTACAAAATTTGGCCCTCTCGACGGAGGGTCCGAATGAATAATACATGACAACTAATTAACTAACTAACAAGTTAATTAATTATTTTATAACCGAATTGAATAACTAGCTATAACTAATTATTAAAAAACTTAATTAATTAACAAATTAATTAATTACAAAACCAAATGCTAACTAACAAGTAAGCAATTAAACAAAGCTGCCCCGGTAAGTTGAAGAAGGTGAACATGCATGCTCGGTTCCCGTCCCGGTAAGCTCTCCGATTGCTCTTTAGAGGCTCTGTCTGCAGGGTGTCCTTGAGACCTTGCTGCTGGAACTTACCAAAACCAGTCTGGGGAGTGCATCAGTGGCCTGCCGGCCATGGAAAGATGCTGCCGACCACCTGCCGGCCAAAGAAGGTATACTATCGGCCAAGGATGAGAAGGTGCCGGCCATCTGTAGGGCACTGCCGGCCACTGATATGCTGTGACACCAAGCTGCAACAAAACACAAAATGAAGAAAATGGAGGGTCTCCCAAGGGTATGTCTGCACTATGCCACCCTATATCATCTCAAAACATCAAGGGAGAGGCATAGTCGGATCTACGACCATTAATCACGTATCCTGATGCATGATGGCCAAAGATCCGACTTGTGCAAATCAATATGAAATGAATGCACAAGAAAATCACATAAGTGCCTAGAACTCTATCATGGATCATTAAGAGCATCGGCAACCGAGAATTGAGACACGTTTCATCACTTGAAGTATGAAACGCCCCTCGTTCCTCGTGTTTGGATTTAACACTTAACCCAAACAACAATGCAATGCAAGCATGCCAAATACAATACAATGTATGCAATCAAGGTAATGCAACCTAAACATGTAAACATCATGGCATGTAACAAGTATGCAATCATGTATCAATACATGCGACAACATGTGATATAACAAGCATGCGACAACACGCAAAATGGCTAAGCATGTAACAACATGCAAACATGCAAGCATGCAACAACATGCAAGGGGGGGTGAACTTAAACTAAAATGGACAGGTCTCAAATAGGTCCAAATCAGTGGCCAAAAGTGTTGGAATAATGGTATGAAAAACATGATATGGCGGGACAAACATGCATGCCAATTGGCTCAAGGATTAAGACGCAATGATGCAAATCTTAAGGACACTTAAAGAGTAATAAGCATGGATATGTGATAGCACCCTAAGCTCTAAAATCTCATATAAATTGATGCCAAATCAACTCAACAATGCAAGTATGGCATGTTAGGATGCTCAAAGCTCAAAATAAGTAAAGGGACTTAGGGACTTAAGCCATGGCCATATAAGGCTAGCCCCAAAGGGCTAAGGGAACCTAAAACAGTCCGAAGGCAGGTCCAAACAAGACCAAAAACAAGCTCGAAGTTAGCCAACACGAGCTAGAACACAAGTTCGAAAACATGGAACATGCAAAGCTACAAAGAGGCATTACACCATACCTATTAGAACCAAACATGGCATGACTTGGACTACATAAAATAGAGTTACATCATGGTATAACAAGACCAAAAATGCACTGAAATGATGAGCCAAGGGCTTAGGCTTAATGGCATGCACAAAAGTTCATTCTTGAGGCATAAAGAGCCAAACCTCCAAGGCATTAAAAGCATGTCGAATGCAAGTGTATGACCACATTTCATGGACTGAAATAACACTTAGAATGATGGCAAAGCATGCAAACATCACATGTATGTCATGGTGGGGACCTCAAAAACCAAGACTATGGCAAAGCATGCAAACATCACATGTATGTCATGGTGGGGACCTCAAAAACCAAGACTAGCCTAAGCATTTACACTATAGCTATACAAAACAAGAGTGATATAGCCATGGAAGCCAAAAATAGCCTATTAGAACCAAACATGGCATGACTTGGACTACATAAAATAGAGTTACATCATGGTATAACAAGACCAAAAATGCACTGAAATGATGAGCCAAGGGCTTAGGCTTAATGGCATGCACAAAAGTTCATTCTTGAGGCATAAAGAGCCAAACCTCCAAGGCATTAAAAGCATGTCGAATGCAAGTGTATGACCACATTTCATGGACTGAAATAACACTTAGAATGATGGCAAAGCATGCAAACATCACATGTATGTCATGGTGGGGACCTCAAAAACCAAGACTAGCCTAAGCATTTACACTATAGCTATACAAAAGAAGAGTGATATGGCCATGGAAGCCAAAAATAGTCCTAGGACAGCCTAAAACAAGGACAAAATCATGCTGGAGCAAAGCCAAAACATGCTAGGATGATGAGTCAAAACATCATGCACATGACGCTAGTAATCAAGATTTGTTCTACAAGTATATGGAGCATGCAAAGGATGACCAAACCCACTTTAGAAAGAGTCATAAAATGGAAAAACATCACCAAAAACATGCTAAAATGGGCTCAACATAAGCTAGAATGACAGGCTAAAGCAAGAAGCATACAAGACTAGTTTATGGAATTTATATTACAAGTGTAAGATGCATGCATGGAGTGACAAAAACAACTCAAAACAGATCTAAGTCATGGTAAAATATCACCAAAAACTTTCTGAAATGGAGCCAACACATGCAAGACGAACATGCTACTTTGTAAGGCTATGAATGGGATTACACTACACATGTAAGATGCATGCAAAATATGACAAAACCAGCCATGGACAGACATAAGGCAGGTCCTAAAAGTCACAAAAAATGGCCTGAACCAAGCCTGAAAAATACATAGAGGCATGCTCCTTTGGAAGGCCAAAAATGTAAGCAAACAAGAACCAAAAGAGAGGGGGCCACCCCCTCTGATTTGAGGCCTCAAAACCTCATGCCTACCACTGAAAATCCACTGGCTTTCAGTGGTTAGAAGGCTAAACCAAGGCTAGCTCAAAGGCCTTAAGGCATGGCTCAAAACATGGCTAAACAAAGCAAATAAGAGGGTTGAAGACCCTCAACAACACAAAGACCTTAAACAACTACCAAAAGCACTTAAATACAAGACTTTTTTCAGTTGAAAGTAAGGCCTAAAAAAATATGCAAGAATGGCCTAAATGAGATACAAAAGAAAGTGCTAAAATGGGGAAGAAGCTCACCCTTGAAGTCCAACTTCGAAAACAGCAACCTCAAGGGCCAAAAACTCACTTTCAAAACTCAAGTAACCTTCCCAAGAACCTCAGTCCAATGGTGGTGGTGTATCTCTATGTGCTGTAGTGTAAAAGTGCAAGAACAAGGCACAAAACTAACAACAATATATAGAGAGAGAGAGAGCTATAACTCTTCTAAAATGGCTGAACCCCTACTAAGGAGAGAGGCTCTCTCTTTATATAGAATAAAATCAATTCAAAGCTTGCTAAACAAGTTTGGCAAGAGTTTCATCCCTTCATACACGTGTATGGAGGGGAGATGAAAGGATTCCAGCTGGCTCAAAAGATCTGGCGTGAAACCTGCTGAGACAAGGGGTCTGCCGGCCATTAGTGTTGGCAGGCAGTGGCTCATTGATGGCTGGCAGGGGTCACTTTTGGACGGCACTGGCCATTCATGGCCAGCACACTCCCATAGAGGCCGGCAGCAAAAATCAGTCCTAGTCCCCGATTTGAAGAAAGCCTAACTCTTTCATCTGGATGCCTTTTCAGGTCATTCTTGTGTGCAAGTTAAAGCCCCAGAAGTCTTCTTTCCAAATTTGGAAGCCTCACCTCAAAATTCCATGTGTGTTAAGAGATATCCGTCTTTTAGTGAAGGCTGCTCAGTTTCGGTCCAACCAGAATGATGCCCAACTTCAACCAATCATATCTCCTCCATCCGGACTCGGCTTTAGGAGATTCTTAAGTGAAAAATGAAGCCCCGGAAGTAAGATTTCCAACGGTGGTGGCCTCATAGATGAAATCCAAGTATCCAAAAGGACAGGCCTGATTTGGCGAGGACTGCTCGTCTCTCTCTTAATGGTTTATGCCCATTTTCTCCTTCAACTTGGTTTCTTCTCTCCTCTCCTCTTTTCTTCAACTCCAAACCCCTAAACAAGGTGTGTTGAAATTTTTTTCAAAGAGTTCATCTCTCTTTCATTCATTTCCACTTTGTCCTTGCTCAGTTTACCGAAAAGCACGATATTTAACAAAATGCGAGCGTCGGAACATCGTAGAATCATCTTTTCAAAAATATTTTGAAAGAGAGGGTTTTATGGTCTAAAACCAATTCAAAATAGTTTTAGTCCAAAAATGGGGTGTAAAGTTAGGATTTTACTCTCTCTTTGCTGAAGAAAATTGAACCCTTGCACTGCACAACTTTCAACACCAAGTAAACCATCAGTAACGCCCAAGTCTTAAAGGCGGTCAAAAATGAGGTGTCTACACCTATGGCCGTTCTATGAAAGTTATGAGACCTATGGCCGTTCTATGAAAGTTATGAGGCCTATGGCCGTTCTGTGAAAGTTATGAGGTCTATGGCCGTTTTGTGAAAGTTGTGAGGCCTATGGCCAATCTGTGACATCTGGGCCTATGGCCATTCTGTATGATCTGTTAGTATGAAACAAAGTGCTGCACAGAACCAAGTGCTGCCATGCGAGTCATCTCTAGAATTCGTGCGAGCCACCTCTTGAGTTCATACATACATGAAAAGGGCTGATTGCCATTCTGTTTAAGGGCTCAATGCCACTCTGTTCAAGGGCTTAAAGCCATTCTGTTTGAAAACTAGGCCCAAGGCCGTTCTGGAAACAATTGCAGGATAAAATTAACTACATGTATTTTGCATTATATACGCATTGATATGCATTGTAATTCAAGTTAATTAATGAATTATTAAAGTACTATTATTCACCGAGATTGTCTCACTCTATATTTTGTCTAATTCTGTAGGTAGCAAATTTGGAGGTCAGCCTTAACCCTCGATGCTCGTCTCTCCCTTCGTCAGCCTCTGTGTGTCCAAGCATTTGGGTGAAACCTACCCGTTTTGTGAAGTTTGCTAAGTTTTGGCTTGTACTCTGATTGTCTATTATATGTTGAAGTTCCAATGTTTTTGTTATACGCCCAAACAAGGGGCGGGGTTGTATATGTGAATGTAAATATTTATCACCTGATTCACTGTTTGTGATCCTGGCATGATAGTGGTCGCTCAATGGGTGTAGTTTCTTTTTATTTCATGTTATTTTGTAATATTTACTGCTTCCGTTCAGGCCCCATATGTATGTATACCGAATTTTACGTCCGTTTCAGAAATGATCATGCCTAAACTTTTAGGGGCGAGTTTGGGGCGTGACAAGTGGTATCAGAGCACGAGTTGCTATCTCACACACAGATCCATTGAGCTTTAGGATGTCTAGAAAAAACTTAGGCATCATGCATAATATTTTGAATGCAAACGGAAGGATTGATAGCAACGTTAAATGTACTCTGTTAACACTAACGATTATGATCCATGCCTATTGTATATTCTTTGTGTATATTGTGATTGATTGTTATGCAGAATATAGTAAGAACTATTGCTTCTATCTTAAATGGATTGGTGGATAATGCAAGACATGCAGATGGGATTAAATCAACAGCATTACACTACGGAAGCGTGGTGAGGATTCGAGCTGATCGATAAGAAAATTTATATGTAAATCTGTAGAAAATGATGATAACGTGATTGTGCTTTTTAACATCGGTTTAGATGAAATGATTAAACTCTAAGTATGAAATATTTGTAAGACCAAAGGAAACGATATATGTGATGCTCTAACTTCTATGATATAGTTATGTCTTCCTTGCCATAACAATGTTTAGATCTGTGATTTTGAGAAGTTACTGTGTTTGAATGTTTTGATAAGATGTGTTTTGCGTGATAATTGAAATTGTGTTAAGAATGACTGACTGTAAGAAGTTATGCATATCATGATCCCTCCTAAAATTGTGTAAGGAGTTAATTGGTTGTGATCTTGCTCCCTATTAATTGTTTAAATAGACAAGCTATGCTTGGAAGTTCGGTATTGACCTTGAAATAGCATATAATGTATATGATTTCATAAATCGAGAAATTGACTGACGACTTTTGGTGAGGAATCGAGGGAATTATTGATGGTGTCGGATAAGTTTTGTTTATATATGTAATTGGGATTTGTTTGTGAAATCTGTGATCTGGAATTTGCAGCCTGTCATCGGTACTCTGTAATTTGTTTTGTTTATGTGTAATCTGTAATCTGTAATATGTAATCGAGATTCTCATAAAGAATGGTCGAATGATAGGAAGAACCCCACCTATATTACGTGTCTACCCTATATGACACCCATAAAAAGATAGGCAGTTATTTACTACTTTGAGATCAAACTAAATGATTGGTAATCTGACAAGTTACCGCAAGGAAAAAAAAATCCTGCCTCTGTACAACAATGACTCAAGATTGAGGAATCATTCCTGTGATATTTCTGTGAAAACATGCAAATTTGAAGACTAAATGTAAACTGTTCTGCATGATATTGTAACCTCTGAGAGAAGCAAAAAGATATGCATTGGACATTTACCTCTGATTGCAGGCTTATACGGATGTGTACGATACCCATTACGTAGTTACACATTGATCTAATATCCTATTGAACTAACCTGGCCCAGAATTACTAACTGTGAATTCTTTTGCTATATCATTGTCTATGTAGTGTTGACCTTATGGAATCTGGACGGATGTGATAATTATGATTGTTGTATATGTAAGGGGATTTATGATTTCTGTATAGTCGTCTGTTGGTTACTGCATTTCTAAATTGTGAATACAGAACAATGCGGTTGATCTTGTAACAAGAGGAATGCTCAATAAGGGAGGATGTAGTACCCTATTGTAATGACTGATTAATTAAATATGATTTTGAATTTGACCTTTGGCCCTATCTTTGGATGACTTTCTTTGCTAACAAAAAAAATAAATAAAAAATGGTTAATTTACCTGTTTCTGTTACTCAGACCCGAACTTATAATAGTATGATTAAGTGTCTGTCATGGCACAGCTGCATGAATTTGCAAAAGTATATGACACTAGTTTTGATACTGTTGTAACTGTTTGATTCGGAGCATGGTTCTCTTTGTGTTACTATACTTAAGAGTGATGCTCTAGGGAAATAACGATGTGTATTGTGATCCTTCTTTCTATTGTACTGACTTTGTGAAAAATTATTATATTGTTATGAACCAATATAACGGTATGACTTTAAAATGCTTTTGGAAAGCGGGGAATATTATGAACAAACTGTGAAGTTGGTGACTACATACGTAAGTGACTTATTTGTGATTGTGGAAAGGAAGTATACCTTGTTAAATAGGTAGAACCTTGTTGATGGACTCTGATATCCGATTTCATTGTGCATAATATGATTTGAACTTAACTACAAAATGGATCTCTCTTGAAAACGATATATAATTTTGGTTAACAACTCACCTCTAAGTGACTTGTACTATGTGATTTATTCAAAGAAATGATATGGGAATGTATATATAAATTATGTACCCACGGAAATGATATCTATTATGTTTCTGTATTTGAGAATTAGATGTTTCTGTATTGGCAAGATGATACTATGGAACTTAACAAGAAATATCGTGATTATAAACTTGCCTACCGAGAATCTCATACTTTGAGTGTCCTGCAATGGACTCTTGAACTCTTATCTCATTCGATATATGATCCAAGATATGATCCCATGAAATGAATATATGGACTGTCCTTGTATTCTACATGCCTGAAATAGACATCGAAACGACTAGTTGGATAAAACCATATGATGCTTATTATGTGGAGGACTTTGGACTAACTGTAAATTGTTTGAACTACGGACATACGTGAACATCTAGTGGGAAACTGAGCTTTCTAATCTATTACATGGTAAAGCAAGTTTGAGGGACCAAACTTATTTAAGGGGGGAGAGTGTAATAACCCAACCCTCATATATGTTTCTGGCACACTTTCAGTCCTTTAATCTGTGCATTTAAATGCCACTATGGAATTCTATTTGAAATTAAATTTAATTAAGCGATGTTTATAAATGCATATATGTCCACTAAGAGGAATATATGTCGCACTCCTAATGTTTGAATCAAAAATTGGAAGCCTCAGAAGCTTAATATGTTGAAATTGATTTCATATTTAAGGTCAGCATGATTTTTAGGCCATAATATGATTTTCTGTGAAATTTCAATTGGGAATGATTGAATTGATTAAATTTCGTCCTCATTCACTTATATATATATATATATATATATGTGGCTCCCTAGACATTTGACTTAGGATTGTGAACTCAAATATTTCTGAGAGAGTTAGGGAAGGAGAATTGGGGAGGAAGACCTTCAAGGAAGGCATTGGGAAGAAAATTTGGAGGGAACTTGAGAGATTTGAGCTCAAAGTAAGTTTGTTTATCTTCTTTAACTCCTCTCTTGAATTGGAGTGTGATTTCTTCACAATTGTGTAACCTAGGACTTGGCATTGAACCTAAGGTGTGATTATTGCTTAATTTGGATCATGTTTTATCATTTGAGTGATTTAGAACTAAGTTGGTTATGCTATTTCTTGTTTTCTCATGAAGAACTTACTTAGTTTACATATGTGATGTTCTGTGCAAGGGAGAATTGAGTTATGTTTATGTTTATGGGTTTAAGAATTAGAGATCTAGTTTATATCTAGATTGATGTGTGTGTTTGAGGATCCTATGAACATGATTTTATGCCATGTTTTATCAATTAAGAAAGCTATTTTGGGCCTTGTTGATGTTCACCAAAAATTGGGATTGTGTTTGAATTTTCGAGCTGTGGCTGCACAGAATCGCCGCACGTGCAGGGGTCATGGCCGCACGTGCGGGAGCTTGGCCGCACGTGCGGGAAATGGAAAAATTGGAGACTTTGGCTACTGCTTAAAATGCACGTGCAGGCTTCAGTGCCGCACGTGCGGGGCTCACAGCCGCACGTGCAGCCCATGCTGAAAAATACGGGTTGCTCCGTTTTGCGTGCTTGACCCTCAAATATTTTTAGAATTTGTATTTTATGCCTACTGATGTTTGTAAAATTCATTTGAAGTGGAATGAATTAGGAACTAATTCAACAAAGAGAAATGAACTAATTTGCAAGTTATGAATGTGTGCAGGACACACTCCGGGAGGAACTAATATGCCATCACAACACTGTGAGTAGTAGTACTGTAATCGTATGTTTAGTACCGTTAATGATTCTTATTATTAACGCTCTATTCTGTGCAAGTAATTACGTTAACGCTTATGTTGTTGGAAATCGCTGAGGATGTTGGAAAAACTCTATGTACATCGGCATGACTCTGGAACTGCTTTGCATTCTGGTTACGGTTAATAGTTAGCGTTAATGTGCTATAACCTGTAAGTTACCTATGGCTCTGTATAAGAATTACATACGAATTATTAATACTGTGCAACGAGTTGACGAGAAGGCATTACAATTGTAAACCCCGTTTACCGAAAACATGAGATTCTGAAGGTTTTATTAGGGACTTCTATAGTCTATATGATGCAATACATGTCTTATGAGATAGATATCTGCCTAGTATGTTCATCGGAATTAATAATCAAATAAAACTACAGGTTGCTTTGTATGTTACTGACTGTTGAGGAACTATGATAAATATCGGATTGACCTATGAATGACTCAACCTGAGGAAAGAATTGGAAATCAATACCTTTATTATGTGACTCACATTATAAGGTGAATTATTCTGTCCCTACTGATCGTACTGTAATGATACATGTGTCTTCTGTCGATAAGCATTGTTAATGTTCTGATACATATAAGATAATTATGTCAACCTGTAAGAAACCATGGGGTACCTTATGAACACTATTATGGAATAATATTCTTATGAACCTTAGATTATTCTGTTCTATTTAATTGTTCTGTTTATGCCATGATGTGATATGAATTGTTCTGTTTTTAAGACCTATTAACTTCTGGTATGGAGCAAAGTGCTGTATGGAACTAAGTGCTGCAATGCGAGCCACTTCTAGAATCTGTACGAGCCACTTCTTGAGTCCATACATATGTGAACTGAGGCCTATGGCCGTTCTGTGAAAGTTATGATGCCTATGGTCGTTCTGTGAAAGTTATGAGGCCTACGGCCGTTCTGTGAAAGTTATGAGGCCTATGGCCGTTTTGTGAAAGTTGTGAGGCCTATGGCCAATCTGTGACATCTGGACCTTTGGCCATTTTGTATGATCTGTTAGTATGAAACAAAGTAATGCACGGAACTAAGTGCTGCCATGCAAGTCATCTCTAGAATTCGTGCGAGCCACCTCTTGAGTTCATACATACATGAAAAGGGCTAATTGCCATTCTGTTTAAAGGCTCAATGCCACTCTGTTCAAGGGCTTAAAGCCATTCTGTTTGAAAACTAGGCCCAAGGTCGTTCTGGAAACAATTACAGGATAAAATTAACTACATGTATTTTGCATTATATACGCATTGATATGCATTGTAATTCAAGTTAATCAATGAATTATTAAAGTACTATTATTTACTGAGATTGTCTCACTCTGTATTATGTCTAATTTTGTAGGTAGCAAATTTGGAGGTCAGCCTTAACCCTCGATGCTCGTCTCTCCCTTCGTCAGCCTCTATGTGTCCAAGCATTTGGGTGAAACCTACCCGTTTTGTGAAGTTTGCTAAGTTTCGGCTTATACTCTGATTGTCTATTATATGTTGAAGTTCCAATGTTTTTATTATACGCCCAAACAAGGGGCGGGGTTGTATATGTGAATGTAAATATTTATCACCTGATTCACTGTTTGTGAACTTGGCATGATAGTGGTCGCTCAATGGGTGTAGTTTCTTTTTATTTCATGTTATTTTGTAATATTTACTGCTTCCGTTTAGGCCCCATATGTATGTATACTGAATTTTACATCTGTTTCAGAAATGATCATGTTCAAACTTTTAGGGGCGAGTTTGGGGCGTGACAGCAAATTTCTCATTTCTCAAATTTTTTTGTCACTTTGGGAATTAATCCTAAACTACAGATGATTCCTACATATTTGCTGTTAATATGACACAAGCAAACATGCCAAAAATTAATAGAAGACAACGTATAAACCAAATTGGTAGATGGTTTATTAATCTCAACATTCAGTTTGAACATCCCATCACAAGCATAACCCTTACCCACAAAAATACACTTCTTGGTAATCACATATTGACATAGTTTGCTTAAGGCCAGCCTTATTCAACAAATAACTTGACATCAAATTCTTCCTCATGGACGATGTATAAAACACATCTTTTAAAGTAAGCACACGTCCAAAGGTGAACTTAAGGTCAACCTCACCACTCCTAAGTATCTTGGTTTGACTAGAGTTACTAAGCATAATTGTTTTCTTATCATCATAGGGAGTATACACCTTGAACTAAGTTTTATCATATCAAACATGTCTATTAGCACCAGAATCTGCCGACTAACCGTTCACATAATTAACCATGCAAATGTTTGTAATCATAGCCACGAATGACTCCTCGATAACGTTAGCCTTTGGGACAGGTGCACGTTTTCGAAATTTGAAAGTTCGAGCAATATGCCAACTTTTGCGACAGGCAAAGCATATAAACTTTTGTGAAGGTGGTGGACCTTGGTTCTTATTTGGATTAATCCATTTATTGTGAGGTATACTATAATTCTTCATATTCTTTTTATAAGGCTTTAAATAAGCATTCTTGGAATTGTGACTTTGGGTAAGTTATTATTTGTTGAAACAAAGTTTACCTTTGTAGTAGAATTGTCATTACCATCTTGTGTTATTAATGCATCTTGGTCTCTTGCCTCCTCTTCGACTCGGATGCGAGTGATCAACACTTCTAAGGAAGTCTCCTTTTGTTTGTGGCGCATACTCTTTTAGAATTCTCTCTAAGATGGCGGTAACTTGTTAATAAGTCCTGCAACTACCAAGTTGTCACCAATCTTAATACTTTTAGATCTTACTTCTGCAACTATCATTTGGAAATCTTGTGCTTGCTCCACAACAGATTTTCCATCCACCTTTTGGAAGCGAAAAAATCGCCTAGCTGCATACTTTTTTGCTTATACCTCTTCAGTATCATATGTAAAGCTTTCTAATTTTTCTTTGCAAAAGTGTAAGTGATGTCATAGTAATCATAAAATTGATCATCAAGTTAATTTAAGAGAGAAAAACGACATTTATACTCATCTGTATTGTATAAAGCCAATTCTGTCATTGGTTTTTTCTAGTACTTGTTCCATTTTAATTTCCTTAAAGTTGTTAGTGAAAATACCAGAAGACTTATATTTAATTGATAAATAATGCAAAGAAAATAAGATACACAAAGATCAGGCTGAGGCACGGATATCTCATTTTCTTTAAGGAGATCAAGCCCACTGTGGTAGGAAGAACCCAAATATCGATGCAGGAGTCACTAAACTATGACTTGTCATTTCAAGATACAACAGCCCGACCACTTGTCGTATGGTTCAGGCCAACTCTGCATAAGATGGTAAACCCAAAGTTCTACCATTAAAAAACACCCGTCTTTGGCTAGTAATCTCTCAAGTGTAAAAAATAGTTGGTGTAGAAAAGAGTAGATGAGAGGAATAATTTAAAGGCTACTATGACTTTACAAATTACACCACAATATAATGACCATTGAACTAGAGAAAAGGGAGAGTCTCAAAACCTTCAAATATTAACTCACCACCAAGCCCATGACCTTCCAATTAATCTCCATTCATGTATAAAATAAAAGGTGACCAAAAAAAGAATATTCATGAACAAGACAAAAGGTCACCAAAAATAAATAAATAAATAAATAAAAGATATTAAAATGGTTCAACACATTACAACAAATAAGAGTCTCTAAAAGTGAAAATTTTGTTGTAAAAGACATTTAGGAATCAATTTCTATTGTCACGAGAATAGTTGCTAAAATGTCGTCTCAAAAAGTTCAAGACAAGGCTTTTAGCGACAAAATTTTGAAAATGTCACTAATAAATAGACTTTTAGGGACAAAATAATTTGGTCTCAAAATGATTTATTTTTTGAAACAAGAAATTTGGTCTTAAAAGGATAATAATTCATCACTAATGTCTAATTTTTGTTACTAAAAATATAATAATGGCACTTTTCGCAACAAAAATATTTGATTCCTAAAAAATAATTTTATCCCTAAATTTTGGTCTATAGAAACTTAATTTTTTGTAGTGACATTTTTGTAATATCACTTATGTAAATTTATAAAAACTTACATAATATTGTGATAAAATTATATACGGTGTGCATTTTACACTAACCATTTTGCCATTTCGAAGCTACTTGGAAACAAATTTAAACTATTTTATTGAATTCGTTGTATTTGCAAACTGCGCTTTATTGCACTTGATGTTCTTTACTCTGGTATTTGATATTAGGCCCATGCTTTTTTTCCAGTGTAAAATCGGATCGGAGTGTATTATTTGGTTTCATAGGCCCATTATAGAATCTACATCGATGATCTAAAATGTTTAATAATTAGGGCTCGTCGAATATTTCATTTTTGAAAAAATCACGTTGATCAGATATAGATAGCCATTTGATCAGATCAAATTTGTGTTAACAGTAACTGTGATTTTAAAATAAATTATTGACACAAATATGATCTGATCAAGTAACTAATATAATTTTTTTATAGAGATGAAAAACTGAACGAGTCTTATATATTAAACGATTTGGATCATTAATATGAGTTTTGTGGTGGGCCACATAACTCTAACACAATACTCCAATTAAAAAACCTAACCGGAGAGAAGTTGAGTCGATAAGTGGGGTCCTTAGTATTATTATTAACAACAATGATTCATCCCCCTTTTCCCCCACCCCCTTTGACCCCCCCTCTCTCTCATTGGCTACATTTTCTTTTTCTTTTTCTTTTTTTTCCTGCTCCTCCAATCACCACCCGCCACGTGGCAAAGGGAGTGAGGGGGTGACCCCAAAAGCGGGTCCCAAGCATTATTCTATTATTAAATTCCTTAATTGTTCAGTTTCACTAAAGTCCAATATATTGGTAGATTAACAGTAAGGTTATGGACAAAAAATTGACATAAGATTTAGGATAAATTATTAATAGATCCTAAACATTTTCTTTTTCTTTTTCTTTTTTTTCCTGCTCCTCCAATCACCACCCGCCACGTGGCAAAGGGGGGTGAGGGGGTGACCCCCAAAAGGGGGTCCCAAGCATTATTCAATTTACAATTAGTGACTTTTTTGTGACAAATTTTCAAATTGTCGCTGAAAATTGAAAAGTAGTGAATATTTTGTGACGATTTTTTTAAACTGTCACTAAAATTTATAATTAGTGAATTTTTTTGTATCAAAAATTTCAAACTGTCGTTAAAAATTAATAAATAGTGACTTTTTTTTTTAATAATATTTGATAAAAATTTCATTAATTATGATATGACCTATTAAATAATAAATCTACTCGTAAGTCCCCTTAAGTTAATTAAAAAATAATCTTGAATATACATATTATATGATGGCGTCTATTTATGTTTTATGTAGTTGATCATTCTTGTTGGAAGATTTATGTTCCTCTTTTTATTATATTTTATATATAATCTATCATGTAGTGCATTAACTTTTACGTCAGGCTCCGTTTGGGAATTAAATGTTTTAATTAATTTTTTTACTTTTTTATTATAAAAAGATATAAAAAAATAAAAAGAATGATGTAATAATTTATAATAATTTTTTAACTAAAATTGAAAATCTTTGACCTTAGTAGATATATATACATATATATGTCCATACACGTAAACACGTATTTTGACTTTTGTTTCAAATATTTTATTTTAAATGTTTAAATTTTTTTTAAATAAATAAAAATTAATTTATAACACTTTCTTAAACATAAACCAAGAAATCAAAAACCTCATCGGCCATAGCATTTTTTCTCTTAGATTTATAGATGGCTATGGTTGGCGTCGTGCAAAAACAGCACTCTAATCCAAACGAGGCATGACAATACGGATGCATCCACCACATTTTATGTACAAAAATCCAAATAAGATATTACAATGGCCTGCACTGCATCCAAATATTTATGTACAAAAAATTTAACAGTGGTGATACACTAAAAAGAAAATATTAAGTCAGTTTTAATGAGTTGATAGTGTAAGAAATTTAAAAAAAATAAAAATAAACAAAGAGTAAAACATCAAATTAATTAAAGCTACAGTATATTTAGAGCTGTTAGAGTTTATTGTTTTAGAACTCTTAAATAATTTTCAAAAATCTAACAATAATGATTCATCTCACTA
Source organism: Camellia sinensis (assembly GCF_004153795.1). Lineage (NCBI taxonomy): Eukaryota > Viridiplantae > Streptophyta > Magnoliopsida > Ericales > Theaceae > Camellia > Camellia sinensis. The sequence goes on along the minus strand of NW_021025664.1, from coordinate 541,070 downwards.
ATTTGGGAGCAGTAATTGACCACTAATAAGGTAGAAATTCAAAAAAAAAAAAAAAAGCAAAACATCCCATCATGTGAGACTCACATCACTTTAGAGCCATTAATACTCTCTTTAATGGTCTCCCTCATTTTTCAAAATCTAATATGCTGATGTAGGCTCTTACGTCACTAACATTAAAGCCTACCATGGCCGACCTGAGCTTTCAAAGCCAATCATGGCCGACAAAATTTCCATCAATAATAAATTATGTGTTAATTTTTAATTTATTATTACGTTATTTTATAGGGTGTGTATCTCTATTTTTATTTTTATTTTTTAAAAATCTTTTTTTTTTTTATCATTTCTGATGTATCAAAAAAAAAATATATCTCTATTTTTATATTATTATAAAAATATTTGAGAACTTTAAATTATAAATTCTAAATGAGCTCTAATAGGTAAGTCTCTCCTGATGTTTTGACTATTTTTTTTTTCTTTTACTGTCAACTCATTAAAATTGATTTTAAAATTCATTTATAAAATCCTCTATTATTGTTGATATTATTATAGGTCAAATAAAATATTTAAAAGGCGAGTCTTTAGCACAAAAAAGTTTTGTATATTAATAGAATATCAATTGATACTAACCTTTTACTAATCACAATAATATATATTTTTAAATATCTAATAATATGATCTATATTTTATTATTTTTTACCAATTAAAATAGTAAAAGATATTATATAAATATACCCTAATCACATAAAAAATCACACCTATAACACTACCTAAAGAAAAATTTTCAAATGGTGTCTTGAATTTTTGAAAGACCAGATTACAACTAATACAAAATAATTGAGCATCTTAGATGATTTCCAGTACGAAATGATCAAGGGTCGCCATCTATGTGGGAGAAAATTATTACTTGTCTCTAGAACGTCACGTGATTATATTTTTTATTAATTATAATTTATTATATTTTTTCATATATTTTAATCACTCAAAATAAAGTTATGGGTCCTATCTTCACCACTAATCATAACCTTATTGGGGCATCATATGACAGTTTCTCAAGACCAACTAATAACTTCTTCTAAACGAGGCTTAAAAATGTAATTAGCTTGTTTGGTATCATAACTAAGGATTTATTTTTCAAAAAATTAATTTTCTTAAGTTTTTTTTAATTTTTTTTTTTGTTTTTATTGAATTTTTTATAATTTTCTTAAGTTTTTTTTAATTTTTTTTTTGTTTTTATTGAATTTTTTAATATTTTTAATAATTTTTTTAATTTTAAAATGCATTTAACATAAATAAACTTTAAAAGTATAATATTTGTATAAAAAAAATTTAAAAATTTACTAAATACAAAAAATACAAAAATTCAATACACTTTTTGTATTTTTGTGTATTTGCTATTTTTTAAAATACTTTTTATAAATATTTTATTTTTTAGATACATCTAAGTAAGATACATCTAAAAAATTTTAAAAATTACTTCAAATTTTAAAAATATTCACTAAAATTTAAAAAAAATACAAAAAATAAAAAATTAAATTTCTAAAAATTAAATTTAGAAAATTGAAACCAAACGTCACTGAATAATGTTAAGAGTTTAGGCCTCATTTGGCAACATCATTTTTTAGTTTAAAAGTCAAAAAATCATTAAAAAAAATCAAAAATCCAACAACCTATATAAAAAAGTTAAAGATTTTTTTTTTTTTACTTTTTGCATATCTTTTCGTAAGAAATCAAAAAATTATCCGAAATATACTAATTTTTTTTTTACATCATGTTTTAGTCAAAAAATTAAAAAATTACTAAAAAGACCTGTTCTCAAACGAGGCCTTTGGGAATAGACTTTTTTAGTAACTTTTGACTTTTTGGCTAAAATGTGATGTAAAAAAAATTAGCATATTTGTGATAATTTTTGAATTTTTACGAAAAGATGTGTAAAAAGTAGAGAAAAAAGAGAATTTTTGACTTTTTAATATAAATTATTAACTTTTTAATTTTTTTAATGACTTTTAACTTTTTAGTTAAAAAAATTACTCGCCAAACGAGTCCTTACTATAAGAATCATAGCTAAATGAGGCCTTTGCTTTGTTTTTTTCAAACGCAATTTTGGTACAAAGCTGTATAAATTCTACATAGCCAACCCATCCACCACCAATCCCGCTAGCTCCAATGGCTTTACAGAACCACCAGCAGCTTCACTTCATTTTAGTACCTTTAATGGCGCCAGGCCACTTCATCCCCATGATTGACTTGGCCAAATTATTGGCACAACAAGGCGTGACTGTCACAGTCGTCACCACTCCTGTCATTGCCTCCAGGTTCCGCCCCATCATCGACCGTGTGATCGAATCGGGCCTCCCCCTCCGCCTTCTCTCTCTCTCCGGTTCCCGTCAGTGGAGGCCGGCCTGTTGGAGGGGTACGAAACTATAGACGCTATTCACTCTCTAGACCTAATGATGAAATTTTTCAAGGGCATTGACATGTTGCAACAACCATTCGAGCAGTTGTTTGAAACGCTCGAGCCATGTCCCAGTTGCATAATAGCCGATAAAAATTTAGCATGGATAGGAGACACTGCACGTAAGTTTGGAATTCCGAGAATTCTTTTTGATGGAATGAACTGCCTCGCTCTCTTATGCGGACACAATTTAGAAAATTTTGAAGATTATGAGAATGTTTCCGAGTCAGAGCCGTTCGAACTTCCTGGCTTGCCTGATAGAATTGAGCTAACTAAAGCTCAGTTGTCTATGTTTTTCAATCCAAGTTCACCAGAATGGCAAGATTTTCGGAATCGAATGCAAGTTGCCGAAGCTGAAGCATATGGGGTGGTGATTAACAGTTTTGAAGAGCTGGAACCGAGATATGTCGACGAGTTTCGAAAGGTGAAAGGAGATAAAGTTTGGTGCGTTGGGCCGCTATCATTGTGCAACAAAGACAACTTGGATAAGGCTCAGAGAGGAAACAAGGCCGCCATCGACGAAAACCAATGTTTGAAGTGGCTCGATGAGCAAGAGCCACGCTCCGTGGTCTACGCATGCCTTGGAAGCATCTCACTCCTCTCACTTCCTCAGTTAATTGAGCTAGGTTTAGGCTTGGAGGCTTCGAAACGCCCATTTGTGTGGGTTATAAGAAACGGAGACAGGGCGGTGGAGATAGAGAAGTGGGTGGCAGAAGACGGATTCGAGGAAAGAACGAAAGGGAGAGGGCTTCTGATTCGAGGCTGGGCACCGCAAATACTCATATTGTCGCACCTGGCTGTGGGGGCTTTTTTGACACACTGCGGGTGGAATTCGACGCTGGAAGGGGTGTGTGCGGGTGTGCCGATGATAACGTGGCCTATGTTCGCTGAGCAGTTTTTGAATGAGAAGCTAGCTGTGCAGCTTTTGGAGATCGGAGTGAGTGTTGGTGTTCAGACAGTTGGGCGCATATTTGCGGAAGACAATTGTGAGGAGTTGGTGGAGAGAGAGGTAGTTAGGGCTGCTGTGGAGAAAGTAATGAGTGAAGGAATAGAAGGAGAAGAGAGAAGAAGAAGGGCAAGAGTATTTGGGGAGATGGCAAAGAAGGCAATGGAAGAAGGGGGTTCTTCATACTTGAATATTAGATTGTTCATTCAAGATGTCATCAAACTAGTTAGCTCATTCAAGCTGTCATCAAACTAGTTAGCCACGAAGACTCAACCCAAGAATGTTTTGGAAAGATGATTAAAAGTTATTTTTTAATTTTTTTTGACTTTTTTATAAAAGAAGAAAGTGTGTTAAAAGTTGAAAAGTAACTTTTAATCCACTTTCTAAAATAGGCTACAAGAATGCGGATTGAAAAAGTATTAGTTATTCTTGTCTTACGATGTAATATTATCTGTATAATATATTCCACAAATAATAAATTATAATATGTATAAAGTAAATTGTAATATGCATAAAGTGAATTATGGCTTGTCTCTTAATTAAATAATAAAAGTGAATTAACAAATTTTTCTTACTACATAATTAATTTAGAATACTATGTAAATAATTAATTTAGCATACACTACTACAAAAATAGTTAAAGATCACATTTTGACAAAAAAAAAAGGTCTCACTTTTATTGGAAGTGTGATAAAAAAAATTAGATATTACTATACAAACTTGGTGCCAAGTCAGTTTAAGCGATGAGGGAAGACCATACATTGATTGTTTTTGTGGACCAAGTATATATTCATCAAAATTGCATATTGCCATTTTATTCTGGTTTTTTTCTACGTAAACTTACCTACAAATTTTAATAGGTAAACTTATTATTTAATAAGTCTTATGATAATTAATTATATTTTTCCTCAAATATTATTAAAAAATTTAACTAATTGTTAATTTTCAGCATAGTTTGAAAATTTTATCACAAAAAAGTCACTAATTATAAGTTTTATGGACGATTTAAAAAAATTGCCACAAAAAGAAGTTATTAATTTTTAACTTTCAGCGACAATTTAAAAAATTAGTCATAAAAAGTCACTAATTGTAAATTTTAGTGACAATTTATAAAAATCGTGACAAAAAAAAAATATTAATTATTAATTTTTAGCAACATATGTAAAAAATTGTCATAAAAAATTATTTTTAGCGATGATTTTATTAAGATTTATTTTCAATATAATTTGATGAGAATTAAGTTTAACTGTTATGATTTATTGATAGCTTACCATTTTTCTACTAAGATTAAGATCACAAGTGTAAAATAATTATGTCAATAAATTTTTATTTTAAAGGGTAAAATATAATAAAAAAGGTTATTTTATTATGATTTTTGTAATGATCTTGTTTTGTTTTTATTATAACAAGACATGTCAACATAATGTAATTTAGCAGTTTGCGCTAAAGTCTGGAATGACATTAAAATCATACATCCTAATACTATGCAATTCAGCTTTAAACATATATTGTTGGATACCATTGTAGAAAGATCCATTACAAAAAAATCTTAATACTAAATTTGATGTTTGTCATCAAAGTGTGCACTTAGTTTTATTTTAGTCGTTATTATTTCAATCATATCAATTTGATCTCCAATAATTTTTATTTAAGTTGTCCCAATGCCATTGTCATTTAAATTTTCATTCAAATTCTTAAAAATATATATATTGCGATGTAAAATTTGGAGAAAACAACCATAAAGACTATTTCAAAAAAATAGATAACAAACGTGATTTATATATTTAGGCTTCGTTTGGGAACAGAAAAATTTAGTAATTTTTTGACTATTTAGCTAAAATATGAGTTAAAAAAATTAGTATGTTTGGGATGACTTTTTATCCTTTTACGAAAAGATTTTAAATTTTCATTCAAACTCTTAAAAAAATATATCTTGCGATGTAAAATTTGGAGAAAACAACCATGAAGACTATTTAAAAAAAAATAAATAACAAACATAATTTATATATTTAGAATTAAAATGACACAATGTATTTAATCTTATTTTAAATTTAGAAAAAGTTTTAAAAGTTAGGTAATTAATAAGCTGGCCGCTCTTTGAATTGAAATAACTTTGAATTAAAAAACTAATAAATTATGTTTAATGCTCATATATTTTTTGATCTTGACATAATAAGAATGTGTAACAATATAAAATGAGTATATTGAAAAAGTATGGGTGTCGTAATCTCAAGAACTAAAAGACTGAGTTGTTAAAATAAGTATATTGAAAAAGTATGAGTATCGTAATTGTGGGAGTTGAATAATTATCGGAATTAGATAAGCGAAGTATAGAGGCCCAGAGGACAGACATTATTCAGCCCTATCCTGCATGATTAGGAGGCCGAATACAATAAATAGGTTGAAAAGATATTGGGTTATGGAGCCGAATAAATAAGAGGATGATGGGCGAAAAGGGGGCCAGGCCCGAGGCCTAGGAAGCGAGTATAAATAAAGGAACAAACAATCAAAGAAATGTATGTGAGAACTAGTATGCTTAACTTAAGATACAAGCACTTAAGAGAGTATACACTGACTTATTCGTCGGAGTGCTAATTCCTGCATCCCCGACCAGAGTGTTTATTCCTTTTCAGGTGACTAGCTGAGGATCACGAGCGTCCCCTAGGATCGGATGAGTATTTCCAAGCCACATCACCACAATAGACTAGTTTTATAAATGTGTTTTGAGATTATAAGTGCTAAATCTCCTATTGTATTTAATACATGATTTTGTAGTTATTATATATCTATACATATATTTTGCATTACATATTTATTATTTTCTCGTTGACTCATGTAGATCTTATATTAATACCTTGTTAAGATCTGTCAAAAAGATAACTTTGCTATCTAAGGTGGTTGGACTTTGAAGGGGAGGCTATATTGACTACTCCGACCTTTCTGGGATCTTACTTGGTTATTAACCAAATGACTCATTAGTGATATTTCCTACACTTGTAACCTTAGAAAAACCTTGTAATTATGTGTTAATATATTCCTTGATGTTCCCAAATTTTGGGGCATCACAGTGGGGGTGCTCAATTCATGACCTTCCCCTCTCATACTTAAGGTTCCAAATTGAGGCCTCTTTGGTTATGACGAGCAATGGCCTTTGGCACTAGTCATGGATTTTCTAGTTTTCCCAAAAGATTAGGTAGCGACTCTGAGATTTGGTGATGTAGTTTATTTCTAGAAAAATTTTGTCATAAATGGATTTTCTATGAAGTTGTCAGATATGGACTCTTATTTATGTTTCACATTGCATTCATAAGACTAGATCAAACATCGAGAGAGTTTGAAATGTTGGACGCACTCGGGTGCCCCCCCCTCCCCGACATCCCGCAGTTATTATTTTGTGAAATTGAGAAAAATTGAATTTCATATTGGGAAAATGTTGAGAATTGTAGAAATGTACAATGAAGCTATATAGTTGTATTTCATTTCATTCATGTTGCATAGCTTTTGAACATATCTTATTACAACTATGCTTTGGAAATTAAGTTATTGTTTTGAGAAAACAATTGATGATCTTGAAATGTTTTAGGATAAATATGTTGGTAAGTCTGGATAAGAGGTGTAGTTTGGTACTATTTAAGTTGGCCTGAGTGTCCAAGGTGAAAGATCAAAAACACGTGCGGAGTAGGTACCATGTGCCTTCTGGTTAGGAGCTTGTAAAGTGGGGATTGGTAGTGCTTGATATGCCAACTTGCAGACATCAACCTAGAGATTACCTTGAAACCCATCAATATTAAATACTAACATGTTGTTGATACAAAAGAACAAAGAAAAAAGGTGTTGGCTGCACTTTTTGATGTGGTAAGCTTGCTGAAAACAATAATTCAATAGGTTCAAGAATTCATGTACTATTGCTTTTTGGATCAGTTCATTATGAGTTGTCGGTAAAATTTTAGAATGTAGTTTTTGTTTCTTTATGTTCTTTGTGTCTGCTAGGTACTCGATCAAATGCCACAAAGTGGCTGCGTTTTCTTTGATGTTGCTGACATATGTATTATATTAGAAAATTCAAATGCCTTGTGGTTTTGTTGGGTTGCTTATATGATGAGAGGAAATTGAACACACTACTACAAAAATAGTTAAGTGTGCATCATGGATTTCTTGAAGACCGCTTGTGAAAATCTTGGTTAATCATAATCTGCTGTTTGTTTGAAAGGGCCCTTCGCCATAGAAAGAGGGCTTCTTTGGGATCCTTGAAGAGAATCCTGATCATGCAATTTAGATGGGGGTCCAATGTCAGGAAAGGTTCAATTAACAAGTTTTTGATGTAGCAAACTTTGACGAGGTTTTCTTTTTTTCCTTCTTTTTATTGTGAAATCAATTGATTTTCACTCACGGATATTTATTAAGGATTCCATGATTAAGGAATTGAAGAGTTTGAATTGATCCATACTTGTCTAGATACACAGCATCAACAATCATTTGAAGAATTTTGTTTCTTTATATTCAAGGATGAATATACGATATTTAAGTTGTCAATCTGCTAGACATACATGATGGTGGAGGCTCTCTATTGCTTCATGGATGCAGATTGATAATAATCAAACATGGTATGCTGCTTCCTTTTCCTCACAAAATCCAAAGGGTTTTATTTAGTCCTGTGAAAGTGTCTTATGCTGTCACATGTGCATGGGATCTTCAAGGCTGCTACATCATTGTGCTTTGTTGATTTAACCAGTATCTAGTATCACTCTGTGTTAAATACCGAGAACTTGCATGTGTGGTCCCTTGTACATCGGCAAAAAACAAATTCAAGACATTCCATTTCATTTTAATTCTTGATTTTACAAGAGACGTAGTTTGCATTCAACCCTTTATCATTTTTTTTCCCATTTAATTTGATTCAACCTTTATATTTTCTTTCTTAATCTATTTGATCTTTTGATTCATGAATGGTGCAGATTTCTATTATACTTTTTTTGTCATAAATTCCTCAAAACTCTCATCAAAATACACCCTTGACATAACTAGAGTATTACGTGAAATTCATATTTTATTTGTTCCTCAATATTTACTCTCTAGACACATCCCATTTTATTGGTACTTCACTTCAGCACTTCCCCGCTCGTTGCTTGGTTCATATCCTCTCTTTTTGGTGAGTCTAGAAACTGATATAAAAAGCTATTTCTTGCCTTGCTAGGCATCTCATTCTTGTGTATATGCTAGTTGTTCAGTCACAGTGTGATGAGATATGCTTGCTGCTTAGATTGGATGTCTACATTTTTCAGATTCTTCTCTATTCACTACTAGAAAAAGTAGATATAACCACATTTTTTTTGTGGCATTTTTTTTTGTTGTAAATGTCGCTAAATTTGTTAACCAATCTTTTATACTATTGCTTTTTGGATCAGTTCATTATGAGTTGTCGGTAAAATTTTAGAATGTAGTTTTTGTTTCTTTATGTTCTTTGTGTCTGCTAGGTACTCGATCAAATGCCACAAAGTGGCTGCGTTTTCTTTGATGTTGCTGACATATGTATTATATTAGAAAATTCAAATGCCTTGTGGTTTTGTTGGGTTGCTTATATGATGAGAGGAAATTGAACACACTACTACAAAAATAGTTAAGTGTGCATCATGGATTTCTTGAAGACCGCTTGTGAAAATCTTGGTTAATCATAATCTGCTGTTTGTTTGAAAGGGCCCTTCGCCATAGAAAGAGGGCTTCTTTGGGATCCTTGAAGAGAATCCTGATCATGCAATTTAGATGGGGGTCCAATGTCAGGAAAGGTTCAATTAACAAGTTTTTGATGTAGCAAACTTTGACGAGGTTTTCTTTTTTTCCTTCTTTTTATTGTGAAATCAATTGATTTTCACTCACGGATATTTATTAAGGATTCCATGATTAAGGAATTGAAGAGTTTGAATTGATCCATACTTGTCTAGATACACAGCATCAACAATCATTTGAAGAATTTTGTTTCTTTATATTCAAGGATGAATATACGATATTTAAGTTGTCAATCTGCTAGACATACATGATGGTGGAGGCTCTCTATTGCTTCATGGATGCAGATTGATAATAATCAAACATGGTATGCTGCTTCCTTTTCCTCACAAAATCCAAAGGGTTTTATTTAGTCCTGTGAAAGTGTCTTATGCTGTCACATGTGCATGGGATCTTCAAGGCTGCTACATCATTGTGCTTTGTTGATTTAACCAGTATCTAGTATCACTCTGTGTTAAATACCGAGAACTTGCATGTGTGGTCCCTTGTACATCGGCACAAAACAAATTCAAGACATATTCTATTTCATTTTAATTCTTGATTTTACAAGAGACGTAGTTTGCATTCAACCCTTTATCATTTTTTTCCCATTTAATTTGATTCAACCTTTATATTTTCTTTCTTAATCTATTTGATCTTTTGATTCATGAATGGTGCAGATTCTATTATACTTTTTTTGTCATAAATTCCTCAAAACTCTCATCAAAATACACCCTTGACATAACTAGAGTATTACGTGAAATTCATATTTTATTTGTTCCTCAATATTTACTCTCCAGACACATCCCATTTTATTGGTACTTCACTTCAGCACTTCCCCGCTCGTTGCTTGGTTCATATCCTCTTTTTTGGTGAGTCTAGAAACTGATATAAAAAGCTATTTCTTGCCTTGCTAGGCATCTCATTCTTGTGTATATGCTAGTTGTTCAGTATGTAATCACAATACATTATTTCTTTCGTATTTCTTCAACAAAAAGATGAATGTGTTGACCTTTTTTTTTTTTTTTTTTTTTTTTTTTTTTTTTTTTTTTTTTTTTGCTTTCTATGGATTGTAGGAGGATTAGTGACTTAAAAGGTGGACGGTCTAATTTTCCGCCATTAAGTAATATGGAATCCATGAAAGTGCTGTGAGTTGGCTTTGCTACTCTCTTCTAAGACACACCGTTGTATTCTCTTTTTAAAGTAAAAATTAAACTTAGATGGTTTGATGCAGGGTACTAAGGAAATGCTCAATCTATGGAGAGATACCTAGATATATTGGGGATCTAACAAAACTGAAAACTCTGTCAGGAACTTGTGTCCATTTTTTTAATGCTTGCAATTGAAGATATCACTCTGATTAATGGTTTGGAGAATTACATGCCTGGAGTTAGTGTAGAAAGTCTTATCATAAGTGTTCTTGCTGCACATCATACAATTATTGAGTTTACAAGAATTCTAAATTTCTTCAAAGGGTGCAGAAATGTCTTCATGTATCTTTTCTTGTCCCACTTTTCAGATAATTTCTGGACATATTAGCCTTATTTCATCTCATGTTATTCAGGTTATTTAATACTACATCTTGGATTTCACCTATACTCATGTATGAAAGATCATAACTCAATTCAATAGTATGGAAAGATTTATTTCAACTTGAAAATCACTGGGATAGGTCGTAAAGGTGCTCTAAATTTACAGGTTTGGCAAGGCATCTGTACCTGACCTAGTTTTGGTTACCATTAGATGGCATTGGACATTGTTTCATTTGTTGTTTGTTTATCAAATTATCTTCTATTTTCCTTAAATATAGCATCAGTTGATTGTATGGACTTGAGTAGCAGGATTTTACTGCCAAATAGGAGCAATAAGTATCAGTTGAGTTGTCATTATGATGCTTAAATAGAGCCCAACAAAGGGATAAAAATCTTTGGGTGTACTGGTGTATTTTCTAAAGTGGATTAAAATCTATGCAAATACAATTTTTTGGATAGGTGGAGCAAGATCAATTATTGCTTGCTCTTAGTGGTTATGTATCAAAACTATTCTATTATACCTGCACACTGCATCCTTTGTTATAAAGTTGCAATCATTGAGGTTTTACTTCTTTTGAAGTTAATAGCCAGATTCTTCTGATAAAAATAGTAATTTTACTAAACTATTATGCTATCAATTAGTGTTCATTGATTCTATATTTGGTGGACTTATGTTCGTGCTCTTTGTCAATGTAGAGACCTCAGTTTCAATCACTTGAGTGGTGAAATTCCAACATCTTTTGTCCAACTAGCTAAAGTAGATTTCATGTAAGTGGATCTCTAGCATACATTCTTCTTTTTCCTGACATCTGCTCATTGATGGAGACATGAGAATGTTGTTTGTAGGTATTTGATCTTTTCTTATGTATGCTCATTAAACGACACTACAAGGATGTTTTTTGTAGGTATTTGACGGGGAACCAACTTGCTGGACAAATACCTGGATGGATCCTTTCAAGAAACAAGAATGTGTATGCACACTTTTCACATTAATCAATTTATCATCCAACTTTGACAATTTGTGACATCAAGTTCCATGAAAGAATAATGCAGGTTATTGTTTAACTTGTTTAAAGTTCTTAGTTAAGACAAATTTTAATGTTTTCCCTCTATTTTAATATACAGGGATATTTCTTATAACAATTTCACTTGGGAAAGCTCAAGTCCAGTTGAATGTCCTCGAGGGAGTGTGTAAGTGTAATTTTATTTGTTCCTTCTGTTTTTATCTCGCAGAACTACATAGAATTGCAATAGTAAATCTCTTCACTGACTTTTCAGAAATTTGGTCGAGACCTACTCTGCCGCCTCCACCAACAAATTGTAAGATTCTTGTGCCTGTATTTTGTATTAATGTATTTTGAGAAGATTGCCATGTTTCTTTTCCTCTTTGGTGGGTGTTGCTTTTTGTTTATGAATAATAGCTCCAAACATTGCCTTTTCATTTCTGAACTATAAGCAGGCTACTACTAATGCTTGCATTCCTTTCCTTATATACTGCAGAAGTAGAGTTCATCCATGCCTCAAGAAAAACTACCCATGTTCTGCTATGGGTAATCAATGTAAGTAAATTAACGATTCAATATGAGTTTCAATCAAACGATTGAATCCATTGTCAAATCTTAAATTGAAGAAATTGTATTTCACTATGATTCAGTTCAGTTCACTATGATTTTCTATAATTTAGTTCTGTTTGCATAATGTATGAAATGATGTCATTTTTGCAACATGAGAGAGAGAGAGAAGGAGAGGTGCTTCAATGTTTTACTCAGATTTGTCAACTCTCAACAGATTATTCCTTGCACATTAACTGTGGTGGCAAGGAGGCAATCTTCAATAACAGCAAGTATGAAGCTGATTTAGAAGTGAGAGGTGCTTCAATGTTTTACTCAGATTTGTCAACTCTCAACAGATTATTCCTTGCACATTAACTGTGGTGGCAAGGAGGCAATCTTCAATAACAGCAAGTATGAAGCTGATTTAGAAGTGAGAGGTGCTTCAATGTTTTACTCAGATTTGTCAACTCTCAACAGATTATTCCTTGCACATTAACTGTGGTGGCAAGGAGGCAATCTTCAATAACAGCAAGTATGAAGCTGATTTAGAAGTGAGAGGTGCTTCAATGTTTTACTCAGATTTGTCAACTCTCAACAGATTATTCCTTGCACATTAACTGTGGTGGCAAGGAGGCAATCTTCAATAACAGCAAGTATGAAGCTGATTTAGAAGTGAGAGGTGCTTCAATGTTTTACTCAGATTTGTCAACTCTCAACAGATTATTCCTTGCACATTAACTGTGGTGGCAAGGAGGCAATCTTCAATAACAGCAAGTATGAAGCTGATTTAGAAGTGAGAGGTGCTTCAATGTTTTACTCAGATTTGTCAACTCTCAACAGATTATTCCTTGCACATTAACTGTGGTGGCAAGGAGGCAATCTTCAATAACAGCAAGTATGAAGCTGATTTAGAAGTGAGAGGTGCTTCAATGTTTTACTCAGATTTGTCAACTCTCAACAGATTATTCCTTGCACATTAACTGTGGTGGCAAGGAGGCAATCTTCAATAACAGCAAGTATGAAGCTGATTTAGAAGTGAGAGGTGCTTCAATGTTTTACTCAGATTTGTCAACTCTCAACAGATTATTCCTTGCACATTAACTGTGGTGGCAAGGAGGCAATCTTCAATAACAGCAAGTATGAAGCTGATTTAGAAGTGAGAGGTGCTTCAATGTTTTACTCAGATTTGTCAACTCTCAACAGATTATTCCTTGCACATTAACTGTGGTGGCAAGGAGGCAATCTTCAATAACAGCAAGTATGAAGCTGATTTAGAAGTGAGAGGTGCTTCAATGTTTTACTCAGATTTGTCAACTCTCAACAGATTATTCCTTGCACATTAACTGTGGTGGCAAGGAGGCAATCTTCAATAACAGCAAGTATGAAGCTGATTTAGAAGTGAGAGGTGCTTCAATGTTTTACTCAGATTTGTCAACTCTCAACAGATTATTCCTTGCACATTAACTGTGGTGGCAAGGAGGCAATCTTCAATAACAGCAAGTATGAAGCTGATTTAGAAGTGAGAGGTGCTTCAATGTTTTACTCAGATTTGTCAACTCTCAACAGATTATTCCTTGCACATTAACTGTGGTGGCAAGGAGGCAATCTTCAATAACAGCAAGTATGAAGCTGATTTAGAAGTGAGAGGTGCTTCAATGTTTTACTCAGATTTGTCAACTCTCAACAGATTATTCCTTGCACATTAACTGTGGTGGCAAGGAGGCAATCTTCAATAACAGCAAGTATGAAGCTGATTTAGAAGTGAGAGGTGCTTCAATGTTTTACTCAGATTTGTCAACTCTCAACAGATTATTCCTTGCACATTAACTGTGGTGGCAAGGAGGCAATCTTCAATAACAGCAAGTATGAAGCTGATTTAGAAGTGAGAGGTGCTTCAATGTTTTACTCAGATTTGTCAACTCTCAACAGATTATTCCTTGCACATTAACTGTGGTGGCAAGGAGGCAATCTTCAATAACAGCAAGTATGAAGCTGATTTAGAAGTGAGAGGTGCTTCAATGTTTTACTCAGATTTGTCAACTCTCAACAGATTATTCCTTGCACATTAACTGTGGTGGCAAGGAGGCAATCTTCAATAACAGCAAGTATGAAGCTGATTTAGAAGTGAGAGGTGCTTCAATGTTTTACTCAGATTTGTCAACTCTCAACAGATTATTCCTTGCACATTAACTGTGGTGGCAAGGAGGCAATCTTCAATAACAGCAAGTATGAAGCTGATTTAGAAGTGAGAGGTGCTTCAATGTTTTACTCAGATTTGTCAACTCTCAACAGATTATTCCTTGCACATTAACTGTGGTGGCAAGGAGGCAATCTTCAATAACAGCAAGTATGAAGCTGATTTAGAAGTGAGAGGTGCTTCAATGTTTTACTCAGATTTGTCAACTCTCAACAGATTATTCCTTGCACATTAACTGTGGTGGCAAGGAGGCAATCTTCAATAACAGCAAGTATGAAGCTGATTTAGAAGTGAGAGGTGCTTCAATGTTTTACTCAGATTTGTCAACTCTCAACAGATTATTCCTTGCACATTAACTGTGGTGGCAAGGAGGCAATCTTCAATAACAGCAAGTATGAAGCTGATTTAGAAGTGAGAGGTGCTTCAATGTTTTACTCAGATTTGTCAACTCTCAACAGATTATTCCTTGCACATTAACTGTGGTGGCAAGGAGGCAATCTTCAATAACAGCAAGTATGAAGCTGATTTAGAAGTGAGAGGTGCTTCAATGTTTTACTCAGATTTGTCAACTCTCAACAGATTATTCCTTGCACATTAACTGTGGTGGCAAGGAGGCAATCTTCAATAACAGCAAGTATGAAGCTGATTTAGAAGTGAGAGGTGCTTCAATGTTTTACTCAGATTTGTCAACTCTCAACAGATTATTCCTTGCACATTAACTGTGGTGGCAAGGAGGCAATCTTCAATAACAGCAAGTATGAAGCTGATTTAGAAGTGAGAGGTGCTTCAATGTTTTACTCAGATTTGTCAACTCTCAACAGATTATTCCTTGCACATTAACTGTGGTGGCAAGGAGGCAATCTTCAATAACAGCAAGTATGAAGCTGATTTAGAAGTGAGAGGTGCTTCAATGTTTTACTCAGATTTGTCAACTCTCAACAGATTATTCCTTGCACATTAACTGTGGTGGCAAGGAGGCAATCTTCAATAACAGCAAGTATGAAGCTGATTTAGAAGTGAGAGGTGCTTCAATGTTTTACTCAGATTTGTCAACTCTCAACAGATTATTCCTTGCACATTAACTGTGGTGGCAAGGAGGCAATCTTCAATAACAGCAAGTATGAAGCTGATTTAGAAGTGAGAGGTGCTTCAATGTTTTACTCAGATTTGTCAACTCTCAACAGATTATTCCTTGCACATTAACTGTGGTGGCAAGGAGGCAATCTTCAATAACAGCAAGTATGAAGCTGATTTAGAAGTGAGAGGTGCTTCAATGTTTTACTCAGATTTGTCAACTCTCAACAGATTATTCCTTGCACATTAACTGTGGTGGCAAGGAGGCAATCTTCAATAACAGCAAGTATGAAGCTGATTTAGAAGTGAGAGGTGCTTCAATGTTTTACTCAGATTTGTCAACTCTCAACAGATTATTCCTTGCACATTAACTGTGGTGGCAAGGAGGCAATCTTCAATAACAGCAAGTATGAAGCTGATTTAGAAGTGAGAGGTGCTTCAATGTTTTACTCAGATTTGTCAACTCTCAACAGATTATTCCTTGCACATTAACTGTGGTGGCAAGGAGGCAATCTTCAATAACAGCAAGTATGAAGCTGATTTAGAAGTGAGAGGTGCTTCAATGTTTTACTCAGATTTGTCAACTCTCAACAGATTATTCCTTGCACATTAACTGTGGTGGCAAGGAGGCAATCTTCAATAACAGCAAGTATGAAGCTGATTTAGAAGTGAGAGGTGCTTCAATGTTTTACTCAGATTTGTCAACTCTCAACAGATTATTCCTTGCACATTAACTGTGGTGGCAAGGAGGCAATCTTCAATAACAGCAAGTATGAAGCTGATTTAGAAGTGAGAGGTGCTTCAATGTTTTACTCAGATTTGTCAACTCTCAACAGATTATTCCTTGCACATTAACTGTGGTGGCAAGGAGGCAATCTTCAATAACAGCAAGTATGAAGCTGATTTAGAAGTGAGAGGTGCTTCAATGTTTTACTCAGATTTGTCAACTCTCAACAGATTATTCCTTGCACATTAACTGTGGTGGCAAGGAGGCAATCTTCAATAACAGCAAGTATGAAGCTGATTTAGAAGTGAGAGGTGCTTCAATGTTTTACTCAGATTTGTCAACTCTCAACAGATTATTCCTTGCACATTAACTGTGGTGGCAAGGAGGCAATCTTCAATAACAGCAAGTATGAAGCTGATTTAGAAGTGAGAGGTGCTTCAATGTTTTACTCAGATTTGTCAACTCTCAACAGATTATTCCTTGCACATTAACTGTGGTGGCAAGGAGGCAATCTTCAATAACAGCAAGTATGAAGCTGATTTAGAAGTGAGAGGTGCTTCAATGTTTTACTCAGATTTGTCAACTCTCAACAGATTATTCCTTGCACATTAACTGTGGTGGCAAGGAGGCAATCTTCAATAACAGCAAGTATGAAGCTGATTTAGAAGTGAGAGGTGCTTCAATGTTTTACTCAGATTTGTCAACTCTCAACAGATTATTCCTTGCACATTAACTGTGGTGGCAAGGAGGCAATCTTCAATAACAGCAAGTATGAAGCTGATTTAGAAGTGAGAGGTGCTTCAATGTTTTACTCAGATTTGTCAACTCTCAACAGATTATTCCTTGCACATTAACTGTGGTGGCAAGGAGGCAATCTTCAATAACAGCAAGTATGAAGCTGATTTAGAAGTGAGAGGTGCTTCAATGTTTTACTCAGATTTGTCAACTCTCAACAGATTATTCCTTGCACATTAACTGTGGTGGCAAGGAGGCAATCTTCAATAACAGCAAGTATGAAGCTGATTTAGAAGTGAGAGGTGCTTCAATGTTTTACTCAGATTTGTCAACTCTCAACAGATTATTCCTTGCACATTAACTGTGGTGGCAAGGAGGCAATCTTCAATAACAGCAAGTATGAAGCTGATTTAGAAGTGAGAGGTGCTTCAATGTTTTACTCAGATTTGTCAACTCTCAACAGATTATTCCTTGCACATTAACTGTGGTGGCAAGGAGGCAATCTTCAATAACAGCAAGTATGAAGCTGATTTAGAAGTGAGAGGTGCTTCAATGTTTTACTCAGATTTGTCAACTCTCAACAGATTATTCCTTGCACATTAACTGTGGTGGCAAGGAGGCAATCTTCAATAACAGCAAGTATGAAGCTGATTTAGAAGTGAGAGGTGCTTCAATGTTTTACTCAGATTTGTCAACTCTCAACAGATTATTCCTTGCACATTAACTGTGGTGGCAAGGAGGCAATCTTCAATAACAGCAAGTATGAAGCTGATTTAGAAGTGAGAGGTGCTTCAATGTTTTACTCAGATTTGTCAACTCTCAACAGATTATTCCTTGCACATTAACTGTGGTGGCAAGGAGGCAATCTTCAATAACAGCAAGTATGAAGCTGATTTAGAAGTGAGAGGTGCTTCAATGTTTTACTCAGATTTGTCAACTCTCAACAGATTATTCCTTGCACATTAACTGTGGTGGCAAGGAGGCAATCTTCAATAACAGCAAGTATGAAGCTGATTTAGAAGTGAGAGGTGCTTCAATGTTTTACTCAGATTTGTCAACTCTCAACAGATTATTCCTTGCACATTAACTGTGGTGGCAAGGAGGCAATCTTCAATAACAGCAAGTATGAAGCTGATTTAGAAGTGAGAGGTGCTTCAATGTTTTACTCAGATTTGTCAACTCTCAACAGATTATTCCTTGCACATTAACTGTGGTGGCAAGGAGGCAATCTTCAATAACAGCAAGTATGAAGCTGATTTAGAAGTGAGAGGTGCTTCAATGTTTTACTCAGATTTGTCAACTCTCAACAGATTATTCCTTGCACATTAACTGTGGTGGCAAGGAGGCAATCTTCAATAACAGCAAGTATGAAGCTGATTTAGAAGTGAGAGGTGCTTCAATGTTTTACTCAGATTTGTCAACTCTCAACAGATTATTCCTTGCACATTAACTGTGGTGGCAAGGAGGCAATCTTCAATAACAGCAAGTATGAAGCTGATTTAGAAGTGAGAGGTGCTTCAATGTTTTACTCAGATTTGTCAACTCTCAACAGATTATTCCTTGCACATTAACTGTGGTGGCAAGGAGGCAATCTTCAATAACAGCAAGTATGAAGCTGATTTAGAAGTGAGAGGTGCTTCAATGTTTTACTCAGATTTGTCAACTCTCAACAGATTATTCCTTGCACATTAACTGTGGTGGCAAGGAGGCAATCTTCAATAACAGCAAGTATGAAGCTGATTTAGAAGTGAGAGGTGCTTCAATGTTTTACTCAGATTTGTCAACTCTCAACAGATTATTCCTTGCACATTAACTGTGGTGGCAAGGAGGCAATCTTCAATAACAGCAAGTATGAAGCTGATTTAGAAGTGAGAGGTGCTTCAATGTTTTACTCAGATTTGTCAACTCTCAACAGATTATTCCTTGCACATTAACTGTGGTGGCAAGGAGGCAATCTTCAATAACAGCAAGTATGAAGCTGATTTAGAAGTGAGAGGTGCTTCAATGTTTTACTCAGATTTGTCAACTCTCAACAGATTATTCCTTGCACATTAACTGTGGTGGCAAGGAGGCAATCTTCAATAACAGCAAGTATGAAGCTGATTTAGAAGTGAGAGGTGCTTCAATGTTTTACTCAGATTTGTCAACTCTCAACAGATTATTCCTTGCACATTAACTGTGGTGGCAAGGAGGCAATCTTCAATAACAGCAAGTATGAAGCTGATTTAGAAGTGAGAGGTGCTTCAATGTTTTACTCAGATTTGTCAACTCTCAACAGATTATTCCTTGCACATTAACTGTGGTGGCAAGGAGGCAATCTTCAATAACAGCAAGTATGAAGCTGATTTAGAAGTGAGAGGTGCTTCAATGTTTTACTCAGATTTGTCAACTCTCAACAGATTATTCCTTGCACATTAACTGTGGTGGCAAGGAGGCAATCTTCAATAACAGCAAGTATGAAGCTGATTTAGAAGTGAGAGGTGCTTCAATGTTTTACTCAGATTTGTCAACTCTCAACAGATTATTCCTTGCACATTAACTGTGGTGGCAAGGAGGCAATCTTCAATAACAGCAAGTATGAAGCTGATTTAGAAGTGAGAGGTGCTTCAATGTTTTACTCAGATTTGTCAACTCTCAACAGATTATTCCTTGCACATTAACTGTGGTGGCAAGGAGGCAATCTTCAATAACAGCAAGTATGAAGCTGATTTAGAAGTGAGAGGTGCTTCAATGTTTTACTCAGATTTGTCAACTCTCAACAGATTATTCCTTGCACATTAACTGTGGTGGCAAGGAGGCAATCTTCAATAACAGCAAGTATGAAGCTGATTTAGAAGTGAGAGGTGCTTCAATGTTTTACTCAGATTTGTCAACTCTCAACAGATTATTCCTTGCACATTAACTGTGGTGGCAAGGAGGCAATCTTCAATAACAGCAAGTATGAAGCTGATTTAGAAGTGAGAGGTGCTTCAATGTTTTACTCAGATTTGTCAACTCTCAACAGATTATTCCTTGCACATTAACTGTGGTGGCAAGGAGGCAATCTTCAATAACAGCAAGTATGAAGCTGATTTAGAAGTGAGAGGTGCTTCAATGTTTTACTCAGATTTGTCAACTCTCAACAGATTATTCCTTGCACATTAACTGTGGTGGCAAGGAGGCAATCTTCAATAACAGCAAGTATGAAGCTGATTTAGAAGTGAGAGGTGCTTCAATGTTTTACTCAGATTTGTCAACTCTCAACAGATTATTCCTTGCACATTAACTGTGGTGGCAAGGAGGCAATCTTCAATAACAGCAAGTATGAAGCTGATTTAGAAGTGAGAGGTGCTTCAATGTTTTACTCAGATTTGTCAACTCTCAACAGATTATTCCTTGCACATTAACTGTGGTGGCAAGGAGGCAATCTTCAATAACAGCAAGTATGAAGCTGATTTAGAAGTGAGAGGTGCTTCAATGTTTTACTCAGATTTGTCAACTCTCAACAGATTATTCCTTGCACATTAACTGTGGTGGCAAGGAGGCAATCTTCAATAACAGCAAGTATGAAGCTGATTTAGAAGTGAGAGGTGCTTCAATGTTTTACTCAGATTTGTCAACTCTCAACAGATTATTCCTTGCACATTAACTGTGGTGGCAAGGAGGCAATCTTCAATAACAGCAAGTATGAAGCTGATTTAGAAGTGAGAGGTGCTTCAATGTTTTACTCAGATTTGTCAACTCTCAACAGATTATTCCTTGCACATTAACTGTGGTGGCAAGGAGGCAATCTTCAATAACAGCAAGTATGAAGCTGATTTAGAAGTGAGAGGTGCTTCAATGTTTTACTCAGATTTGTCAACTCTCAACAGATTATTCCTTGCACATTAACTGTGGTGGCAAGGAGGCAATCTTCAATAACAGCAAGTATGAAGCTGATTTAGAAGTGAGAGGTGCTTCAATGTTTTACTCAGATTTGTCAACTCTCAACAGATTATTCCTTGCACATTAACTGTGGTGGCAAGGAGGCAATCTTCAATAACAGCAAGTATGAAGCTGATTTAGAAGTGAGAGGTGCTTCAATGTTTTACTCAGATTTGTCAACTCTCAACAGATTATTCCTTGCACATTAACTGTGGTGGCAAGGAGGCAATCTTCAATAACAGCAAGTATGAAGCTGATTTAGAAGTGAGAGGTGCTTCAATGTTTTACTCAGATTTGTCAACTCTCAACAGATTATTCCTTGCACATTAACTGTGGTGGCAAGGAGGCAATCTTCAATAACAGCAAGTATGAAGCTGATTTAGAAGTGAGAGGTGCTTCAATGTTTTACTCAGATTTGTCAACTCTCAACAGATTATTCCTTGCACATTAACTGTGGTGGCAAGGAGGCAATCTTCAATAACAGCAAGTATGAAGCTGATTTAGAAGTGAGAGGTGCTTCAATGTTTTACTCAGATTTGTCAACTCTCAACAGATTATTCCTTGCACATTAACTGTGGTGGCAAGGAGGCAATCTTCAATAACAGCAAGTATGAAGCTGATTTAGAAGTGAGAGGTGCTTCAATGTTTTACTCAGATTTGTCAACTCTCAACAGATTATTCCTTGCACATTAACTGTGGTGGCAAGGAGGCAATCTTCAATAACAGCAAGTATGAAGCTGATTTAGAAGTGAGAGGTGCTTCAATGTTTTACTCAGATTTGTCAACTCTCAACAGATTATTCCTTGCACATTAACTGTGGTGGCAAGGAGGCAATCTTCAATAACAGCAAGTATGAAGCTGATTTAGAAGTGAGAGGTGCTTCAATGTTTTACTCAGATTTGTCAACTCTCAACAGATTATTCCTTGCACATTAACTGTGGTGGCAAGGAGGCAATCTTCAATAACAGCAAGTATGAAGCTGATTTAGAAGTGAGAGGTGCTTCAATGTTTTACTCAGATTTGTCAACTCTCAACAGATTATTCCTTGCACATTAACTGTGGTGGCAAGGAGGCAATCTTCAATAACAGCAAGTATGAAGCTGATTTAGAAGTGAGAGGTGCTTCAATGTTTTACTCAGATTTGTCAACTCTCAACAGATTATTCCTTGCACATTAACTGTGGTGGCAAGGAGGCAATCTTCAATAACAGCAAGTATGAAGCTGATTTAGAAGTGAGAGGTGCTTCAATGTTTTACTCAGATTTGTCAACTCTCAACAGATTATTCCTTGCACATTAACTGTGGTGGCAAGGAGGCAATCTTCAATAACAGCAAGTATGAAGCTGATTTAGAAGTGAGAGGTGCTTCAATGTTTTACTCAGATTTGTCAACTCTCAACAGATTATTCCTTGCACATTAACTGTGGTGGCAAGGAGGCAATCTTCAATAACAGCAAGTATGAAGCTGATTTAGAAGTGAGAGGTGCTTCAATGTTTTACTCAGATTTGTCAACTCTCAACAGATTATTCCTTGCACATTAACTGTGGTGGCAAGGAGGCAATCTTCAATAACAGCAAGTATGAAGCTGATTTAGAAGTGAGAGGTGCTTCAATGTTTTACTCAGATTTGTCAACTCTCAACAGATTATTCCTTGCACATTAACTGTGGTGGCAAGGAGGCAATCTTCAATAACAGCAAGTATGAAGCTGATTTAGAAGTGAGAGGTGCTTCAATGTTTTACTCAGATTTGTCAACTCTCAACAGATTATTCCTTGCACATTAACTGTGGTGGCAAGGAGGCAATCTTCAATAACAGCAAGTATGAAGCTGATTTAGAAGTGAGAGGTGCTTCAATGTTTTACTCAGATTTGTCAACTCTCAACAGATTATTCCTTGCACATTAACTGTGGTGGCAAGGAGGCAATCTTCAATAACAGCAAGTATGAAGCTGATTTAGAAGTGAGAGGTGCTTCAATGTTTTACTCAGATTTGTCAACTCTCAACAGATTATTCCTTGCACATTAACTGTGGTGGCAAGGAGGCAATCTTCAATAACAGCAAGTATGAAGCTGATTTAGAAGTGAGAGGTGCTTCAATGTTTTACTCAGATTTGTCAACTCTCAACAGATTATTCCTTGCACATTAACTGTGGTGGCAAGGAGGCAATCTTCAATAACAGCAAGTATGAAGCTGATTTAGAAGTGAGAGGTGCTTCAATGTTTTACTCAGATTTGTCAACTCTCAACAGATTATTCCTTGCACATTAACTGTGGTGGCAAGGAGGCAATCTTCAATAACAGCAAGTATGAAGCTGATTTAGAAGTGAGAGGTGCTTCAATGTTTTACTCAGATTTGTCAACTCTCAACAGATTATTCCTTGCACATTAACTGTGGTGGCAAGGAGGCAATCTTCAATAACAGCAAGTATGAAGCTGATTTAGAAGTGAGAGGTGCTTCAATGTTTTACTCAGATTTGTCAACTCTCAACAGATTATTCCTTGCACATTAACTGTGGTGGCAAGGAGGCAATCTTCAATAACAGCAAGTATGAAGCTGATTTAGAAGTGAGAGGTGCTTCAATGTTTTACTCAGATTTGTCAACTCTCAACAGATTATTCCTTGCACATTAACTGTGGTGGCAAGGAGGCAATCTTCAATAACAGCAAGTATGAAGCTGATTTAGAAGTGAGAGGTGCTTCAATGTTTTACTCAGATTTGTCAACTCTCAACAGATTATTCCTTGCACATTAACTGTGGTGGCAAGGAGGCAATCTTCAATAACAGCAAGTATGAAGCTGATTTAGAAGTGAGAGGTGCTTCAATGTTTTACTCAGATTTGTCAACTCTCAACAGATTATTCCTTGCACATTAACTGTGGTGGCAAGGAGGCAATCTTCAATAACAGCAAGTATGAAGCTGATTTAGAAGTGAGAGGTGCTTCAATGTTTTACTCAGATTTGTCAACTCTCAACAGATTATTCCTTGCACATTAACTGTGGTGGCAAGGAGGCAATCTTCAATAACAGCAAGTATGAAGCTGATTTAGAAGTGAGAGGTGCTTCAATGTTTTACTCAGATTTGTCAACTCTCAACAGATTATTCCTTGCACATTAACTGTGGTGGCAAGGAGGCAATCTTCAATAACAGCAAGTATGAAGCTGATTTAGAAGTGAGAGGTGCTTCAATGTTTTACTCAGATTTGTCAACTCTCAACAGATTATTCCTTGCACATTAACTGTGGTGGCAAGGAGGCAATCTTCAATAACAGCAAGTATGAAGCTGATTTAGAAGTGAGAGGTGCTTCAATGTTTTACTCAGATTTGTCAACTCTCAACAGATTATTCCTTGCACATTAACTGTGGTGGCAAGGAGGCAATCTTCAATAACAGCAAGTATGAAGCTGATTTAGAAGTGAGAGGTGCTTCAATGTTTTACTCAGATTTGTCAACTCTCAACAGATTATTCCTTGCACATTAACTGTGGTGGCAAGGAGGCAATCTTCAATAACAGCAAGTATGAAGCTGATTTAGAAGTGAGAGGTGCTTCAATGTTTTACTCAGATTTGTCAACTCTCAACAGATTATTCCTTGCACATTAACTGTGGTGGCAAGGAGGCAATCTTCAATAACAGCAAGTATGAAGCTGATTTAGAAGTGAGAGGTGCTTCAATGTTTTACTCAGATTTGTCAACTCTCAACAGATTATTCCTTGCACATTAACTGTGGTGGCAAGGAGGCAATCTTCAATAACAGCAAGTATGAAGCTGATTTAGAAGTGAGAGGTGCTTCAATGTTTTACTCAGATTTGTCAACTCTCAACAGATTATTCCTTGCACATTAACTGTGGTGGCAAGGAGGCAATCTTCAATAACAGCAAGTATGAAGCTGATTTAGAAGTGAGAGGTGCTTCAATGTTTTACTCAGATTTGTCAACTCTCAACAGATTATTCCTTGCACATTAACTGTGGTGGCAAGGAGGCAATCTTCAATAACAGCAAGTATGAAGCTGATTTAGAAGTGAGAGGTGCTTCAATGTTTTACTCAGATTTGTCAACTCTCAACAGATTATTCCTTGCACATTAACTGTGGTGGCAAGGAGGCAATCTTCAATAACAGCAAGTATGAAGCTGATTTAGAAGTGAGAGGTGCTTCAATGTTTTACTCAGATTTGTCAACTCTCAACAGATTATTCCTTGCACATTAACTGTGGTGGCAAGGAGGCAATCTTCAATAACAGCAAGTATGAAGCTGATTTAGAAGTGAGAGGTGCTTCAATGTTTTACTCAGATTTGTCAACTCTCAACAGATTATTCCTTGCACATTAACTGTGGTGGCAAGGAGGCAATCTTCAATAACAGCAAGTATGAAGCTGATTTAGAAGTGAGAGGTGCTTCAATGTTTTACTCAGATTTGTCAACTCTCAACAGATTATTCCTTGCACATTAACTGTGGTGGCAAGGAGGCAATCTTCAATAACAGCAAGTATGAAGCTGATTTAGAAGTGAGAGGTGCTTCAATGTTTTACTCAGATTTGTCAACTCTCAACAGATTATTCCTTGCACATTAACTGTGGTGGCAAGGAGGCAATCTTCAATAACAGCAAGTATGAAGCTGATTTAGAAGTGAGAGGTGCTTCAATGTTTTACTCAGATTTGTCAACTCTCAACAGATTATTCCTTGCACATTAACTGTGGTGGCAAGGAGGCAATCTTCAATAACAGCAAGTATGAAGCTGATTTAGAAGTGAGAGGTGCTTCAATGTTTTACTCAGATTTGTCAACTCTCAACAGATTATTCCTTGCACATTAACTGTGGTGGCAAGGAGGCAATCTTCAATAACAGCAAGTATGAAGCTGATTTAGAAGTGAGAGGTGCTTCAATGTTTTACTCAGATTTGTCAACTCTCAACAGATTATTCCTTGCACATTAACTGTGGTGGCAAGGAGGCAATCTTCAATAACAGCAAGTATGAAGCTGATTTAGAAGTGAGAGGTGCTTCAATGTTTTACTCAGATTTGTCAACTCTCAACAGATTATTCCTTGCACATTAACTGTGGTGGCAAGGAGGCAATCTTCAATAACAGCAAGTATGAAGCTGATTTAGAAGTGAGAGGTGCTTCAATGTTTTACTCAGATTTGTCAACTCTCAACAGATTATTCCTTGCACATTAACTGTGGTGGCAAGGAGGCAATCTTCAATAACAGCAAGTATGAAGCTGATTTAGAAGTGAGAGGTGCTTCAATGTTTTACTCAGATTTGTCAACTCTCAACAGATTATTCCTTGCACATTAACTGTGGTGGCAAGGAGGCAATCTTCAATAACAGCAAGTATGAAGCTGATTTAGAAGTGAGAGGTGCTTCAATGTTTTACTCAGATTTGTCAACTCTCAACAGATTATTCCTTGCACATTAACTGTGGTGGCAAGGAGGCAATCTTCAATAACAGCAAGTATGAAGCTGATTTAGAAGTGAGAGGTGCTTCAATGTTTTACTCAGATTTGTCAACTCTCAACAGATTATTCCTTGCACATTAACTGTGGTGGCAAGGAGGCAATCTTCAATAACAGCAAGTATGAAGCTGATTTAGAAGTGAGAGGTGCTTCAATGTTTTACTCAGATTTGTCAACTCTCAACAGATTATTCCTTGCACATTAACTGTGGTGGCAAGGAGGCAATCTTCAATAACAGCAAGTATGAAGCTGATTTAGAAGTGAGAGGTGCTTCAATGTTTTACTCAGATTTGTCAACTCTCAACAGATTATTCCTTGCACATTAACTGTGGTGGCAAGGAGGCAATCTTCAATAACAGCAAGTATGAAGCTGATTTAGAAGTGAGAGGTGCTTCAATGTTTTACTCAGATTTGTCAACTCTCAACAGATTATTCCTTGCACATTAACTGTGGTGGCAAGGAGGCAATCTTCAATAACAGCAAGTATGAAGCTGATTTAGAAGTGAGAGGTGCTTCAATGTTTTACTCAGATTTGTCAACTCTCAACAGATTATTCCTTGCACATTAACTGTGGTGGCAAGGAGGCAATCTTCAATAACAGCAAGTATGAAGCTGATTTAGAAGTGAGAGGTGCTTCAATGTTTTACTCAGATTTGTCAACTCTCAACAGATTATTCCTTGCACATTAACTGTGGTGGCAAGGAGGCAATCTTCAATAACAGCAAGTATGAAGCTGATTTAGAAGTGAGAGGTGCTTCAATGTTTTACTCAGATTTGTCAACTCTCAACAGATTATTCCTTGCACATTAACTGTGGTGGCAAGGAGGCAATCTTCAATAACAGCAAGTATGAAGCTGATTTAGAAGTGAGAGGTGCTTCAATGTTTTACTCAGATTTGTCAACTCTCAACAGATTATTCCTTGCACATTAACTGTGGTGGCAAGGAGGCAATCTTCAATAACAGCAAGTATGAAGCTGATTTAGAAGTGAGAGGTGCTTCAATGTTTTACTCAGATTTGTCAACTCTCAACAGATTATTCCTTGCACATTAACTGTGGTGGCAAGGAGGCAATCTTCAATAACAGCAAGTATGAAGCTGATTTAGAAGTGAGAGGTGCTTCAATGTTTTACTCAGATTTGTCAACTCTCAACAGATTATTCCTTGCACATTAACTGTGGTGGCAAGGAGGCAATCTTCAATAACAGCAAGTATGAAGCTGATTTAGAAGTGAGAGGTGCTTCAATGTTTTACTCAGATTTGTCAACTCTCAACAGATTATTCCTTGCACATTAACTGTGGTGGCAAGGAGGCAATCTTCAATAACAGCAAGTATGAAGCTGATTTAGAAGTGAGAGGTGCTTCAATGTTTTACTCAGATTTGTCAACTCTCAACAGATTATTCCTTGCACATTAACTGTGGTGGCAAGGAGGCAATCTTCAATAACAGCAAGTATGAAGCTGATTTAGAAGTGAGAGGTGCTTCAATGTTTTACTCAGATTTGTCAACTCTCAACAGATTATTCCTTGCACATTAACTGTGGTGGCAAGGAGGCAATCTTCAATAACAGCAAGTATGAAGCTGATTTAGAAGTGAGAGGTGCTTCAATGTTTTACTCAGATTTGTCAACTCTCAACAGATTATTCCTTGCACATTAACTGTGGTGGCAAGGAGGCAATCTTCAATAACAGCAAGTATGAAGCTGATTTAGAAGTGAGAGGTGCTTCAATGTTTTACTCAGATTTGTCAACTCTCAACAGATTATTCCTTGCACATTAACTGTGGTGGCAAGGAGGCAATCTTCAATAACAGCAAGTATGAAGCTGATTTAGAAGTGAGAGGTGCTTCAATGTTTTACTCAGATTTGTCAACTCTCAACAGATTATTCCTTGCACATTAACTGTGGTGGCAAGGAGGCAATCTTCAATAACAGCAAGTATGAAGCTGATTTAGAAGTGAGAGGTGCTTCAATGTTTTACTCAGATTTGTCAACTCTCAACAGATTATTCCTTGCACATTAACTGTGGTGGCAAGGAGGCAATCTTCAATAACAGCAAGTATGAAGCTGATTTAGAAGTGAGAGGTGCTTCAATGTTTTACTCAGATTTGTCAACTCTCAACAGATTATTCCTTGCACATTAACTGTGGTGGCAAGGAGGCAATCTTCAATAACAGCAAGTATGAAGCTGATTTAGAAGTGAGAGGTGCTTCAATGTTTTACTCAGATTTGTCAACTCTCAACAGATTATTCCTTGCACATTAACTGTGGTGGCAAGGAGGCAATCTTCAATAACAGCAAGTATGAAGCTGATTTAGAAGTGAGAGGTGCTTCAATGTTTTACTCAGATTTGTCAACTCTCAACAGATTATTCCTTGCACATTAACTGTGGTGGCAAGGAGGCAATCTTCAATAACAGCAAGTATGAAGCTGATTTAGAAGTGAGAGGTGCTTCAATGTTTTACTCAGATTTGTCAACTCTCAACAGATTATTCCTTGCACATTAACTGTGGTGGCAAGGAGGCAATCTTCAATAACAGCAAGTATGAAGCTGATTTAGAAGTGAGAGGTGCTTCAATGTTTTACTCAGATTTGTCAACTCTCAACAGATTATTCCTTGCACATTAACTGTGGTGGCAAGGAGGCAATCTTCAATAACAGCAAGTATGAAGCTGATTTAGAAGTGAGAGGTGCTTCAATGTTTTACTCAGATTTGTCAACTCTCAACAGATTATTCCTTGCACATTAACTGTGGTGGCAAGGAGGCAATCTTCAATAACAGCAAGTATGAAGCTGATTTAGAAGTGAGAGGTGCTTCAATGTTTTACTCAGATTTGTCAACTCTCAACAGATTATTCCTTGCACATTAACTGTGGTGGCAAGGAGGCAATCTTCAATAACAGCAAGTATGAAGCTGATTTAGAAGTGAGAGGTGCTTCAATGTTTTACTCAGATTTGTCAACTCTCAACAGATTATTCCTTGCACATTAACTGTGGTGGCAAGGAGGCAATCTTCAATAACAGCAAGTATGAAGCTGATTTAGAAGTGAGAGGTGCTTCAATGTTTTACTCAGATTTGTCAACTCTCAACAGATTATTCCTTGCACATTAACTGTGGTGGCAAGGAGGCAATCTTCAATAACAGCAAGTATGAAGCTGATTTAGAAGTGAGAGGTGCTTCAATGTTTTACTCAGATTTGTCAACTCTCAACAGATTATTCCTTGCACATTAACTGTGGTGGCAAGGAGGCAATCTTCAATAACAGCAAGTATGAAGCTGATTTAGAAGTGAGAGGTGCTTCAATGTTTTACTCAGATTTGTCAACTCTCAACAGATTATTCCTTGCACATTAACTGTGGTGGCAAGGAGGCAATCTTCAATAACAGCAAGTATGAAGCTGATTTAGAAGTGAGAGGTGCTTCAATGTTTTACTCAGATTTGTCAACTCTCAACAGATTATTCCTTGCACATTAACTGTGGTGGCAAGGAGGCAATCTTCAATAACAGCAAGTATGAAGCTGATTTAGAAGTGAGAGGTGCTTCAATGTTTTACTCAGATTTGTCAACTCTCAACAGATTATTCCTTGCACATTAACTGTGGTGGCAAGGAGGCAATCTTCAATAACAGCAAGTATGAAGCTGATTTAGAAGTGAGAGGTGCTTCAATGTTTTACTCAGATTTGTCAACTCTCAACAGATTATTCCTTGCACATTAACTGTGGTGGCAAGGAGGCAATCTTCAATAACAGCAAGTATGAAGCTGATTTAGAAGTGAGAGGTGCTTCAATGTTTTACTCAGATTTGTCAACTCTCAACAGATTATTCCTTGCACATTAACTGTGGTGGCAAGGAGGCAATCTTCAATAACAGCAAGTATGAAGCTGATTTAGAAGTGAGAGGTGCTTCAATGTTTTACTCAGATTTGTCAACTCTCAACAGATTATTCCTTGCACATTAACTGTGGTGGCAAGGAGGCAATCTTCAATAACAGCAAGTATGAAGCTGATTTAGAAGTGAGAGGTGCTTCAATGTTTTACTCAGATTTGTCAACTCTCAACAGATTATTCCTTGCACATTAACTGTGGTGGCAAGGAGGCAATCTTCAATAACAGCAAGTATGAAGCTGATTTAGAAGTGAGAGGTGCTTCAATGTTTTACTCAGATTTGTCAACTCTCAACAGATTATTCCTTGCACATTAACTGTGGTGGCAAGGAGGCAATCTTCAATAACAGCAAGTATGAAGCTGATTTAGAAGTGAGAGGTGCTTCAATGTTTTACTCAGATTTGTCAACTCTCAACAGATTATTCCTTGCACATTAACTGTGGTGGCAAGGAGGCAATCTTCAATAACAGCAAGTATGAAGCTGATTTAGAAGTGAGAGGTGCTTCAATGTTTTACTCAGATTTGTCAACTCTCAACAGATTATTCCTTGCACATTAACTGTGGTGGCAAGGAGGCAATCTTCAATAACAGCAAGTATGAAGCTGATTTAGAAGTGAGAGGTGCTTCAATGTTTTACTCAGATTTGTCAACTCTCAACAGATTATTCCTTGCACATTAACTGTGGTGGCAAGGAGGCAATCTTCAATAACAGCAAGTATGAAGCTGATTTAGAAGTGAGAGGTGCTTCAATGTTTTACTCAGATTTGTCAACTCTCAACAGATTATTCCTTGCACATTAACTGTGGTGGCAAGGAGGCAATCTTCAATAACAGCAAGTATGAAGCTGATTTAGAAGTGAGAGGTGCTTCAATGTTTTACTCAGATTTGTCAACTCTCAACAGATTATTCCTTGCACATTAACTGTGGTGGCAAGGAGGCAATCTTCAATAACAGCAAGTATGAAGCTGATTTAGAAGTGAGAGGTGCTTCAATGTTTTACTCAGATTTGTCAACTCTCAACAGATTATTCCTTGCACATTAACTGTGGTGGCAAGGAGGCAATCTTCAATAACAGCAAGTATGAAGCTGATTTAGAAGTGAGAGGTGCTTCAATGTTTTACTCAGATTTGTCAACTCTCAACAGATTATTCCTTGCACATTAACTGTGGTGGCAAGGAGGCAATCTTCAATAACAGCAAGTATGAAGCTGATTTAGAAGTGAGAGGTGCTTCAATGTTTTACTCAGATTTGTCAACTCTCAACAGATTATTCCTTGCACATTAACTGTGGTGGCAAGGAGGCAATCTTCAATAACAGCAAGTATGAAGCTGATTTAGAAGTGAGAGGTGCTTCAATGTTTTACTCAGATTTGTCAACTCTCAACAGATTATTCCTTGCACATTAACTGTGGTGGCAAGGAGGCAATCTTCAATAACAGCAAGTATGAAGCTGATTTAGAAGTGAGAGGTGCTTCAATGTTTTACTCAGATTTGTCAACTCTCAACAGATTATTCCTTGCACATTAACTGTGGTGGCAAGGAGGCAATCTTCAATAACAGCAAGTATGAAGCTGATTTAGAAGTGAGAGGTGCTTCAATGTTTTACTCAGATTTGTCAACTCTCAACAGATTATTCCTTGCACATTAACTGTGGTGGCAAGGAGGCAATCTTCAATAACAGCAAGTATGAAGCTGATTTAGAAGTGAGAGGTGCTTCAATGTTTTACTCAGATTTGTCAACTCTCAACAGATTATTCCTTGCACATTAACTGTGGTGGCAAGGAGGCAATCTTCAATAACAGCAAGTATGAAGCTGATTTAGAAGTGAGAGGTGCTTCAATGTTTTACTCAGATTTGTCAACTCTCAACAGATTATTCCTTGCACATTAACTGTGGTGGCAAGGAGGCAATCTTCAATAACAGCAAGTATGAAGCTGATTTAGAAGTGAGAGGTGCTTCAATGTTTTACTCAGATTTGTCAACTCTCAACAGATTATTCCTTGCACATTAACTGTGGTGGCAAGGAGGCAATCTTCAATAACAGCAAGTATGAAGCTGATTTAGAAGTGAGAGGTGCTTCAATGTTTTACTCAGATTTGTCAACTCTCAACAGATTATTCCTTGCACATTAACTGTGGTGGCAAGGAGGCAATCTTCAATAACAGCAAGTATGAAGCTGATTTAGAAGTGAGAGGTGCTTCAATGTTTTACTCAGATTTGTCAACTCTCAACAGATTATTCCTTGCACATTAACTGTGGTGGCAAGGAGGCAATCTTCAATAACAGCAAGTATGAAGCTGATTTAGAAGTGAGAGGTGCTTCAATGTTTTACTCAGATTTGTCAACTCTCAACAGATTATTCCTTGCACATTAACTGTGGTGGCAAGGAGGCAATCTTCAATAACAGCAAGTATGAAGCTGATTTAGAAGTGAGAGGTGCTTCAATGTTTTACTCAGATTTGTCAACTCTCAACAGATTATTCCTTGCACATTAACTGTGGTGGCAAGGAGGCAATCTTCAATAACAGCAAGTATGAAGCTGATTTAGAAGTGAGAGGTGCTTCAATGTTTTACTCAGATTTGTCAACTCTCAACAGATTATTCCTTGCACATTAACTGTGGTGGCAAGGAGGCAATCTTCAATAACAGCAAGTATGAAGCTGATTTAGAAGTGAGAGGTGCTTCAATGTTTTACTCAGATTTGTCAACTCTCAACAGATTATTCCTTGCACATTAACTGTGGTGGCAAGGAGGCAATCTTCAATAACAGCAAGTATGAAGCTGATTTAGAAGTGAGAGGTGCTTCAATGTTTTACTCAGATTTGTCAACTCTCAACAGATTATTCCTTGCACATTAACTGTGGTGGCAAGGAGGCAATCTTCAATAACAGCAAGTATGAAGCTGATTTAGAAGTGAGAGGTGCTTCAATGTTTTACTCAGATTTGTCAACTCTCAACAGATTATTCCTTGCACATTAACTGTGGTGGCAAGGAGGCAATCTTCAATAACAGCAAGTATGAAGCTGATTTAGAAGTGAGAGGTGCTTCAATGTTTTACTCAGATTTGTCAACTCTCAACAGATTATTCCTTGCACATTAACTGTGGTGGCAAGGAGGCAATCTTCAATAACAGCAAGTATGAAGCTGATTTAGAAGTGAGAGGTGCTTCAATGTTTTACTCAGATTTGTCAACTCTCAACAGATTATTCCTTGCACATTAACTGTGGTGGCAAGGAGGCAATCTTCAATAACAGCAAGTATGAAGCTGATTTAGAAGTGAGAGGTGCTTCAATGTTTTACTCAGATTTGTCAACTCTCAACAGATTATTCCTTGCACATTAACTGTGGTGGCAAGGAGGCAATCTTCAATAACAGCAAGTATGAAGCTGATTTAGAAGTGAGAGGTGCTTCAATGTTTTACTCAGATTTGTCAACTCTCAACAGATTATTCCTTGCACATTAACTGTGGTGGCAAGGAGGCAATCTTCAATAACAGCAAGTATGAAGCTGATTTAGAAGTGAGAGGTGCTTCAATGTTTTACTCAGATTTGTCAACTCTCAACAGATTATTCCTTGCACATTAACTGTGGTGGCAAGGAGGCAATCTTCAATAACAGCAAGTATGAAGCTGATTTAGAAGTGAGAGGTGCTTCAATGTTTTACTCAGATTTGTCAACTCTCAACAGATTATTCCTTGCACATTAACTGTGGTGGCAAGGAGGCAATCTTCAATAACAGCAAGTATGAAGCTGATTTAGAAGTGAGAGGTGCTTCAATGTTTTACTCAGATTTGTCAACTCTCAACAGATTATTCCTTGCACATTAACTGTGGTGGCAAGGAGGCAATCTTCAATAACAGCAAGTATGAAGCTGATTTAGAAGTGAGAGGTGCTTCAATGTTTTACTCAGATTTGTCAACTCTCAACAGATTATTCCTTGCACATTAACTGTGGTGGCAAGGAGGCAATCTTCAATAACAGCAAGTATGAAGCTGATTTAGAAGTGAGAGGTGCTTCAATGTTTTACTCAGATTTGTCAACTCTCAACAGATTATTCCTTGCACATTAACTGTGGTGGCAAGGAGGCAATCTTCAATAACAGCAAGTATGAAGCTGATTTAGAAGTGAGAGGTGCTTCAATGTTTTACTCAGATTTGTCAACTCTCAACAGATTATTCCTTGCACATTAACTGTGGTGGCAAGGAGGCAATCTTCAATAACAGCAAGTATGAAGCTGATTTAGAAGTGAGAGGTGCTTCAATGTTTTACTCAGATTTGTCAACTCTCAACAGATTATTCCTTGCACATTAACTGTGGTGGCAAGGAGGCAATCTTCAATAACAGCAAGTATGAAGCTGATTTAGAAGTGAGAGGTGCTTCAATGTTTTACTCAGATTTGTCAACTCTCAACAGATTATTCCTTGCACATTAACTGTGGTGGCAAGGAGGCAATCTTCAATAACAGCAAGTATGAAGCTGATTTAGAAGTGAGAGGTGCTTCAATGTTTTACTCAGATTTGTCAACTCTCAACAGATTATTCCTTGCACATTAACTGTGGTGGCAAGGAGGCAATCTTCAATAACAGCAAGTATGAAGCTGATTTAGAAGTGAGAGGTGCTTCAATGTTTTACTCAGATTTGTCAACTCTCAACAGATTATTCCTTGCACATTAACTGTGGTGGCAAGGAGGCAATCTTCAATAACAGCAAGTATGAAGCTGATTTAGAAGTGAGAGGTGCTTCAATGTTTTACTCAGATTTGTCAACTCTCAACAGATTATTCCTTGCACATTAACTGTGGTGGCAAGGAGGCAATCTTCAATAACAGCAAGTATGAAGCTGATTTAGAAGTGAGAGGTGCTTCAATGTTTTACTCAGATTTGTCAACTCTCAACAGATTATTCCTTGCACATTAACTGTGGTGGCAAGGAGGCAATCTTCAATAACAGCAAGTATGAAGCTGATTTAGAAGTGAGAGGTGCTTCAATGTTTTACTCAGATTTGTCAACTCTCAACAGATTATTCCTTGCACATTAACTGTGGTGGCAAGGAGGCAATCTTCAATAACAGCAAGTATGAAGCTGATTTAGAAGTGAGAGGTGCTTCAATGTTTTACTCAGATTTGTCAACTCTCAACAGATTATTCCTTGCACATTAACTGTGGTGGCAAGGAGGCAATCTTCAATAACAGCAAGTATGAAGCTGATTTAGAAGTGAGAGGTGCTTCAATGTTTTACTCAGATTTGTCAACTCTCAACAGATTATTCCTTGCACATTAACTGTGGTGGCAAGGAGGCAATCTTCAATAACAGCAAGTATGAAGCTGATTTAGAAGTGAGAGGTGCTTCAATGTTTTACTCAGATTTGTCAACTCTCAACAGATTATTCCTTGCACATTAACTGTGGTGGCAAGGAGGCAATCTTCAATAACAGCAAGTATGAAGCTGATTTAGAAGTGAGAGGTGCTTCAATGTTTTACTCAGATTTGTCAACTCTCAACAGATTATTCCTTGCACATTAACTGTGGTGGCAAGGAGGCAATCTTCAATAACAGCAAGTATGAAGCTGATTTAGAAGTGAGAGGTGCTTCAATGTTTTACTCAGATTTGTCAACTCTCAACAGATTATTCCTTGCACATTAACTGTGGTGGCAAGGAGGCAATCTTCAATAACAGCAAGTATGAAGCTGATTTAGAAGTGAGAGGTGCTTCAATGTTTTACTCAGATTTGTCAACTCTCAACAGATTATTCCTTGCACATTAACTGTGGTGGCAAGGAGGCAATCTTCAATAACAGCAAGTATGAAGCTGATTTAGAAGTGAGAGGTGCTTCAATGTTTTACTCAGATTTGTCAACTCTCAACAGATTATTCCTTGCACATTAACTGTGGTGGCAAGGAGGCAATCTTCAATAACAGCAAGTATGAAGCTGATTTAGAAGTGAGAGGTGCTTCAATGTTTTACTCAGATTTGTCAACTCTCAACAGATTATTCCTTGCACATTAACTGTGGTGGCAAGGAGGCAATCTTCAATAACAGCAAGTATGAAGCTGATTTAGAAGTGAGAGGTGCTTCAATGTTTTACTCAGATTTGTCAACTCTCAACAGATTATTCCTTGCACATTAACTGTGGTGGCAAGGAGGCAATCTTCAATAACAGCAAGTATGAAGCTGATTTAGAAGTGAGAGGTGCTTCAATGTTTTACTCAGATTTGTCAACTCTCAACAGATTATTCCTTGCACATTAACTGTGGTGGCAAGGAGGCAATCTTCAATAACAGCAAGTATGAAGCTGATTTAGAAGTGAGAGGTGCTTCAATGTTTTACTCAGATTTGTCAACTCTCAACAGATTATTCCTTGCACATTAACTGTGGTGGCAAGGAGGCAATCTTCAATAACAGCAAGTATGAAGCTGATTTAGAAGTGAGAGGTGCTTCAATGTTTTACTCAGATTTGTCAACTCTCAACAGATTATTCCTTGCACATTAACTGTGGTGGCAAGGAGGCAATCTTCAATAACAGCAAGTATGAAGCTGATTTAGAAGTGAGAGGTGCTTCAATGTTTTACTCAGATTTGTCAACTCTCAACAGATTATTCCTTGCACATTAACTGTGGTGGCAAGGAGGCAATCTTCAATAACAGCAAGTATGAAGCTGATTTAGAAGTGAGAGGTGCTTCAATGTTTTACTCAGATTTGTCAACTCTCAACAGATTATTCCTTGCACATTAACTGTGGTGGCAAGGAGGCAATCTTCAATAACAGCAAGTATGAAGCTGATTTAGAAGTGAGAGGTGCTTCAATGTTTTACTCAGATTTGTCAACTCTCAACAGATTATTCCTTGCACATTAACTGTGGTGGCAAGGAGGCAATCTTCAATAACAGCAAGTATGAAGCTGATTTAGAAGTGAGAGGTGCTTCAATGTTTTACTCAGATTTGTCAACTCTCAACAGATTATTCCTTGCACATTAACTGTGGTGGCAAGGAGGCAATCTTCAATAACAGCAAGTATGAAGCTGATTTAGAAGTGAGAGGTGCTTCAATGTTTTACTCAGATTTGTCAACTCTCAACAGATTATTCCTTGCACATTAACTGTGGTGGCAAGGAGGCAATCTTCAATAACAGCAAGTATGAAGCTGATTTAGAAGTGAGAGGTGCTTCAATGTTTTACTCAGATTTGTCAACTCTCAACAGATTATTCCTTGCACATTAACTGTGGTGGCAAGGAGGCAATCTTCAATAACAGCAAGTATGAAGCTGATTTAGAAGTGAGAGGTGCTTCAATGTTTTACTCAGATTTGTCAACTCTCAACAGATTATTCCTTGCACATTAACTGTGGTGGCAAGGAGGCAATCTTCAATAACAGCAAGTATGAAGCTGATTTAGAAGTGAGAGGTGCTTCAATGTTTTACTCAGATTTGTCAACTCTCAACAGATTATTCCTTGCACATTAACTGTGGTGGCAAGGAGGCAATCTTCAATAACAGCAAGTATGAAGCTGATTTAGAAGTGAGAGGTGCTTCAATGTTTTACTCAGATTTGTCAACTCTCAACAGATTATTCCTTGCACATTAACTGTGGTGGCAAGGAGGCAATCTTCAATAACAGCAAGTATGAAGCTGATTTAGAAGTGAGAGGTGCTTCAATGTTTTACTCAGATTTGTCAACTCTCAACAGATTATTCCTTGCACATTAACTGTGGTGGCAAGGAGGCAATCTTCAATAACAGCAAGTATGAAGCTGATTTAGAAGTGAGAGGTGCTTCAATGTTTTACTCAGATTTGTCAACTCTCAACAGATTATTCCTTGCACATTAACTGTGGTGGCAAGGAGGCAATCTTCAATAACAGCAAGTATGAAGCTGATTTAGAAGTGAGAGGTGCTTCAATGTTTTACTCAGATTTGTCAACTCTCAACAGATTATTCCTTGCACATTAACTGTGGTGGCAAGGAGGCAATCTTCAATAACAGCAAGTATGAAGCTGATTTAGAAGTGAGAGGTGCTTCAATGTTTTACTCAGATTTGTCAACTCTCAACAGATTATTCCTTGCACATTAACTGTGGTGGCAAGGAGGCAATCTTCAATAACAGCAAGTATGAAGCTGATTTAGAAGTGAGAGGTGCTTCAATGTTTTACTCAGATTTGTCAACTCTCAACAGATTATTCCTTGCACATTAACTGTGGTGGCAAGGAGGCAATCTTCAATAACAGCAAGTATGAAGCTGATTTAGAAGTGAGAGGTGCTTCAATGTTTTACTCAGATTTGTCAACTCTCAACAGATTATTCCTTGCACATTAACTGTGGTGGCAAGGAGGCAATCTTCAATAACAGCAAGTATGAAGCTGATTTAGAAGTGAGAGGTGCTTCAATGTTTTACTCAGATTTGTCAACTCTCAACAGATTATTCCTTGCACATTAACTGTGGTGGCAAGGAGGCAATCTTCAATAACAGCAAGTATGAAGCTGATTTAGAAGTGAGAGGTGCTTCAATGTTTTACTCAGATTTGTCAACTCTCAACAGATTATTCCTTGCACATTAACTGTGGTGGCAAGGAGGCAATCTTCAATAACAGCAAGTATGTTTTTTTTTTATTTATTTAAATACAAAATAGGACTTCCAACTGTTGTCATACTACCAATTTCCACCTATAATTCACTGCCACTATGTTGGTTGAAGGATTTGGAAAAGGAAAAGTGTGTCAGCGTAGAGGATTCATTTTTTTGATACATCTATTAAAGAATTGTGTGTTGTATAATCTAAAACCACAATAATATTCATTTGATATCAGTATCTAATCAATTGATTTGTCATAAAAAGTTTAGAAACACCCACTTCATTCTCATTAGTTTTTTTCATAAGTTTCAGGACAACTCACACATATGCATCAAATAGATGAAAACAAAGTTTGCGCATAAATCATCAACAAACCAAAAAAAGGCCAGTAGAAATAATACCACACCATATGTGAAAGATTCGTTTAATTTAAGAAGAATCCATCTCATGTTTAACAACTAAAGTAGTAGAATAGAAATAAGCCATCAAAATTCAAACTTTAACACAAATCCATAACCTTCTGCACTAAAACAAAAACACAAACAGTAATTCAAAGTTGAAATCAAAGGATTAATCACCACCAGACTTCTGATAAACATAGGTGAAGCCACACTTGCCACAATAGTGCCGATCAAAATGATTCACCATGAAAGTCCTAGCACCGTACTCCCCATTAAGGCTAGGTTGGGGCTCATCCTCAAAATATCAATATCGCATATTTAAAAATCAATGATGGACTGCAACAAGTACACATATTCAATCCCATTTAGGTAATAACCTACATGTTTGGTGTTTAGAGCAATTTTAATTTATTTTTAAAATTGAATACGAATCTGGCTTCAAATCTGGCAGAAAATCTATCTTAAAATTTGTCTCCAAATCTGTCTCCCAATCTGTCCAGCAATTTGTTTAAAAATCTGTTCATGGAAATTTGTCTGTTTGGTGCATAACGTGTCATTGATTTATACATTGATGTGTCAACAGGTAGCAAAAGATGGAGAGTTGGATTTCCCAAAGTTCTATAAGGACAGCCATACTTCAAAGAAAATGAATGACTGGATCCATCCGAAATGCCGTGAGCTGAATGTAAGTATGTGACAAGGAAATATATGTATTCAATATTTTCTTGTACTTAGTACCCAATAATACATATATGTTGCCAAAGTTTTTTAACCCTTATTTATTTGAAATGACAGCAAGAGATGGTCAATGTACAAGCGGCTGCCATCGAGTCGGGGACGCCATTGACACAAGAGGAGATTTCAAGGCAAGTGCTTGGACAGAAGAAAAGGTACTTGCTTGGATTTGGGAGTGGCCCACAACCGTCTACCATATTTGCAACACGAGCACACGATAAGGACATGGAGGCAATGCGAGCTGAGGTGGAGGCACTTCGTGAGGAGCGGCAAAAGGATCATGACGAGTTAATGAAAGAGCGAGAGGAGCGCGAGAGATGTTACAATGAGTTGTTGAAAGAACGAGAGGAGCGCATTCAATTATCCAATGACATGTTGAAAGAGCGGGAGGAGGGACAAAAGGCAAGGGACGAGACAAATACAAAGGTCGAGCATCTCAATAACGTAGTCGCCAAACTGTCACAACTCTTGGGAATCTAAGTTGGGCATCCGACGTTTGTTTTTTGGTAAGAACAATTTCATTAATGTCACACTTACTTTGTTTAAATATGTTCGCTTGAAGAGTTGAAAATGTCATCAATTTGTGAGTTATTTGGGGTTAATGATTTCTTGTGTAGTTACTAGAGTTTGGTATTGAGTTTTCTTAACAATGAACTTGTATTTAAAATATGTACTTGATTAAGATTAACTATAGTAGAAACATGTTAAAAAAACATAGCGAATTTCAATCTTCGTTTACAGTAACATGTAAACTTCAACAGTGGTATTTTGAATAGTAACTCGAATATGTGTTTAAAAGTAATAGTAACCTTCCCGGTGACAAAAGTGACACGTTGGGACAGACGGTACGTAAATAGGACACATACGTTGGGAGTTAGAGTTGAAAAAGTCATAAACTTAGACGAAAAAAGGGGTTCGGGGGGCGAAAATGCGAAATAGCCCCCGAAACACTATTTTCTCATAACGGGAAGCTTCCCGGTGATAAATGTGACATGTAGGGACAGACGGTAAGATTACAAAGATAACATACAAATTACCCAACTCAGTCAATCTGTCTTCGAATCTTCTGTAACTCTTTTTCACGACTTCGTCTCGGAACTGATCAATCTTGAAGTTGATTCCACAACCTCACTCACATATAGAATCAAACACCTTTTGAAACTATACGCTAGAATCTTCGGAATCCACCGAAGAGAACTCTCTCTTGAATTTAAAGAAACCAACTCCTTGATGTATGTAGTTTAGATCATGAGTGAAGAACTCTTTTCAAGACATCAAGGAAAAACTCCCAAAATCCCTCCACATGAAAACCTCAGAAAATCTCAAAGTAGATCTCAAAAAGTAATCCTAAAGTTTGGAGAAACCAACTACTTATAGATTCCCGGATTCGGAAGCTCGCTCGAGCGAAACTTATCTCGCTCGAGCGAGAAGCTTATCTCGCGTGACTTCCATAAGTACCTTCGCTCGAGCCAAAAAGGCTTCGCTCGAGCGAGGAATAAACTCTTTCAGGTTTGTATGCAGACGTAGTTCTTCGCTCGAGCCTCCAATGCTTCGCTCGAGCGCACAATGACCTCTTTCAGGTTTGCAGCCAGACGCAGTCCTTCGCTCGAGCGAGGCCTTCTTCGCTCGAGCGAGCAACACAAAACAGCACAGAAATTACAACTCGATTACACAAGTTTGTTCGTGGAATTGACAAGACTTAGGGACCTAACAATCTCCCCCTTTGTCAATACCCGGACAAAACTTCCTAACACAATTTCCTAAACAGACGAACTAGCTAAAACGATTACAACTCAAAGCAAACGAACTGGCTAAAACTATTACAACTCAAGGCAAACCAACTATGCAACCAATCTCAAAACAAACTGGAACTAACATCTTGAAACAATAAACCAAACTTGAGGAAAACCTGGAATGAAATCTAACTTCATCAAACTTAGTCAATAAACCAAACTTGAGGAAAACCTGTAATCAAAGCTAACTCCATCAAACCTGAAAAGTAACATATCAAACCAAACCATCAAGATATAACACAAAAACATATAGATAAAACATATAGCCCCCAATCTCATATCAATAATAGCCACATCATATAAACATAAACATCCAAATAGCCATCTGCAAAAACAAACATGAGTACCAGTACCCCAAAACTACTCCCCCTTTTTGTCCGGGAGTGACCCAAAAACATCAACAGGCAGATATAAAGTAAGAACAAGAAACTGTCCACGAGAAGCATATGCCAAAAGCTAAGAAGGAGAAGATGGTGGCTGCTGCATCTGAAGAAGAGAAATAATCTGAGTAAGCATGACACTCTGCTCATCAAGGCGGCCATCAACACCATCAAGACGTGTAGCCAAAAGATCAAGGCGACGTGTAACAGACTGCTCAAAGTGCTGTAGCTGGCCACGAAATGAGCGAGGACGTAGCTCAGGAAGATCAGGGGCACCGGCATTGGCGGCCTCAAACTCCTCTTCGGCAAGGGGATCATCATTACCTGCACCAGAACTCCCAACACCCGACACACTCCCCCTCACATGAGCCTGACTCTGAGAGACTGTCAATTTAGTAATGGGTTTGATAGGGTAAGCAAACTCATCGTCATCAAAAGAAAGAACACCAAGGGCCGTGAGAAAACGAGTAAGCAAACACCCATAAGGAAGCCCCAAAGATTTTCTGCCCTCAGAGACCCCAATCATTTTTGACATAATCATCTCTGGAAGGTCAATAGGTAGTCGGTGATGAATACAATACAGAACATAACCTTGGTCCTGAGTAATATGCGAGGAATGGGTGGTGACATAAAGATTTGCACATATGATGATATTCAAGAGACGGAACCGAGGAAGCAACTCATTCTGCTGAAGTAGATCCCCAGTGATCCAAGTCCGGTCAACACCACATAACTCAGAAGCAACACAATTAAAATCAACACCTGACCGGGTAAGAAACGGAAAATGACAATTACGAACTTCAGGAAGACCAAGTAAAATCCGAAACACATCCCCAGTGATAACAAGTGACTTCTTCCTAACCCAAGTCTCAAAGGAGGCCGGAAGTTCTTTTCGAATGGAATGGATATTGCAATAGAATTCCCGGATGAGACTCAAATTTTG
The DNA here is from genome assembly GCF_004153795.1 of Camellia sinensis. NCBI lineage: Eukaryota > Viridiplantae > Streptophyta > Magnoliopsida > Ericales > Theaceae > Camellia > Camellia sinensis. The sequence goes on along the minus strand of NW_021025664.1, from coordinate 498,050 downwards.
TGGCCCGGAGAAATGCAACACTTGATCTCCCCCTAAAGTATCAAATAAAGACCGAATGGGAATAACCTCAAAGGCATTTGGGAGGATATTGCGCTCTAAATGTACGGTCCGAGATGCAAAAGACTCCCGAAACAACTTAGATTTTTCTTTAGATGGGAACTTCTCAGAGTTGAAGGACGAACGAGAAACCGTAGCTTTACGACGCTTGGATGACTCGGCCATGACTATTACAACCCAAACAGAGCAATATAGACAAGAGCCCAGAAATACAAGGAATATCCAATAGACAACACCAGAAAACCCCCAAAACAAAACACAAAGAATCAGTCAAAACAAATTAGTCCAATAGGGGTTAGAAAAGCAGTGAAATTCGTAACATTAGCATAAAAGAAATAAAATGAAGAGCAGTGCTAAAGAGACAAACAATCAGCCACAGAGAGAACAAGATATTACAGCCATTATAGAATCGAAACATCAATGTATGAAACAATAGAGAGAAAACAGATTACATAATGGCAATATATGTATATATCAATAAAATCCCCAATGTTAAACCCTAACAAACCCCCAATGGTAAGCCTGAAGCACAAAGGAGAATGCAATAGACAGACTCACGAACCCTAGATGCAAGAGTGAGGCTCGAAAAATCGAGAGAAGAACCACAACCAGCAAACATCAATGTAAGAACCACTACAACCACAACTCAACCCAAGGAACATACGAAAAAAAATAAATACAGAGAAGAAAAGAAAAAAAACTTACCAGAAACGGGGAGAGAAGAGGAAGAAAAAAAACTCCAAAAGCAAGAGGGAAAATCGCAGACGATCGCAGCCAAGAGACCCACGAAAAACCCTAGGGGGGAGAGAGAGAGAGAATGGGAAAAGATGAACAGAATGGGTATAGATTCAGACTTTGAACTGCGAAAGGTCGCTCGAGCTAAGACTGTATCGCTCGAGCGAAGGATAAAAAAACCCAGGCGGTCGCTCGAGCTACGAAAGGGGCGGTCGAGCCAATGCATACTTGCTTAGTTATATCACTCTTTTACATACACATCCTCAACCAAACTTGATCACCTCTTTAGTGGCAGAAACAGACCTTTTGCCGACTAAACTCAAAGTCGTAGCCAAATGGTGATTATCGGCGACCAATTATTTTAGTAGGGGAAACATACCTTTTGGCGACTAAAGCCAATTTAGTAGCCAAATGTGTACACTTTCGGCGACCAAACAGATTTTAGTCGCCAATACTATCGCCGACAGGGTAAAGGCGACGAGCTTAGCGACGAAAAATTTTGGTCGCTAATTCATTTTGGCGACTAAATAAGTGACTTTTGGCGACCAATATTTTGGTAGCCAAAAGTGACATTTCTTGTAGTGCTATGGGAATACTCAAATACATCCATGGCGGGTGTAACGGAAGACCCTCTGATAGTCACTGACGAAACCACATGGAGATACGACCTCACTCCAACAAACATGCTTGGACAGGAGACTATCACCGCAAGACGCGCCTTGAAGTTCACCTCACCCTCAATTTCAGCACAGAAAACCATGCAAGTGATCATGGAACAAGCAAAACAAAACGAACAGAGGTTGGAGAACATGATCGCTGAGAACGAACGTCTCCGTCAGGATTTGGCCTTGGAAGGGGCGAAGTCCAAACAAGCTGTACGCCAGGATTCAGAACGACCTCTGAGAGCAGGTGGTCAACGACCTCGAGCCCGACAATAAGACACTGATAGCGACTCCGACTCATTATCCCTGGAGCCCAAGAAGAAGGGACGACCCGAAACTACCTGTTCCTCCGAAGAGAGTCCACGCATATGGCATAAGCGAAGAAGAAACAGTTCAGACGAAGTAGACCAGCACGATCCCTTTGTACGACAGATTTCAAGGGCAGTACTATCCAAGAAATTTAAAACACCGTCATTCACCTTGTACGACGGTAAATCAGACCCCACCGATCACATCTGTCATTACAAACAAGTCATGACACTGCATGCAGATGACGAGCCTCTCATGTGTAGAATATTTCCGAGCAGTTTGGGACCACTGGCTGTCAGGTGGTATCATAAACTGGAGCCGGCTTCGATCAAGAGCTTTCACCAGCTCCCCTTTTGCCGACTAAACTCAAAGTAGTAGCCAAATATGCACTTTCGGCGACCAATTTTTTTGTAGCTAAAAGTGAATCTTCCCCGACCAGCACAGGTTGGTAGCCAAAAAGCCTAATTCTGCGACCAATTCTTTAGTGGCAGAAACAGACCTTTTGCCGACTAAACTCAAAGTAGTAGCCAAATATGCACTTTCGGCGACCAATTTTTTTGTAGCTAAAAGTGAATCTTCCCCGACCAGCACAGGTTGGTAGCCAAAAAGCCTAATTCTGCGACCAATTCTTTAGTGGCAGAAACAGACCTTTTGCCGACTAAACTCAAAGTAGTAGCCAAATATGCACTTTCGGCGACCAATTTTTTTGTAGCTAAAAGTGAATCTTCCCCGACCACCACAGGTTGGTAGCCAAAAAGCCTAATTCTGCGACCAATTCTTTAGTGGCAGAAACAGACCTTTTGCCGACTAAACTCAAAGTCGTAGCCAAATGGTGATTATCGGCGACCAATTATTTTAGTAGGGGAAACATACCTTTTGGCGACTAAAGCCAATTTAGTAGCCAAATGTGTACACTTTCGGCGACCAAACAGATTTTAGTCGCCAATACTATCGCCGACAGGGTAAAGGCGACGAGCTTAGCGACGAAAAATTTTGGTCGCTAATTCATTTTGGCGACTAAATAAGTGACTTTTGGCGATCAATATTTTGGTAGCCAAAAGTGACATTTCTTGTAGTGTAACCATTGAACTAATTATGCAAAACATAAATGAAATAATTTGAGTGAAATTGTTATTTTTATAATGGTTCCATTATCTGATATGTATAATTAAAACTGTTTTATGCGATTGGATTATGCATTCGTAAACTTACTTTTGTTTTATAAATCCTTGACCCTATATATAAAGGAGGAGATCGATTTTATTTTCTTTTTCAGTTTTGAAATAAACATAGCGAACAATTTCAAAATAAAAATCTTTTTCATATCATTTTATTTGTGTGAAAATAATTTTAGAAAAATTTAAAAATAACTTCTTGGTATTTTTTAAAATGTAGGTTGTTTTTTAAAAAAAAATTCAAAAACAATTTTCAGAAAAAAAGTTGGTCAAAGAAATTCTCTATGTTTTTTAGAAAAAAATAAAAAATAAAACAAGAAACGAAAATAATACCCAAAAAAATCACTTATTTTAATGATGAAAGTATAAAAAGTAACCCGACATTAAAAATGAATAAGTGAAATGGAAATTTTAATGAAAGTAAAAAAAAATAAAATAAAAATACTGAGTTTAATTAACCCAAGATTTATTTAAGCACATAACCAAAAGGGTAATTACACTTTGCTCCTTTATGTTTGGTTATTTTTCACTTTGGTACTTGATTTTTTTTTATATTATTTTGGTCCTTCATGTTTTAAGTTTTTCTTAATTTTTTTCTAAAGGCAATTTATTTTTAAAATTAAATACAAAATGCCACGCTAACTGTTACATGACAAAAAAATATATTAACACATTAAGATTTGAGTTTGTATTAGAAGTATGAATTATATATAATAAAATATTCGTATATCGCATAACTATTAACGTGTTATTTTTTTTTATGTAATTTTGGATATAAATTAGCATTTAAAAATAAATTAAGAAAAACTTCAAATATAAAATAAAGTAAAAATATGACTATAAACATAAAGGAGCAAAATATAAAAAATACCGCTAGAATAGCAAGCTTAAAAGCATTGGTGTGGTGTGGGTTAGGGATGAGCATGGTTTGGATTGGATCGGATTGGGATAAAATCAGGACCAATTCGTTATTTACGGTTCTTGAAAAATTGGAACCAATCCAATCCGTTTAAGTCATGGAACCAATCCGAACCAATCCATTTAAATACGGATTGGATCGGTTTAGAACCATGGATTCACATAATTAAATAACAAATATATATATATATATAACACTTTAATTTCATAAAAATATAAACATAGCGCTATATTAGTTCCACAATAGCAATATGTTTTTTTATAATAGCGACATACTGTTCTAGAATTTAAATAACTATAAGAAAACTGGTTTTACCATAAGTATTTAGATCATTACAAATTAAAACTAAAAACTAACAAACAAAAGTAATAAAAAAAGATATTATACGGTTTTAGGTTTGAGTTTAGATTTTATATAGAATAAGAGAAGATACTATGGGGAAGAATGTATAATAAAAATATAGACTATTTGTATACGGTCCGGATTGGTTCCAATCCGGAACCATGGAGTTCAATCCAGAACCAATCCGTGGATTATGAATTTTTAATTCTTCACTCCAAAACCGAACCGCTGATTCAAAAAACCAATCCAAACCTATCGGATTGGACTGGATTGGATCGCATTACGGATTTCACGGATTCCTTGCTCAGCCCTAGTATGGGTAGTTCAATTTGTTCCTTGAGTAGGTCCCAACTTGTTGATGGTAGTGGCAGGAAAGCTGGGAGAGGGGTGGGGGTCATTAATAATGAGAAAATGTTATAAGTTTTAAATTTTTTATTAAATGAATAATTAAATATTTTATATGAATGTGAGGTTTATAATGTGAGATATTTAATCATGGACTTGGCTTTGGTCCAGTCCACCATCAAATTGGACCATGCTGTTGGGTCTGTGGAAGCCCACCACGGGTCCCGTTTTGAAAATCTGAACCGTTCAATGTGTAGAACTCATCGAGTACTATATGCCTGTGAAAAATCACGTTGATCGGATATCGATAGCTATGTGATCAAAACAGTTTTTTATCAATCGTTGATTTATTCACCGTTCATTTTTTTATACAAAACTGATTTGATCACATAATTATCGATATCCGATCAACGTGATTTTTTACAATCATATAGTACTGGACGAGTTCTACACATTGCACGGTTCAGATTTTCAAAGCGGGACCCGTGGTGGGCCCCCATGAGCCCAACAGCACGATCCAATCCGATGACAGACTGGACCAAAGCCAGACCCTTTAATCATTCATTTAGTAAAAATTTTTATATCCCTAACATTACTCTTAATAAAGTAGCGATTCCTTGGGTGTGAAACTTGTGTTGTGGTCCATTTTCGGTAGAATTCTCGTTTAGATTCAAATGGACATTAATTTCACCAGCCATCACTCAAAGGGTTAGCTTAGCTTGGATAAAAAGGTAATTATCCAGTTTTTGTGCACTATCACACAATATTGTGTATCTAGTGTTCTTAATCAATAATGTATGAAAAAAATTTAAGAATTAATTACACTAACTTTTTTTTAACTATTATCAAGTATATCACTATATCTTTTTATTTATGATCTCCTCAAATATAAAAACTATAGCAGAGAAGTGTAGATATAAATAATAAAAGGAGAATGATATATAAGTTTATTTTTTAGACTTACTTTCTAAATCCAATGATATATTAAGAAGATGATTGATTGATAATTAGAGAATATTTAATTATCAATCAATTATTTTCTTGACATATCACTAAGTCTAGAAAGTGGTCAAATTTTTAGACTTGAATAGCTTCATAATACAATTGATATATTTTTATAATTGAATAAATCAAAATGTACAAATTCATAACTAACATGACATTTATTTATTTATTTATTTTGATTCAAACATGACATTTATTAGTAGTTGAAGAAGTCTTGGTATCAGTAGAATAATGCTAATTCATTTTTATTAGATAATTGAGACAAAAGATATAATTCGCGTAGTATATTTTGTAATTTTTCATTTATTGAGAAAATATGTAAATAATAGTACATAATATTTAGAAACTACTTAATAATTTTTTAAGAGTAAATTACAAATATAACACATAAGATTTGTTTAAAACACGAATTACTTTATGTAATCAAACCAAACCAAGTCTTGAGTCCAACCAAATGCGATCGGCTATATGAATCTTTCTTTTCCACGTGGCCCTATCAAAAGCCATTTCGTTATTCAAATTAAGTAGATCTATATCTCTATTTACAACGTTAGCCAATGTTAATCTAAGCCTACCCTATCCTCTAACACTCCCCTCTACCGTTACAGCATCACATCTCTTCACTACTGCCTGTGTTGGTCTCCGTAGAATGTGACCAAACTATCTCAATCAATTCTCTCTCAACTTATCTTCTATCGATGCTACTCCTATCCATTCCTGAATATACTTATTCCTAATTCTGTCTTGTCTTGTCTAGTCTTGCTACACATCCACCTTAGCATTCTCATCTCAGTCACACTCATCTTATCTATATGTTGTTTTTTGATTGCCCAACACTCCGTCTCATACAACATCGCTAGTCTAATAGTCATTCTATAGAACTTACCTTTTAGTCTAGTGGGTATTCGTTTATTGCACGGTACCCCAGACGCACTTCTCCACTTACACCATCCCGCCTTAATTTTATGGGCCATATCTGCATCAATCTCCCTCGCTATTGTGATAATCAACCTTAAATAACGAAAATATTCACTCTTAAGCAGTTCTTGGTCCTCAATCCTCACTTCTGAAAATTAATTCAGAAAATTATATCGCACCCTTTCAAATTTATAATCACATAACAAATGACTCATTTTATAATAAATTATTAAGTCAATTAATAGTTTTTAATAATGTCATAAATATATTTCAATTAATAATTATGGTAATTTTATTGTTGTATAGAAAAATAGTTCAATTTTTATTTTTTATTTTGTTGTTAATTTCGTATTTTAAATAAAATTTAAAAATTATATTTGTAATTTACTTTAATATATAATATTTAGGGACTATCTATTATTTATTTATTTTTTTAAATAAAAACACACATATATATGCTGTGTATATATACCAACAAAAAAACCTAAGGCCTAAGAATTTGCGATCTAAAATGTACTCACAAATAGGTTTGGATGGTAAATATTAAATTGTTGAAATATAAATTTATGGAAAATGAGTTGGACTTATATATGAAATGAATTTGATTAATTAATATAAAAATTTAAAAAAATTCTAAATTTTTATGTCGAGTTTGTAGTGATATATAAGCTTATTTTGACATAGGACTTTTTAAGTCACATTATTTTGTTATTTTTTAATATAATTTTTAAAAAATAATTAAAAAATGAAAAAATTTAGTGTGGTGATTTGAGTTTTTTGGAAATAGTCACATTCTTTATAAAGCATATAAGCTTATGGAACTATGTAATAGTTTGTTTAAGTTTAGCTCCAAAAATTTATGAGTGTGTTTAGTTTCAATTTTTTAAAAATTGAGTATTTTGTTTTTTTTTTTTAATGAATAGTTTTAAAATTTAAAGTAATTTTTTTTTAGATGCACTTTACTTAAATATATTTAAAAAATAAAAAATTTGTGAAAAATATTTTAAAAAATTAATAAATACATAAAATACAAAAATTGTACTGAATTTATATATATTTTTGGTATTTAGTAAATTTTTAAAAGACTTTTTTTTATAATTTTTTTACTTTTTAGGTGTATTTATGTTAGGTATGTCTTAAAAGTAAAAAAAAATATTTAAAATATTAAAAAAATTTAATAAAAATAAAAAAATATGAAAAATAAGAAAGTAAATTTTTTTTAATATTATTTTTAAAAAAATTGAAATTAAGCAAGCTGTTAATTTTCAATTTACTTCTCAAAATAAGCTGGCGTGTGTAGCGTAAGCACATTGGCAGGCTTCTTGAACTACAAGCACCGAAGGGAGACACCTCGTCTCGTCTCGTCTCGTCTCGTCCCTTGAATAAACGTACAGATGACAACCACCCAATTCACAATATATAAATCAATATCTATATATATATATATGTTCATTCACTCCCAACAAAAGCATCGAAATTCTCTCTTTCTTTCTTTTTCTCTTTCTCAATTCTTCCAAAAACATCCCATCAACAATCCCTTTGTTTTCTATTCCTTTTGATTCACTATTTTCCTGCGAGAAACAATCACCTCAGAGAGTCTTGAATATGTTTTGATCAGATACCCCTTTCCATACTCTTCAATTTGATCTGAAATTTTGCTGTTTTTGGTGAATCCATCGGGAATAATTGACGGATTTCACATGGGTTTTGAGGAATCTTGGGTTTCTATGACATGTAATGTGCAGATTCAGCAGTTACCCATTTGTGATTATGTTCTGTTTTTTATGATAAATTTTCACTTTTACTTAAATCTATTGTCTCTTGGGTTGCGTGATGAGTTGTAGAATTAGCTGATATGGTCTGATCATCCTTTGATCTTTTTCACGTTAAAAGATCAGATTTTATGTGGTTGATTCCTGTGAAGAATTTTTTTTAACTTCAATCTCTTTTCTGGGTTTGTATCTAATTGGTTTGTTTTGATTTATTGAATCTGAATTATTGGGTTTCATTGTTATGTATGATGATTGTTTGTGAATCGAAGTGGAAATTCATTTCCTTTTGGTTGTGAAATATCCTTTGTTGAAGGATTAGTATTCTTCATGTGACAGATTTCTTCTTTTTTGGTGCATCAATTGGTTCTCAGTTCGATTTACTTGTTTGATCATATTTTCAAGTTTCTTGTGCTTTATTGATCATATTTTCGTATCATGGACTCACAGAATGTTATCTTCTTTCCAGTTATATGTTTATTTTTGGACAAAGGGCGGCTTGGCCCAACAGTAAGCTTCCCTTTAGTGTCCCTGGTGACGCAATTTGAGTCACAGAAATAGTCCCTCTAGGAAGGGGGAGAGATTGCTTTAGTGGGGAGTTTTGTGTTTTTTATGGTTATTTTTGGATCCTCCTTACCTATTTTATTAGTTTGTAGCAATCATTCAATTTAGCTTTCGATCAGTTTAGTGCATGTGGTTTAGTTATCTATTCATCTTCTACACTTCATCTAACAATTCTATATCCCAAATGAAGAATTTTTTTCCTATTACTTGGTTCACATTGTGCTTTCCACTTCAGGATCACGCTTTAGCCGCAGCTTCGTGTCGCTCTTTTGTATGTTTATTTTTTGATCCTGCATACCTATTTTATTAGTTTGTAGCAATCATGGTGCACATCAATTTAGCTTTTGATCAGTTTAGTGCATGTGGTTTAGTTGTCTTTTCATCTTCTACTTCATCTAATGATTATATATACCAAATGAGGAAAATTTGTCTGCTTACTTGCATCACATTGTACTTTCCAATTTGGGGTCCCACTTTAGCAGGAGCCTCGTGCACTCAGTCACCTTTTTTACGTTTATTTTTGGATCTTTCATACTTGTTTTATTAGTTTGTAGCAATGATTTTACGGTGCCTGTCAATTTAGCTTTTGATCAATTCTATATACCAAATGAAGAAAATTTATGCAGTTACTTGGTTCACATTGTGTTTTTTTTCCACTTCAGGTCCAATAAAAAATGTGTTTATGATAGTGTGTTTTGTATGTAGGTGTGATACCTGAAATTTGCTGACCGGTACATTATTTAAGGTAGATACTTTTTCATAAAATTATCACTTGTATGTTCAATTAGTTATAAAGTTTGAAGCTCAAATTTACATTCTGTAGTGTCCAATCAACTCAATGTAGTGATTTTTTCACTTCATTTCCATCATTTAGATCTTCTCTGCCTAGTCTGGGCACTGCACGCTTAAGCAGTGCCCATGGATGCCACAACGCGTGGAACCCCACCTATTCAATACTGTAATATCCCCGAGCAGTCAATTGCTGCTCTTGTCACCTCTGGTGTACCGGCATTTCTACGACAACAACGACATTGCTTTGGCGTTGCAAGTCCCGGGGAGTTCCCATTGTCTGCGAGTCCCTCTATTGTTCTTCATGTCCTCACCACGTGTAATTTGGATCCTCATGATCTTGCGAGCCTAGAGGCAAGTGCTCCTTTTCTTTCTGTTCTAATAGCGGACTATTTTGTCGATGTTAGAATTGATGATGCTGCTGATTGAATTGTGATTGTGTGTTGCAGGCGACATGTTCCTTCTTTAGGCAGCCTGCCCAGTTTGCCCCTGATCATGAGCTGTCCTTATCAGAGCTTGCTGCTCTCGACATGTGTCAGAAGAGAGCTATATTTAAGCCAATGACAGCTGATGAACGTCAATATTTGAAGGAAAGATGTGGGGGCTCATGGAAACTGGTCCTGAGATTCTTGCTGGCTGGAGAAGTGTGTTCAAGGCGAGAAAAATCGCAAGCAATAGCAGGGCCAAGTCACAGTATCGCTGTGACTTCTAATGGAGTTGTTTACTCATTTGGGTCTAACAGCTCGGGACAGCTTGGACATGGCACTACGGAAGAGGAGTGGCGGCCTCGTCAAATCAGGTTGCTTAACTTTTTATAATTTTCGGCCTGATAATGTAGAAGTGAGAATATAGGAGATCGGTTCCCATTTAAGAAGCATAGACACTTCTAAGAAGATCGACACAACACTCGTTGGATACTTTATTACTGAGACACACATGAAATACATTACAAATTTGAATAAAAGAACTTGGAATCCGATGACAAATAAAAAAGTGTAAATTAGTACGTCTTCTCTTTTAGACTTTAAAAATTATTATGTTTGACTTAAATATTCATATGTATGATATATAATAATTATTTATTCTTGTTTATGACATATAACAAATGTATAATTATATATTTTGCATGTGTTTGCCACATGTCATGTCATCCATTTTTTGAAAATTTCTGTGTCAGTGTGGCAATGTTGTGTCGTGTCTGTGCTTCTTAGGTCAGTTCAGGGAAAATTAATTGGATCTTTTCTGCTGCAGATCACTTCAAGGTGTTCGTATTATTCAAGCAGCTGCTGGGGCTGGCCGGACAATGCTAATTAGTGATTCGGGGCAGGTATATGCCTTTGGGAAAGACTCGTTTGGGGAAGCAGAGTATGGGGCTCAAGGAACTAAACTAGTTACTACCCCACAGCTCGTGGAGTCTTTGAAAAACATATTTGTGGTGCAAGCGGCAATTGGAAATTTCTTCACTGCTGTGTTGTCAAGAGAAGGAAGGGTTTATACGTTTTCTTGGGGAAATGAAAGCAAACTTGGTCACCAAACTGAGCCAAATGATTTGGAACCCTATCCTTTACTCGGGGCACTGGAGAATATACCGGTGGTTCAAATTGCAGCTGGATACTGTTACCTTCTTGCTTTGGCATGTCAACCTAGTGGCATGTGAGCTTCTTGTTCATCTCTTGACCTTGATAAAAGTTTTCAAATGTAATGTTTCATATCTTAGTAGCAGGAAACTCCCACTTGAGTGACATTTCTTACTCAGAAATGTGATTCCGCACTACCAAGAAACGTGCTTCCATTGGTGAAGAAACTCACTCCAAATAGAACCTCTCAAACATACAAGTCTCATAAACAAACGAAAAACAACTCAAGTTTATTCTAGTAGTTTCTATTTTCATAATATTTATTTATTCTTAACAAAGTCAATTTGTAGTTGACATCAATCTCTAATATTTATTCATATTTTAACACATTTATAACTACATAGAAAAAAAAAAAGAAGAAGAAAAGAATATATTTATGTATTTAGTTTACAAAATAATATACACGGTTTGGGGCTCCCAACCTTACAAACTTCGTTATGCCCTTGCTCCCCGCCCCCGCGTTGTGCAATTAATTTTCATCTATACTACTATGTAATTCTACACCTGAGACTGTCATGCTTTTTTCTTTTTGCAAAGTATCCCCAAAACACAATAATTGCTCTCTACTGTTTTAATTTTCTCAGATCCAAGTACTTCAAATAACTGTTATTTTAAATTTCACACACGTAGTGTCCTTTATACATAAATGCTTAGATATTGTTGTTCTTTTGATAATATGATCAGGTCGGTGTATTCTGTTGGATGTGGCTTGGGTGGGAAGCTTGGACATGGAACAAGAACTGATGAAAAGTACCCAAAATTGATTGAACAGTTTCGGACTTTGAATCTTCAGCCTGTAGTGGTTGCAGCCGGTGCGTGGCATGCTGCTGTGGTGGGGAAGGACGGAAGGGTTTGTACGTGGGGTTGGGGGCGTTATGGATGTTTGGGACATGGGAACGAAGACTGTGAATCAGCTCCTAAGGTGGTAGAGGCGTTGAGTGGGGTCAAAGCTGTTCATGTTGCTACTGGGGATTACACAACATTTGTGGTGTCTGAAGATGGTGATGTGTTCTCATTTGGATGTGGAGAATCATCTAGTCTTGGACATAACACTGGTGTTTTTGATGGGCAGGTATGGCTTTTCTCCTACACTATTTTCTAGTACAATTAAAACATGCTTTATTGGCTTGACTGTTAGGTTCTGCATAATTTCCCAAGTTTATAAAGAAGTCCTGAAGTATATGCTACTCTCTAACTAGTGAACACCATTTAAGGTGATTTTTATACATCGATGTTTATTGAGGTAAAGTAATGTGTAACTTGTAACACCCCTTGTGCCTCTAGGTGCAAGATGTAAGCATTTTGAATTTTTCTATTTAGTAAATAAGTAAATTTTTTTTTAAAATAGTAAAAAAAGTGTATTAAAAATTAAATATAAAGGTATAAATAAATTGTATCCTCAATGCGTCAAACATTTCACCATAGAAAAGGAAGTTTGCCCTCATCAAAGGTGAAATTGACTTTCTTAAGTTCAGTTGCCGAGTTTCTTGCTTGAGCCTTAGCTTTGTGTTTTTTCTTAGTTGATTATTTACTTTATTTTTTAATGAAATATAGTTACAAAGGATGTTCTTTTCTTTTTTCTTTTTTTTCTCTCTTTTTAAGGTTTAAACTAATTTAACTTCATAAGACAACCTCTCCATATGCTTATGTACAAAGGGCATACAAAGTGCACATCTCAAATTGTGATGCGCAAGCCTTTGGAGAGTATCACCTAGAAATCAAAGTCTTGATGTGTTTTGCATTAGACTCACATGTATAATGCCTTTTAAAACTTTGGTCTTAATGAAATGCAAACATCTGTTTGATTCCTGGATCATTTGCAACATTACGATTTTGTTGTGAATGCTTCTATGGTAACATAAGTAGTTTTTTTTTTTTTTTTTCTCAAAGCACATCATGCCTTCCATCTTTTCAAGTTCCTTCATGTTATTATGTGTTTTATGTATGGCTATGAATGTATTGTAATTCTTGCTGAACATGATTGCTACAGTACAACGTGATCTTCACTTGTAAATTCTGTGTAATTTCATTGATAGTGTAGCAGGTATGCAATTCAATATGCTTGCTGACCGGTTTAGAAGCAACCAAAGTTATGTTTTGATTGTTTTGTGAGTTCGTAGCGTTGTGTGTGCAACTCTCTTGCCCTTTTGGTTATGACCATTTCTGCATGTGCACTTTCCGGCCCTTTGGCTACATTCAAGTGTGTATGGGAGCTCTATAGTGTGTTGGTGTGTGTGTGTGTGAGAGAGAGAGAGAGAGAAATTTATCTTGTAGCCTCCCCACTTTAACCAAGGTATACTGATAATTGGGCTGTGTTTCCATTTCTCTCCAGGTGATTAGGCACACAAATGTTCTAAGCCCAGACGTAGTAACATCGCTGAAGCAAGCAAAGGAGCGAATAGTACAGATCAGCCTCACCAATTCTATCTATTGGAATGCCCACACTTTTGCACTCACTGAATCCGGTAAATTGTATGCATTTGGTGCCGGTGACAAAGGCCAGCTGGGTGTCGAGCTTGTCGACAACCAGACAGAGCGGGGAAATCCTGAACGCATCGACATCGATCTCAATTAGCCCTTTTCTGAAAAATGATCAAAATGTCTGTTCTTTTTTCTTTTTTTTTTGTTGCATTGGGTGTTTAGTTCATATTTCCATGTCTATTTTGTACATAGAAACAAAAAGATTGTGAATAATCAATCAAGTAAGGTAGAAAGGGGCCTCTGAGCAAAATGGTACAATTATTAACCTCCTAAAACAATTGTCAGCTCTTAGGTCTCAAGCAGTAAATAGCTGATACATTTGTCAAAACTGTTCATTTTATTGACTTGTTTGTGTTGAATGGATCATAAATCTGCTCAGGTTTAAAATAAATAAGGGTAAGTTACACATTCTTTCAGGTTTAGAGATAATACATTGAGTTGAGCCCAGTAAGTTGGAATATTTCTTTTAAGATTTTAATTCATAAAATACTAATCTCTATATTCATCAGCCATTCATTAGTCATATAGTTGAAAAAATTGTGTTATTATCTCTTTTATGTTGGAATGTCTTTTTTATTTTGTTTGTTCATGTCTCCTTTAGTCTTGCCAAAAAGGGGTTAGTGTAGTTATATTAAACTTGTCGAACTTATTATATATTTTTTGGGATGATCATGTAATTTTCCTAATAAATAATTAGCAATAAAATAAGAAAAGGAAAAAGAAAAAGAATTGGAAAAATTATCATTCATCTTCTGTCAATGATAACTTTTGGTTCTTACTATGGAGGGGGACTTGTCTCACACTAATTCTAATTGAGAACAAGAACAAGACGAAGACGAGCCACGGCGGAAAGAAGAAAAGAAAAAAAAATTCTTCCATCAAAGATGCTAGAAAATATTTGACAAAAAAACCTAAAGAGTATGGTATCACCCATCATTGAACATGAACTATAATAAAATTCTAAAAACGTCGTCCAAAGATGATAATGTTTATTTATAGTTGAGAATTTTAACTTCAAGTTGGAATCCAAGCATGAACCACACACAACACTTTCATCCGTACCACATGTATGCTTCTTGCCAACTCATTTTTTTTGTTTAAAAAAAATTAATTAATTTTCATGTTCTTTCGTTGCCCTTTTTCGCACACTTGATTAGTCCCGACCGACTTTAAGTCAAGTCAAAGACTCACAAATCAGCCGCGTTGGGGCCCAAAAAACATAGCTAGAAAAATGGTCCCAAAATTAATTAATTTAGCTCTTGTATTAGTCCTTAAAAACAAAAAAGAAAATAATAATAATAATAATAATAAAGGCCACTTGAATTTAAAATCCAAAGATTTTTATTTTTATTTTTTTATAGAGGCTCAATCTAAATTAGGAAGGCCCAAAATTTTTGGATCCTCAATTTATATTTTAAAACTTTATGTTTGATCTAACAGTTTTCAAAAATAAAATTTGAGTTTTTAATCTCTATTTTTTAGTTTTATTGATTTTTAATTTTTTTAATATATATATATATATATATTTTAACTTTTTAGAGCCACTTAATTTAGATAAATTTAAAAATATAAAATTTGTCATTTTTTTAAAAATTCACTAAATGCAACAAAGAAAATACCAAAAAAATAGTATATATATTTTTTGTATTTATTGAATTTCTTTAAATTTATTCACAAATATTTAACCTTTTAAATATATTTAGATAAAGTACATCTGAAATATTAAAAAAACAAAAAAAATGATTAAAAGATGAACAAAGCTTTAAAAAAAATAAAAAATCCTTTGTTTGGAAAAAAAAAATTTAATATAATTTTTTTTTGATTATTTTAGCCTAATTAAAAAAATTCCATTTGAGATGAACTTTTTGATTATTTTATAAGTTTATAAGTAAAAAATTAAAATAATTATAATTTAAATATAATATTTAACCTATTATATATTTTAATAGATTAAATTAATTTCAACCATATTCCAATTTGGCGTTTTAGACACGAACCAAAAAAATAACACAATTATTGATTGGGACCACTAAAAAACACATCATTAATAATTCTAATGAGCTGAAAAATATTTATAAAAAAAAGAAAACTCACATCAAGGAGAGCCCTCCGTATTGCTCCCTTTTTAAGAAAACAAAAACAAAAAACGTAAAAAACGAGCAAAGTGTTTTGAGACCAAACTGCAATTATTCGTTTTAGTCGGCTGGAAAAACAGAAGAGAAGGTTTTTAAGCTTAAAAAAAACGCTAGTGAAAGTGAGCGAAGATGAAGAAATTGGAGGCTTAACTGAAACATCATTAGTGTGTGTTTTTGATCTTATCTCAATTCTCATTCATTACAAAGGTATTTTCTTTCCCTCTCTATTTTATTTATGGATTTGATTTATAAGTTCAACTAAACCAGACTTGACCTAGTGAAATCTTTTAATAAACTCTTATTGGTAAAAAGCTTTGTTTAATGATTGTTACGATCTCAACTATCTAGTTCAGTTGAACCCGTTTGCTTCATTTATTTATTTATTTATTTAGTTTTCATTGAACCATATTTATCTTAATTTTTTGAAATTAATTGTGGGACTATGTCATATTTCTGAACCTTTTCTTATGGAATAAGGAAGAACTTTACTTTGGATTTTTTTTAAATTTTTTTTTTTTTAAACATTATCATGCACATCTTTAGTTTCACCAATTTTTTCATCTAATTTAATTCCAAATTTGAGTAAAAAAAATAATCCTTTCATCAAAATCTTTTTTAAAATTCCCCACTTATCCCAAATTATCTTTTTCATCAAATTTGATGAATAAAAATCATTTCTAATGCTTCATTTTTTAAATTTTTCATCAAATTCAAATTTAATGAACGATTTCATGAGTTTTTAATTTGATACGGAGAATGACTCTTTGATTTGATGAACATTGGATAAAAGGATTATAGATGATGTTTGAGCACTTTTTCATCAAATTAAATTTGACGAAAGAAAATGTGAAACCATTGGAGAGATGATTTTTTAGCACTTTTAAATTTGATGAAAGAAAAATATCACAATTATCAGGAGAAGCAAATTAGCTCTCTCAGTTCTTTCTCTTAGTCCCTTTGTTTTTTTCTCTCATTTGGTTTCTCTCTCCTTGCTCAAGTTGGTCTTGTCATTTTTTCTTTCTACACACACCCAAATATTTTGCACCCACCAATTGGCTTTGCGAATGTAATTTAGCTGTTAAAAAATGAAAGATCTATGTGGATAATCCCAATTCATGAGAGCCATTCAATTAATCCATAGAAGATGTGCCACGAAACAACATTTAATTGTGTTTGGCTCTTTTGTTCTTGTTCTTGGCTTCTTGATGAGCCAAAGGTGAGTTCTTTTAATCTGATTGTTACACCTTTTTTTTTTTTTTTGACATCTTAGCTACAAGAAGAAACTAACAACTATGAATAAACAGAAGTTTTAGCAACATATATTAAGTAAAAATCATTGCAATAACACAAGATCCTAGTTCTTAAATAGAAACAACCCAAGTTTGGTGTTCCTTAGATGAAAATTGAGGAGTTATTCTATTAATTTTGGTGTTCCTTTAGTTTCCAGCTACTTTCAAGTTTTAGGATTACTAATCTAAGTATTTGCATAAATGTTTGGAAAAAATAATCTAGTATTTGCATAAGAAAAAGCATTACTGAATTTCACATACTTTGGCTTATAATATGATCTGGTGGTTGTCAAAAGATCGTGGATGTGGTTAAATTGCTTACTTTGGCTCTTTTACCAACAACAATCTAATAGTACATTTTGTTTTGTTTTGATTTCATTTAATAATTGGTTTGTTATTGCACTTGAACATCTGAAACTTTTTGAACAATTTGTATAGCTAATTAACCTCAAAATATATAGCTTGAACTGATTAACTTTTTTTCATATGTTGACATTTTTAAAGAAGATAGGTGTGTGATGGATCCAATTCCAACATTGTTGAGGATACTATGGGACATGTGGGATGTTCGAGTGCTAGTTCTCCTCAGTCTTGCTTTTCAAATCGTTCTTTTCGTCTTTGGCAACCGCAGGAAGTACATGTCGTCACTGTGGATCAATGTTGTCGTTTGGCTAGCCTACTTACTCGCTGATTGGGTAGCAATTGTTGCCCTTAGCAAGCTATCTGATGCCCTAGGTGATAACAGTAACAATGTATTTCCAGCAATATGGGCACCTCTGCTTTTGCTACAGCTTGGTGGCCCAAATACCATAACAGCTTATTCTTTAGAAGATAATCAGTTGTGGTTGAGGCACTTGATGGTACTGGGTGTTCAAGCTACTGTGGCAATTTTTGTCATTATTATATCTTGGAGAAAATATTCTCGGCTTTCATATTTGTCACTCATAGCATTCGTGGCTGGAATTATTTTTTATGTGGAGAGAGTGTGGTGGGTTCTCAAGTCAGCGAGTGATGACAACTTGGGAGACATTGTACCATTTAAAAAGCAAGCCGACATAAGTCTTGATGGTCAGGAACACAAGTATATAAGAACTCTAGTCATGGCGCAGAAGTTGGTCAAACAATTTAAGCGTTATATAGAGAACTATGATATTGGTAGATTTGTTTTTGAATTTCCTTCTAATCAGCTGTCAACGAAGGTGCAATGGAGGGAAAAATTCACGAGTGTGATACATATTTTTGGGATGCATTGGAGGTCGAAATGGGACTTATGTATGATTTATACTATACGAAGGCATCCATAATGTATACCAAGCGAGGGTGTGTTATGCGCTCCATCAGCTTTGTTTGTACTATGTCTGTGTTGGTAGGATCGTTTTGGGCTATATGTAGGAAAGAGAACTGGCATCGTGAGCACTACAACTACTCCATGATTGACGTCACCATCACAGGAGTGTTGCTATTTGGAGCTCTAGCATTGGAGATTTATGCAATCATTGTAATATTAGCCTCTGATTGGACAATGCTTTGGCTAATTGAACACAAGAAAGGAGAATGGGTG
Source organism: Camellia sinensis (assembly GCF_004153795.1). NCBI lineage: Eukaryota > Viridiplantae > Streptophyta > Magnoliopsida > Ericales > Theaceae > Camellia > Camellia sinensis. The sequence continues at coordinate 479,358 of NW_021025664.1, read as the reverse complement.
ATCCAATTGAGACGAAAATTCCCCTGGTTTTACAAACAAAAGAAATGGTCTAAGAAGGTAGGGCAATTTGACCTATTGGGTTTTTGCTTTAAACAAAATAAGCCTGCTATGTTGTCTTGTAGACTTAAAGAAAAATTCGATAGGTACATGCATAAGACTCAGGTGGTTGTACCTCCTAATCTATATGACACGATTTTAAACTACGCTTATTATTGGAGTAGGCCAAGTGTAGTGAAACTAGATGAGGTTGCTCAAGCTACCTTAATATCCACCATGAAGGTCTTAGATCCTCATCTTCCAGCTTTTTATGAGCTAATCGTGATTGTTCACTTGGCAACAGAAATTTGCTACCATTTGGAGTTAAATATTACCGACCAACGAGGTGCTAACTCCTCTAGACATGAAAAACAAATTATGGAAACATGCAGGACTTTGTCCCATTACATGATGTATCTACTCCTCATGTGCCCTTGGGCGTTGCCCATCAATCTTTCGGACACCGAGTTAGGAAACTTGATCCATGATCTCAAAATGTTCATTAAGGATGAGGAGGATGTAAGCAGGGTTTGTGAATTGTTGAAAGATTATCCCATAACATTACATGACCCCTACGATCTACGTCGGATACTACTTGTTGTACAAAAATTTGTGAGAAACTTCTTGGGATGGGAAAGGCTGAGATCCTTGTGGTTGGGCATGCTGGGGTTTGCAGCAATTAAAGGGGACAAAAATTATCATCTTCAACAGCTTAGACAAGGAGGCCAGTTTCTCACTTTGTTATGGTTCTTTATACCCCAATCTAATATATTGGATAGGATTGATGCCGCAAAAGTGGGCAGACGTATTAATAATCAGGTGACGCAGCTTACTACAAGTAATATAGATAATTATGTAGCATAGAAATTATCCATATAGATGGTTATGTAAGCATCACATAAATTATCTTTTTAATTTTTGTTCAATCGTTACAAGTCCATTAATGTATGATTATTTGCACCGATCAAGGGTGTCAATTCCGCTCTTTCAGATTATCGATATTTAACTGATCTTTCATAGTTTCTCAATTTCCTTTTCTTTTCATTCTAGTTTTAATTTTTTCTTCCATAGTTTAATCATGTGAAACAAATGTACGTACGGTACTTTACATTAATGTTGTTCATCTTGAATTATGAGGCCAACCATTATCTTGAAATCTAAGTTCTCTACTAGTTCAACAATGTTTCAAGGATGGAATTTGTCATCTGGAAAAGAAAATGGTCTATTCCAGCAACATTAAGGGTGCTATATTTATGGTATGCTTCTGCACATATTTTGAGGATTGCTGTGGTATGGTTATTTCAGTTCCTCTAACAAAAATAAGGCCTTGACACTCCTTACGTCTCTAAGAGTGAGTGAGTAAGTGAGTGAGTCAAAGCGAGAGCGAGAGTGAGTCTGTGAGAGTGAGTGGGAGAGAATGTGACTACCTGTGGTTGGAACATGGGTATTATTGGTAGTTTAAAAAGATTAGATAAGATGGAACTTTTCAATTTGTATATATCGTGCATACATGTTATGTAATTTTTCGGTGTTATGAACATTTGTTACTTTAGTTACAAATATTTGTATTGTGGCTTTGTTATTAGATTTTGTGGAATTTTTGTTAGGACTTTTTTCCCAGTATCTCTAAGAGTGAGTGAGAGCGAGACTGAGAGTCTGTGAGAGTGAGTGAGAGAGAATGTGACTACGTATGGCTGGAACAGGGATGTTATTGATAGTTTAAAAAGATCATACAGGGATGTTATTGATAGTTTAAAAAGATTAGATAGGATGAAACCTTTCAAAAATTTGTATATATCGTGCATACATGTTATGTAATTTTTTGGTGTTACTTATGAACATTTGTTACTTTGGTTACAAATATTTGTATTGTGGCTTTGTTATTAGATTTTGTGAAATTTTTGTTAGGATTTTTTTCCGGTATCTCTAAGAGTGAGTGAGTGAGAGCGAAAGTGAGAGTCTGTGAGAGTGAGTGAGAGAGAATGTGACTACGTGTGGTTGGAACAGTGATATTATTGATAGTTAAAAAAGATTAGATAGGATGGAACCTTTCAATTTGTATATATCGTGCATACATGTTTTGTAATCCTTTAGTGTTAGTTATGAACATCTGTTACTTTAGTTACAAATATTTGTATTGTGGCTTTGTTATTAGATTTTGTGGAACTTTTGTTAGGACTTTTTTCCAGCATAAGTTATGAACATTTGTGGCATTAGACCACAACAAAAAGTCACAGCCTAACAAGACCATACAACGAATGTTTAATGTACACTTTGGTAACTAACAATACACATTCATAAATTTTTATGGTACACACCATGTGTATTTTAGGAAAATTAGAGTATCTATTATTGATAGTATCTTTCTTTTCTTTTCTTTTCTTTTTTTATCAGCAAAATGAAAGAAAAATATTATTGATCAATTGAGTTAGAACAATCTAGCAAAATACAAAAATAGTAAGAAAAGGGAAAAGTGCCGACAAAATCATAGTTTACAACCCTCATTATCTCAATTAGGTTGGCACCAAATAAAAAGCAAATCAAATGGAAGCACAAACCAAAAAAACAAACAAACCAGAAAAGACCAACAAAAACAGGGCACCTAGTTTTTCATTCCATCAACAAAAAGAAGACGAGCAAAAACCATCCTTCTAGCTAGCCACAGCACAAACAATAGAAAGGGCTTGTTTGGGGCAACTCAAAAGTTGCTCCTTTCTTCTTTTTTATTTATTTTATTTTATTTTTTTTCAGGGAAAAAAATAAATAAATAAGAGAAGAAGCTAAGTTGTGCCAAACAGGGGTTGGTTTTTATTTATTTATTATTATTTTAAACTTCAACTTTCTTAGTCCTGTTTTTGTAAAAGTAAGAAAATGTGTATTTTTTTTCTCATCTTTTAACTTTTTACTCACAACTACACAACAAAAAATCACTTTTCAACCAAACACTCTACAAAAACACTATTACTAAAAGTTTTGTTTTGTTATCGGCCACTATTACTAAAAGTTATGATTTATTTTTCACCAAACACATTTACAACTTCTACTTAAAACTGAAATCTAAAATCACACTAAAATCTAAAGTTCACTAAAATTGAAGTTAAGCATTTCCAAACACCTACAAATTATCATTCCAATGTCATAATAGAGATCCATTACCTGTGACCTGTTGCAACTCGAAGATGAACTCATTGATAGTGAAATTTTTTGTCTTCCATCCTTGCTTCACCCAAAAGGCGATTATGGTCTTCACAACTTCTGCAATAAGAGAAGAAGCTAAGTTGTGCCAAACAGGGGTTGGTTTTTATTTATTTATTATTATTTTAAACTTCAACTTTCTTAGTCCTGTTTTTGTAAAAGTAAGAAAATGTGTATTTTTTTTCTCATCTTTTAACTTTTTACTCACAACTACACAACAAAAAATCACTTTTCAACCAAACACTCTACAAAAACACTATTACTAAAAGTTTTGTTTTGTTATCGGCCACTATTACTAAAAGTTATAATTTATTTTTCACCAAATACATTTACAACTTCTACTTAAAACTGAAATCTAAAATCACACTAAAATCTAAAGTTCACTAAAATTGAAGTTAAGCATTTCCAAACACCTACAAATTATCATTCCAATGTCATAATAGAGATCCATTACCTGTGACCTGTCGCAACTCGAAGATGAACTCATTGATAGTGAAATTTTTTGTCTTCCATCCTCGCTTCACCCAAAAGGCGATTCTGGTCTTCACAACTTCTGCTATTGATTTCCATTCAATTATCGGCTTATTATTGAAGATGCAATCATTCTTAACATGCCCCATATTGTCCGTAAGATGGCAAAAGGACCTCCAAAAGAAGCAACCATTCCCATATTGATAATATTTCTAAACTGCATAACTATCAATGCTACTCGTCATAAGCTGAGTCACTTGATTATTTATTTTTCTACACACTCGTGCAGTGTCAATTGTATCCAACATATTAGATTGCGGTATAAAGAACCACAAGAAAGTGAGAAAATCGCCCCCCTGTCTGAGTTGTTCAAGATGATGATTTTTTTGCCCCTTAATTGCTGCATAGCCCAGCATTCCTAACCACAGGGATTTTAGTGTTTCCCATCCCAAGAAATTTTTGACAAAATGTTGTGCAACAAGTAATATGCGGCGTAGATTTTTTGAGTCTTGGAATTGTATGGAATAATCTTTCAACCTTCCACAAGCTTCTTTTTCATTATGTGCATCATTAAGAAACACTTTGAGCTCATGGATCAAGTTTGCCAACTCAGTGTCATATAGAGCGATGGGCAATGCTGAAGGACATATGAGGAGAAGATACATCATGTAATGCGACAAAGTTTTGCATGTTTCCTTAATTTGGTCACCACCTCCAAAGGAGTTCGCACCTTGTTGGGAAGTATCATTCAAGTTCAAATGGTAGCACATTTCCGTTGCCAAGTAAAAAATAACGATTAGCTCGTAAAAAGCTGGGAGTTGAGGATGTAAGACCATCACGGTGGATATTAAGCTAGCTTGAGCAATCTCATCTAGTCTTGGCACATTCGGACTACTCCAATAATGAAAGTAGTTTAAAATCATCCTATATAGATTAGGAGGTACATCCACACAAGTCTAATGCATGTACCAATTAAACTTGTCTTCAAATCCCAAAGGTCTAAGTAGGCTTCTAATGCAAGAAAACCTAGCAGGCTCGTTTTTTTTTAAGCAAAAACCAAGCAGGTCAAATTGCCCTACCTTCTCAAACCGTTTCTTCTTTTGGTAAAATCGAGGGAATTTTTGTCTCAACTGGATCACCCATTCTCCTTTCATGTGCTCAATTAGCCAAAGCAATGTCCAATTAGAAGATAATATTACCATCACTGCATAAATCTCCAACACTAGAGCTCTTACAAGCAGCACCCTTGTGATGTTAACGTCAATTATGAAGTCGTAGTACTGCTTGTTGTGCAACTTCTCTTTCCTGGATATTACCCAAAACAATCGTACCGACACACACATAGTACAAATAAAACTGATGCAGCGCATAACACACCCACACTTGGTATAGATTATGGATGCCTTTGTATAGAACAAATCGTACATAAGTCCCGTTTCAACCTCCAATGCATCCCACAATATGTTTCATCACTCATGAAATTGTCCCTCGATTGCATCCCATTGGACGACTGATTGGTAGGCAATTCGAAAAGAAATCTTCCAGTGTCGTAGTTCTCCATATAATGCTTAAATTCCTTGACCAACTTATGGCCCATAACTAGAGCACTTACAAATGTGTCCTCCACCGTGGTACGCCCATCAAGACTTGCAGCAATTAGATTATTATCAAACGGTACAATGTCTCCCGATTTGTCATTGCTTGCTGACCTGAGAACCCACACTCTCTCCCCACACTTAATAATTCCAGCCACAAAAGCTAGGAGTGACAAATATGAAGCCCAAGAATTTTTTCTCCAAGAAAAAAAAATTACAAAGACTGCCACGGTAGCCTGAACACCCAATACCAACAAGTGCCTCAACCACAACTGATTATCTTCCAATGAATAAGCTGTTATGTATCTAGGCCACCAAGATGCAACAAAAGCAAGGATGCCCATATTACCCCCATGACATTGTTACTGTCCTCAACATCGTGATTCCGTTTGGAACGAGAGAGATTGCCAAGGGCAAAGTTTGGTACGAGAGAGATTGCCAAGGGCAAAAGTTGCTATCGAATCGGCAGCTAAGTAGGCCAACCAAACAAAGATGTTGATCCATTTCAATGACATGTACTTTCTGCGATTGCCAAAGATAAAAAGAATGATTTGTAAAGTGAGACTAACGAGAACTAGCACTCGAATATCCCACAGGTCCCATAGTCTCCTCAACCGTTCTAGAGTCGGACCCATCATACTCACCCTTGCCTTCTTTATCAACATCAACCTACTGAGAAAAGTTATTTTTTGGTTAGACAATATGTTCCAAAAGCCTAAGATGTCCAAGAATCAACCAACACAACACAGCAACAATAATAATTCTGTTTGAATCGGAAAAAAAAAAATAAAAAAATCTTAGTAATAAGTCTCATCTCATGCCAAACAGAATCAATTTAAGAGACGGACACAACAAACTCAGTCTAGGCAGTGTCAAGACTTCACATGGGTACCAAAAGATACCGAAGGTTAATATTAGGCTATCTGGACAAGAAAATCTAATTTGTATCATTGTGTTTGATCTGAAAGAAAAAATTCTGGAGGACTTTAAGGAATCTAGAATAGACTAGTCTGTGCCACTTGTTTCATCTTTTGCCTAGTAATATGGTCCCTTTGTGATTTTTTATTTTATTTTATATTTTATATAATTCTACTTGCTTTATAGGGAAAAAAAAGAGGTTACAATACATTGATGGTGCTTAAATATGCAATTTTTTTGCCATTTTGGTCGTTTAAAAGTTTCAATTTTGTTATTAAAATTTTAATTTGAGTCAATTTGGTTCAATTCCAAACTGACCATCTAAGTAATTAACAGAATAGTAATAAAATACACACATGATCCTTAAAGAATATGTTTAGTTTATTTTGGTCACTAAATTTTTTAATTTTGTCAATTTGATCTTGAAACATTCATGAAAAAAATAAAACATAACCTTACAATATTGATGGACGAAATTGACAAAATTAATATTTGAAGGACCAAAATAACACAAAACATATATTTTAGGGACCATAGTTGAAATTTATAGTTAATTCATTAACGATTTAAACGACCGTATGGAATTATACTAGTTTGACTCAAATTAAAAACTTTAGCGACAAAATTGAAAAGTAGTTTAAAAGCTAACTTTTTGGTTTTTTTTTTTTTTTGGACTTTTTTTATAAAAACAAACGTGTAAAAAAATAGAGAGGAGATGTGACTACAAACGTGTAAAAAAATAGAGAGGAGATGTGACTTAAATAAGCTAAAAACACCAAAAAGCTACTTTTAACCATATTTTCAAAACAAGTCAAAATTAAAACTTAAAGGGCTAACGTAATATGCAACGCATACTTTAAGGACACGGAATATGAAAAAAAAAAATTGAAAGATACAAAAAGCCTCCATGGTGCTCCACTTGCGCATGCAAGTTTTTTTTTTTGAACAGCACTTGCGCATGCAAGTTGATCCACCTACGTAGCTGCTAAACCTAGTCAACCCGACATAGGATCAAGGTTAAGCTCAATTCAAACTAGTTAGACCCTTAGACAAGATTGAGAGTGCATCAAGGAAGACTACTTCAAACTTTGTTTGTGTTTAATGTTTTCCCTATTCAGTATTGTGCATCAATGGCTCTAATAATTTGTCTATAATGAACCAATAATATTGAGTAATGACCACAGTTGGACAAGATTGGCACCTCACACCTCCTATCTTGTACCCAGTGGCAGAGCCACATGGTGACTAGGTCACGTGTTCCCTTGAATTTTTTTTTACCATTTTTAAGTATATATATATATATAAATAAAATTTTAAACAAAAATAATATTTAGAATAAAATGTCAAGGGTATTTTTAAATTTATGAAAACAATAGTGATTGTTTTATTGAAAATGAAGTGGCTACAACAAATTATATTTTTATATATGAAAATTTTGTAAAAAAATCTCAATATAAAAGTAATATCTATCATTATTGATATGTAAATATAATTAATCTCACTATATATATGTAAAAATTACTAGAGTGTTAGTTATATTTACATGTGGAATTCACTCTTCATATGTTGCTTTACTATTGGTTGATGATATCATATGTCAATAATAATGTAATATTACTATTATATGAAATTTTTACTCAAATTTTGTAAAAAATTGATTTATCTTACCATTATATAATTTATTTTACGACTTAAATCTATAACTTTTTTACATTGTCCATAATACACTAGTTACACACAATACTTGCTTTTCGATTTTCCTCAAAAATTAATTGTAATTAATAAGTACTTCTAATGATTTAATTTTTCAACTCCGTCACTGCTGCTACCGGACCCTCCAACTTGTCTCTTCCTTTCATTTAGTATAGATTGTGGACTCTTCATTTGTTTTCATCTTTTTATTACAATTGCATATAGGTCATTATGGAATTAGATAGGTTGTGTGAAGTTCCCAAAGACCACTTATTTTTAATTAGAGGGGGGGACTATTCTTTTTCTCAAACAATTTGATCTTGTTTTCGAACCCTATAAAGATCATTTTTCATCAAACTAATAATTACTCATTCTGCTCCAAAATAATGGTCCCTTTTGGGGAATTTAATTTTTTTTGATAGTACAATTATTACACTTTAAAAAAGTTAATTTTTTAAAATTACCCTTTTGATAGTACATTTTTTGGAAATATCAATGTCATAATTGTACTTTTTATATAATTTATTAATTTAAAAGAAGGGCAAAATAGGAAATTTGTATTATTTTTGTACTTAATTTTTGAAAAGGGACTAATATTTTAGGACAATAAAAAATAAAATAAAAAATTAATATTTTAAGACGGAAGAAGTAAAATAATTCCATTGGATAGTTCCTACAGTGATCTTTCTCTTGGGAAACTATTGTTTGGATTGGCCCCCCATGCGGTTACCCCTAAAAGAAGGTTTAATAATATTTTTAATTTTGAAAGTATGTGTTTCATCTAATTTCCATTAAATTTACGTAACAGAACAAAGAATATTTTTGACATGGGTAGGCCCACGAGGCATACGGCCCATAGCAAACCACCCCGAACCCATCGCTTAGGACCAATAGCATAACCCAGTTGGCAAAGCCCAGGACAGCTGGAGGCCACCTAGACATGGGGGGCCAATGGCATTCGGGCACATGGCAGGTGGAACATGGGCCACATCAGCAGACAAAGATCTGCAGAGTTATTACCACAGCACATCACCATTAATGCATCCCATCACAGCATTTATTACGACAACACTTCCCCGTCGGAACAGAGCCCCCTCGCCCTGAACAAGGCAAGCTACAGCACAGGCTTTCGGCGGAGGGGGGCACATCACGAGGGACATTGAAATGATTACCAAAGGATATAAGCAAGAATAGGAAGACAAGAGAAAAGTTAAGTTTTCTATCTCTCCATCTCTCTCTCTACATTTTCCCTCTTCCTCTACTAATTCTCACACCGGAGGGTTCACTGGGGGACTACCCCGTTCCCCTTTGGACTTGCATGCAGGTCATTTGACGGAATCACCACCCCAAACCGGAACTTGAAGAGTCTGGACCAGCCCGACCCATCCACCCGGGACGGATAGTATCACTGGTATCATCAATTTTCATCGCATCACTTTTTTTAGTTACATCGCTAGTCCCCTAACTATGTTTTTTGTCTTATTTTAATATATCCAATTTTTATCAATGTGATCCCCAAATCCGACTTAATCAAACGGATTAATAACACGAACCGCGTGTTTGGTTTGAGTTTTTTGGATTAAATTTTTTGAAAATTGAATTTTTTTATTTTCGTTTTTTTTTTGTTTTTAGTAAATATTTTTAAAAATTTAACATTTTTTTTTTTACTTTTTAGATGTACCTTACTTAGATGGATCTTAAAAAGTAAAAAATTTGTGAAAAAATATTTTAAAAGATTAATAAATAAATAAATAAAAATACAAAAAAATGTACTGAATTTTTGTATTTTTTTTTTGTATTTTTGGTATTTAGTGAATTTTTAAAAGATTTTTTTTATAATTTTTTTTACTTTTTAGGTGTCTAAAAAGTAAAAAAATTACATAAAATATTAAAAAAATTCAGTAAAAATAAAAAAATACGAAGAATAAGAAAGTAAAATTTTCTAAAAAGTGTTTTTGAAAAAATAGAACCAAGCAAGCTTAGTCCCCAAAATGTACATTGTGTATCAATTTTGTTCTCAATGTTTCAATTGTGCCGATTAGTTTTTAATGTACTCAATTTGTGTCAATGTTGTCCCTAGTTTTGCCAAAGTAATTTTATTTCCAAACACCAAATCTTCTCAGGACACACACATGATGAATTTTTTCAAGGACAAATCTTTATCTTTTCTAATTTCTCAATACACATCCAAACCTCTAAGGTTTGGTTAGATATCAACCTTGGAGCAGATCTAAGGTTTGCACTGCAATAAAAAAAAAAAAATTGTAGAGGTTAGAATTGTAGTGGAGAGAGCCGTAAAAGTTAAGGTTTTGAAAAAATGGTGGGCAGCGAGATTAGGTTATGGAGGTCTAGACTAAAGCATGGATGGGTTAAGAGGGGTGGTGGTGGCAGTAGAGTGCTAAGAGTCAGTGATAAAGTCAAAAAATTAAATCAGAGAAGTTATTTATTAATTATAATATTAAAAATTTTTACAAAAATATTTCATATAAATTTTTACGGTTAACTTCAAAAAAGATTAAAAAAAAGAATGTAATGTTATTTGTAACTTATGTATCATGAACAATATTAAAAATGTCATGGATATAAGTTTTAAAATAAATTATATGACGATAAAGTAATTTTTTGTACAAAATATAAGTAAAAATTCAATATAATAGTAATACCACGTCATCATTTACATGTGATATCATCAACCAATAGTAAAAAAACACATAGAGGATGAATTCCACATGTCAAATATAACTAACAATTCAATAAATTTTATATTTTCATTGAGATTAATTATGCTTGTATATCAATAATAATAGATATCACCATTATATTAAAATTTTCATAGATAATAATATAATTTATCGTAATCTTTTTATTTTCAATCAAAACAACCATTATTGTTTTCATAATTTAAAAAATGTCATTGACATTTTAATCCAAATAATAGCTTTATCAATTTTTTTATTTAAAATATTTTCTTTTATATTTGCAATATATATATATATATATATATATTTCAAAACCTAGGGGGCATATGATCCCTTGACCCTCTTTACTTCCGTCCCTATTAAGAGTGGCGGTGATGGTGACAATGATAGTGGTGATAGCATTGCAAGTTTTCCAATAGACACAGAGTAGGTGAAAGAAAAAAAAAATTAAAATTTTGAAAATAGAAGATGAGGGTATTAATAGAATGAAAAGATATGTATTGAGAATATTTGTTTTCAATACGTGCACTGAAAAAGTATTCATTAAGTATGTATATTGAAGGAATTTAGTGTGTGAAAATATAATTACCTCCTTTTTAGTCCATGTAGTAGATATTTATCTTATTTTGGTCTTTCACATTTTAATTATGCTAGTTTGATTCCTCAAAATTGTATTAATGTGATCCTAAGCTTCGAATTCATCTAATTTTTCTGTAATGGATCCAGCGATATTTTTGTTAAATAATTTTGGGCAAATTACATATACTCCCTCGAGGTTTAGCAAAATTACATATACCCCCATGAGGTTTGAGAAATTACAGATACCCTCCTGAAGGTTATATTTGCATAACAAATTAGGGGGCAAATAATTATGAAAATATAAACCTCAAGGGATAATTTGTTATGAAAATACAAATCTCAGGGGGGATCTATAATTTCTGAAACCTCAGGAGGATATCTATAATTTAGCTAAACCTCGAGGGAGGTATATGTAATTTGCCTCAGGGGGTAATTTGTTATGAAAATATAAACCTCAAGAGGGTATCTGTAATTTCTGAAACTTTAAGAAAATATCTGTAATTTAGCTAAATCTCAAAAGAGATATATATAATTTGCCCAATAATTTTTATGTCTCGCGTGCCTAGTAAACTCGTCTGCCTTTTCACATTATATTATATAAAATATTTTGCAACCTTAAGAATTTTGTTGTTTAAATGTTTATCGATGTATACACTTTGAATTGAATATCGAAGATTGTAATTTTTTGAGTTCAAAGGCAAATTACACTGGTGGTATTTATATTTTTGTCCTTGCATTATTTTAATTTATGTAATTTTAATTGGTTCAATTTTGATATTAAATTTATAATTTTGACACAATTTAGTTTAATTGATTACAATTGTTAATATTTTTTGATGAAAAATAACCACATAAACAGACATATATTATACTTTTATTTAAAAAAAAAAATCATAATTATAGAAGTTAACTTATAAATGATATTAAAGGAGCCTTAAGTTAACTCTCTAAATGAGTTAAAAAGTCCAACTCAAACGAACATTTTAGCTCCAGTCTAAAATGATCAAAAACTCAACTCACTTCCTAAATGAAACCTATGTGTTTACTTTCCTTTATCTAGTATATATTATGGGTTTGGGTTCTCCCTAATCAAATAGATTGAATGGAATTCAACGATTTGAATCATTTATTTTATTCGATTACGTGCATAGATTATTTAAGAAAAAATGAAATCCGTATGATAAACATATCCATAGACAAAAAAAATAATTTAAAAAATAAATTATCTATATTTTTTAAGATAATTCTGATAATCAAATTTAAGATAATTTTTTAAGATAATTACGTGCATATATTTTTTAAGATAATTTATTTTAAAAATAAATTATCTATATTTTAAAAATAAATTATCTATAATTATTAGATTTATTTGATTCTTTTTATGAATGATCTACACGTGTAATCAAATTTAATAAATGATTCATTGGTGGACACAGGTGCAGCGGGTGAGGCCCCCCCTCCCAAAAAAAAAACTTTTGGAAAATTGAATTTTCATCATGCAATTTTGAATATTTATAAAAAGAAGTTTGCATTTTGGCCCCTTTAAAATATATATAATTTCACTCTAACCCTTCCAAAATCTAAATAATTTTACTTTCACTATCCTAAATTTTGAAAATTTTCATTATTTTCATGCAATTTTTAGTAATTATAAAATAAATGAGTATTTTAGTTATCCTAAACTTTTGAAAAATCTCATTACTTTCATGTCATTTTGAGATTTTGTAAAATTTGATTTTCAAAATCTATATAATATTACTTTAATTCCTCTAAATTCGAAATAATTTTTCTTTAGTCCCCTTTTTGCACAATTTCTACGTCTGCCACTAATTCAGATCTTCAAAATGAAATTTATTTGATTCTTTTTATGAATGATTTACGCGTATAATCAAATAAAATAAATGATTCATTAGTGGACAGAGGGGGTGGCGGGTGAGGGCCACCGCCCCCAACTTTTAGAAAATTAGATTTTCACCTTGCAATTTTGAATATTTATAAAAGAAGTTTGCATTTTGGCCCCTTCAAAATATATATATATATATATATATATATAATTTTACTCTAACCCTTCCAAAATCTAAATAATTTTACTTTTGCTATCCTAAATTTTGAAAATTTTCATTATTTTCATGCATTTTTTAGTAATTATAAAATAAATTAGTGTTTAGTCATCTCAAACCTTTGAAAAATCTCATTACTTTCATGTCATTTGAGATTTTGTAAAATAAATTAATATTTTGATTTTCAAAATCTATATAATCTTACTCTAATTCCTCTAAAATCGAAATAATTTTTCTTTCGATATTTAGATATTTAAAATGAAACTAGTGATGGAATCCTTTCCTCCCGAGTAGGGGTGTGCATAATATCGCCGAAACCACCGAAACCGCCAAAACCGCACCGAACCGCACCGCCAAGGCAAATTCGTTATTATTTGCCAATCGAACCGCCAGTTTTTGGTAAGAAAAATGACAAATTCTAGTGACACTTTTATCAATCCGTCGGTTTCTATTTTTCTTCCAAACCGCACGGACCCGCACCGCTATTAAATCATGTTTTATAAGATTTTAAAAATTCTTTTTTATTTAAGTTTGCTTGTTGTTCTATACCTTAGAATATAGTATTGCATTACTGCTCGAAGGGAATTTTATGTATTGTATATGATCATTGTAGCTTTCACAGATGCTTGTAATGAACTGATGGCATAGTCGTTAATATTATCATGTTGTTGCTACACTTGCTGTATCAGAAGAAAATTTCGCAAGATACTTAACATCGCGGTATCTCTCGTCTTTTTTTTACTCTTTAATTTAAGTTTTGTAATTTGAATTATATTTTTTATAAACCGCCAATCCGCCCGAACTGCCAAGCCAAATTTGTCATTATTTGCCAACCGAACCGCCGGTTTTTGATAAGGAAAATGGCAAATTCTAGTGACATTTTTATCAATCCGCCACCCGCGATACGATTTTTATTTTTCTCTCAAACCGCACCGACCCGCACCGCGCACACCCCTACTCCCGAGTTCACGAGAAATGAACTAATAATATGAAGTAATAATAATATGGAGTAGAGATCAACCTAACAGTTGGACGAAATTGGTGTCTCACATCTTCCCATTATCTCGTACCTTACTTCTCATCATTTTGCTCAAAACAATTTCGATCCTCTGGTACAAAGATTGAAAAGGAGATTAATCTTTTTTTCTTTTCTGTTCTTTTTCAAAGAGGGGCAAAAAATGAAGAAATCAAGTTTAAGAAGGTGAGCACAGAGAAGAGACCTATTTCATAAATAAAAATAAAAATAAAATAAAAATCACAGGTTATTATTACCTTTAGAACCCATTTGCGCTGAGATTGTCATGTCATCTGTGAGGTAGAGTAGAGCTGAGTGTTTCAATCTGAATAAAAATATGTTTACTGAAACTCTCTTCTTTCTTGCTTCATTTGGGTGCTGCTCTATGCTCAAAGACACAACAAGGGAAAACAAAGCAAAGTAATAATTATCATATAAGGGCATCTTCCATAGTAGATTAAGAATCTAATGGTGCAGGTAACAAGCATTTTTAATTTTTTTTTTTTCAATGGGTTTGTTAACTTGTTTGTTAATTAGTCGGGTTAGCAGGCGAATACAAAGTTATCTTTATTTTTATTTGTGAAGAGCACAATAACCTAGGATCGTGGAATTTTATTTTGAAATTTACCTAAAAAAGATATGTATAGTATTGAGAGGGTAATTTTTGGTGAAAATTGGGCCGAGCTATGAGTTGGACTTTATGGCCCAAAGTACAAAGGATTGGGTAAAAAGGGCCGAAAAATTACTCCGGCCCAAGAGAGATGAAGTTATTCCGGCCCAGAATAGATGTTGAGTTACTTCGGTCCAGACAAACTTGAAGTCAGACCGGTCTCAGAGTTAGTCCGGTCTTGGAGTTATACCGGTCTTGGAATTATACCGGTCACAAATCGTTGGTTCGGTCCAAACATACCATGAGTTGAATAGGAAAGAACCGAGGTAAAGAGGAGTAAAGGGAGAACCGAACTAAGGATAGTTCGGCCTACTCTGTGGCTCAGCATAGCCATAGGTACTTCGGTCAAATGGTAGTTCGGCCGTGGTAAAAACCATCCCACTTGGTTTAAGCAGTGGGGGGGTGTAAAAGGATAAGCATTATCCTTTAGAAGTATGAATCCTAGGAGGACTCTGCATGGAGGAATAAAAATCCTACTAGGATTGGGCCACTCGAAACCTATAAAAACTCACAAACATCACATTGGAGGAGGTAACACAAAAAAGAACACAACATACAATTTTGCTTTCTGAATACATTGAGCTTTGTCTATTTGTCAAGTTTGCTGACTTAGGCATCGGAGAGGTTTCCGGCACACACCCGCCGGCTAGCTCACGTTTGTGTTTTCAGGTGACAAAGCGACGTCGTACGGAGGAGCGTGGATTTAGTCAACAGGATTATACGAGGAGAATTATTTCTTTCCCGTACAATTGGCGCCGTCTGTGGGAATTAACAGACAGAACAAAACCTCTTGATTAAAGCTTCTCCCCTTTACGATCAATGGCACACATTGAAAAATTGCCGCAAACTAACTCCAGATGGGGGCACAAGACGTGAAGGATTACCTTCTGTCCCTCCCATGGCGGACTTGGAGCCCCAACGACATAATTCCAGAAGGGATGCTAGGGGAAGGCGAAATAACAGCCCCCATCGCTCTCATTCACAAAGTCCTGACAGGCAAAGACGGAGGATTGACCCCCAAGCTCTGGAAGACCGCGTGAAAGAGCAAGATGAATTGATAAGAAAGATGGCGGCGGACATGGAGGCCTTGAAACGCCAGATGAAGAAAAAAGAAGTGGCGATAGGAGAGGGGCGCAAAAACAAGACGCCCCCTTGCCACTCAGAAAATCGTAGTAGGAATACTACACCCTCGCAAGGAGAGAGCAGAAGCCTCAGGACAGGCGACACTCAATCCTGGTCTTCCAGAACTCGTCACTCCAGGTCTGAAAGGACGAGATCTGAAAGATCATACACTGAAGGAAGCACGTATTGGCCCTCGCATTCGCACCAAACCAGAACTAGACAGATGGAATTACCCAGATCATCCGACTTACGAACCGTGCTCAAAGAGAAAGCACGATGCAAGGAGGATGCCAGGGCGCGGGATCCGCACAGAGTTTCTGCCTTACAACGGTTGGCTCCTCGGACGCATGGAAGCGTCGAGGTTGGAATGCCAATACCGCACCCTGCCTACGAACCAACGGACAAGGCATTAGCAAGGCTACAGACTTCACCGTTTGTTCCGGCGATTGAAAACGCGCCCCTACCATCAAGCTTCCTTCAACCAAAATTCACTACATATGAAGGGAAGACGGATCCCTACTCACACTTAAGCCACTTTCGCCAAGTTATGGCTGTATACAGGCGAAACGAGGCCTTGATGTGCATACTCTTCCCATCAAGCCTTGGCGACCTAGGCTTGACTTGGTTCGAAAAACTTCCAGAAGGCAGCATAGCCTCCTGGGCTCAATTGGCAGAAGCGTTCGTAACAAGGTTCCGAACAAACACTAAAACCCCGGTAGAAATCGACCAACTGCTCTCCATCGACATGGGCGATAAAGAGACCCTAAGATCCTACAATAGTCGCTACTGGGAGACATCCAATCAGATTGGGGACTGCCCCACCAATCTCGCCATAGCACAGTACAAAAGAGGCCTTCCAGTCGATCACCATGACACCACCCCTCACCATGGAAGCCTTGATGGAAAGAGTGCATCAGCACATCAGGGTAGAAGAGGATGGCGCACGGGCCAAAGCGAAATCTACTGCGACCGCAGTACCAGAAAAGAAGACCTCAGCAAAGGTCAATGCAGTAGATCGTCAGAGCAGAAACGGACGTGGCAGACGAGATAACGGAGAAGACCCAGATAAAAATGGCTAAGAATCCGCACTGCCATAACCACAATATTCAAGAAACCGATATATCGGATTCTTAGCGAAATAAGAGATGAGTCTTTCGTCAAGTGGCCAGCCAAACTATGAGAAGCTCAGAAGGACTATGATGAGAGATCGCGGTGCACCTTCCACAAAGAAAAGGGGCACCGAACTGAGAATTGCACACCATTGAGACAACACCTGGAGGAGTTAGTGGTGGCAGGCCACTTGGACAAATACATTGAAGGAGGAACGCAGCCAGCCCCCCAAGATTACAATAACCCCAATGGACTGCCAATCGACGCCCCACCTCAAGGCATTATCAACGTGATACATGGAGTCTTTGAACCTGAGCGTGTATGCAAGCTTAGGGGATCAATCAAAAAGTCTGAGCACTTTAGAGAGGTGCTAAGTGCCCAACCTGCCATCAAGAAAGGGAAAACAGAGGCAACAAACGTCATGTCTTTTTCGGATAAAGACCTGGATCGAA
>NW_021025664.1:439381-452898 GCF_004153795.1 Camellia sinensis | reverse complement strand
GGTTTTTAAACTACTTTCATGTTGTTGCTCTGTAAAATATTCTTACTCTCTCTATGGGAGCTTGCATTTTAAGATTAGTATCCAGAGTTTGGTAATGAGGTGCGGTGTTGAAGAGAATGAAAGAGTAGAGAAAAAATGTTGATTTTTGTAGCACCTAATTTGTTTGTTTTGTTGAAGAGAATGAAAGAGTAGAGAAAAAATGTTGATTTTTGTAGCACCTAATTTGTTTGTTTTGTTGAAGAGAATGAAAGAGTAGAGAAAAAATGTTGATTTTTGTAGCACCTAATTTGTTTGTTTTGTTGAAGAGAATGAAAGAGTAGAGAAAAAATGTTGATTTTTGTAGCACCTAATTTGTTTGTTTTGTTGAAGAGAATGAAAGAGTAGAGAAAAAATGTTGATTTTTGTAGCACCTAATTTGTTTGTTTTGTTGAAGAGAATGAAAGAGTAGAGAAAAAATTTAAAGCTGAATTTTGATGGTTGCTACAACTGCTAAATAAGATGTTTTACCAAAAGTCCTTCACCATGCTGTTTTGTTTCAAAACAAAAACAAGACAAATTGAATCTCATAACAATAGTGCATTGTCCAAGTTTTGTACCAATATAAAAACCTCAAACATCAAATGTCACATTCACAATGAAAGGCATTATTTATCAACAAAAAAAAAAAAAAAATCCACACAAAGGCATTATTGTTGTTTCTGATGCATTCTAATTCTAAACACTTATGAGTTTGCTAAATACTTTTGAAATACTGATTTGAAGTTTTTCTATATTTATTGGGTTTTTTTGTGTTTTTCTATTATTTTTTCTTTCTTTCTTTGGGAGTGAGGATTGGTAAGCTGTGATAAATTTTGTTTTTGTTGTGGCAAGGGGTTGGTTGGATATTTTGCTTATGGTCATGTATTGCTTAACAAATATTCCAATTTTATTTAGAATTTTCAGAATTCAGAATTTTCAGTTCAAGCTTGGAAGCAAAATGAATCTGAATGGGTGATTTGGGTTTTTGGACAAAGTAAATGGGGGTTTTGGGGCTATATTGATTTGTAAATCATGGGGGAGTTAAGTTACTTAGAGTTTGTTGTTGAATTGCCAAGCAAAGAATTTGTTTTTTAAATTTAATCACCAAAGACCTTAGGAACACTTATTTCTTAAATTTTCTCTCTAACATTATGTGATCAATTAAGGGAAGTTACAAAAAGTAAGAGTTGAAAAAAATAAAACCCAAAGAAAATATTGATTGATTTTTGTAACTTGATGTTTTTATCAGTCATTAATTTGTATCTGTGTTGACAATGTGTTGTGTTTTTTGGTAGTGTTTGCATTGGGTAATCTATTATTATTGTGCAACATTGTTTGTGTTTAGTTTGAATTGGGTGGTTTATGAAAAACCTTTTAATAGTGTGACAATGCGTGTGTTTGTTTTGAATTGGGTAGTCTCTTTTAATTATCATATTGGCTCTTTTCTGTATTTTACAGGTGAATGAAGACTAGAAGCGAATGGTAATATCGGCTCCCTTTTATAGGTCTACATTTTTTTAAGGTTAAGTTTTTCTTATTTCTCTAATGATTTTGTATTTATTGTTCTGGGAGTTACAATATTAAACTAAACGTGCACTTCTTTGATTGATGAGTGTTGAAAGAGTGGCAATCTCGAGTGAGCAATAATTTGTGCATACTTCGTTCAATTTGTTTGAAAAGATATGACAATCTCTTTCATCTTTATCCTAAATGGCATCCAAAGTGGTAAACTCACATGAATTTTATAAAGTTTTTATGTTCCACATTTATCTTAGTAGTGAAAATGGATTTTTTTTTTTAAATATATATTTTTGGAAGGGTGACACTTTTGCGAAGTAAATTTTAAATTTTCTACTTTTTTCTACGGTATGTACTATGAAAATATGTCATATTCCTAAATACTCTCCTATTTAGACTTTATGTTCCTAAATAATTTTTTGAAATATGTCATGTTCCTAAGTACTTTTGCTTTTTTGATCTTCTTCCTTATTCATGCTAAATACTCTACCACTGTTGGTTGGATATGAATCTATAGGAATTGGATGAGATGAAGAAGCTTTTGAAAGAGTCAGGGGTTGTTCATTGATAGGAGGAAACAAACCAACGGCACCCTTGAACGCTCCAATTTAGGTAATCTCTTCAAACTTCTATGTTGTATGATTTATTTTTTATTTTTTATTTTTTATAGAGAAAATATTTAACCATTTAAGTTGTTTATATGGGAGTGCCTTTAGGCACGAGTGATATGCTAGCAATTCATATTAGACATTTTTTTTTTCTTTGGAAACATTCCTTTAATCCGTCTGATTTGATTTGATTTTTTTATTATTTATTTCATATATAGTTACTAAAATGACTATTGGACCATTTTAAAGTCCTTTTACTATAGTTATTTTTTAATGCAACAATTTCAATTTTAAAATGGTTGTAGTTGATATAATTAATGACTTCCAAATTAATCATCTGTGTAATTACTCTTATTTAAAGTACTTTTTCATTTACATGATTAGTTTAGGGCTCTTTTGGGGAAAGGGAAAAACGCCAGGTTGGCATTTGGAGCAAAACGCACAGCAGCGTTTTTTTGCTCATTTCGCAAGTAGAAAAAGTAGGTTAGGAAATTACATAATTACTCTCAATATTTACATCTTATAGATTTGGGTCAAACGTAATTTTTTAAAATTTGGTGAGGTTATTTTAGTCATTTTGGTGTGATGTGACACCATAAATAAATATTAATTAAAAAAAAAATCAGTGTTTTACTAACTTCGCAAACACTCCCAAAAAGCTTGGTTAAAAGCAAAAAAGCTGCTTTTTACCATCTTCCCAAAATACCACTTAGTCACGTTAGGGCATTATATGAATGCAATGATTTTGTAAATTCAACCAATGGACTCTTAACAGAATTATAGAATTAATGAGTTAATTTGTTTTAAAGCTATAAAGCTAAGTTCGAGTTTTTATTTACTAAGATTCAAATTCATCGTCAAATGCATGGCTTCTTTGTGTTAATGATTAGGATTTGAATTTTTCAATTAATTGATTTTGAAATTAATATCTTAATTGGTTTGAATTTGTAGTGTCATACTTTTCAAACTTTCATTAGCAAAAGTCGTCTTCTTTTTTTAGAATTTCTTATTGCTTGTTGAGAATTTCATGATGCTATTTGAGTCATTTAGAATGTTTCAAATTTTAAGCAATTTGTTAAGTTTTATATATTCCAAACTTCTATCTTTAAAGCTTCGTCTTAAGTATTCCGATTGAGTTGATTTTTGGATTCTATGATTTTTGTCTTAAGCTTCACTTAATTTAATTTAATATTCACTCAGTTTGTTATCCTGCCTATTGAGTTGATTTTTGGATTCTATGATTTTTGTCTTAAGCTTCACTTAATTTAATTTAATATTCACTCAGTTTGTTATCCTGCCTATTGAGTTGATTTTTGGATTCTATGATTTTTGTCTTAAGCTTCACTTAATTTAATTTAATATTCACTCAGTTTGTTATCCTGCCTATTGAGTTGATTTTTGGATTCTATGATTTTTGTCTTAAGCTTCACTTAATTTAATTTAATATTCACTCAGTTTGTTATCCTGCCTATTGAGTTGATTTTTGGATTCTATGATTTTTGTCTTAAGCTTCACTTAATTTAATTTAATATTCACTCAGTTTGTTATCCTGCCTATCGGATGGTTAATTATTATTATTTTTAGTTAGAATGATTACTCTTTTGTACCAAAATATTTGTTCACATTTTCTTGAAGGTATTGAAATTTGATAAACTGAAAAGGTTATCAGTTATGATACTAATTCAGTAACATCCTTTTATTGAAGGTTTGCTATACATGTGTCATTTTAGCGTGGATTGAATTCTAAAATTTGTTGTTTGGACTTGAATTTTAGCAAATATTTTTAGATTCTATTATTTGCTTATGCTACACTGTAATATAAAATTTATTATTTGGACTGTAATTTTGAAGTTTGTTATTTGAAATTTATGAATGTTTTTGCCAGTTTACTATGTAGAAACAATTTCAACTTCTTATTTGTGAAGTATTAAATTAGAGTGATATTACAATTGAATTCCGTAACCCGTGTGGTACCAAAAAAACTATTGACCGTGCCTTCAGGCACGGGTTATCCCTAGTATATATATATTTCAAAACCTAGGGGGGCATATGACCCCTAGACCCTAAGAGTGGCGGTGATGGCATTGCTAGTTTTCCAACAGACACAGAGTAGGTGAATGAAAAAAAAAATTAAAATTTTGTAAATAGAAGATGAGGGTATTAATAGAATGAAAAGATGTGTACTGAGAATATTTGTTTTCGATACGTGCACTGAAAAAGTATTCATTAAGTATGTATATTGAAGGAATTTAGTGTGTGAAAATATAATTACCTCATTTTTAGTCCATGTAGTAGATATTTATCTTATTTTGATCTTTCACATTTTAATTATGCTAGTTTGATTCCTCAAAATTGTATTAATGTGATCCTAAGCTCCGAATTCATCTAATTTTTCTGTAATGGATCCAGCGATATTTTTGTTAAATAATTTTGGGCAAATTACATATACCCTCTCGAGATTTAACAAAATTACAGATACCCCCTGAAGTTTGAGAAATTACAGATACCCCCTGAAGATTATATTTGCATAACAAATCAGGGGCAAATAGTTATGAAAATATAAATCTCAGAGGATAATTTGTTATAAAAATATAAATCTCAGGGGGTATCTGTAATTTCTGAAATCTCAAGAGATATCTATAATTTACCTAAATTTTGAGGGAGGTATATGTAATTTGCCCAATAATTTTTACGTCTCGCGTGCCTAGTAAACTCGTCTGCCTTTTCACATTATATTATATAAAATAATTTGCAACGTTAAGAATTTTGTTGTTTAAATGTTTATCGATGTATACACTTTGAATTGAATATCAAAGATTGTAATTTTTTGAGTTCAAAGGCAAATTACACTGGTGGTATTTATATTTTTGTCCTTGCATTATTTTAATTTATATAATTTTAATTGGTTCAATTTTGATATTAAATTTATAATTTTGACACAATTTAGTTTAATTGATTACAATTGTTAATATTTTTTGATGAAAAATAACCACATAAACAGACATGTATTATACTTTTATTAAAAAAAAAAATCATAGTTATAGAAGTTAACTTATAAATGATATTAAACGAGCCTTAAGTTAACTCTCTAAATGAGTTAAAAAGTCCAACTCAAACGAACATTTTAGTCCCAGGCTAAAATGATCAAAAAGTCAACCCACTTTCCAAATGAAACCTATGTGTTTACTTTCCTTTATCTAGTATATATTATGGGTTTGGGTTCTCCCTAATCCAACAGATTGAATGGAATTCAACGATTTGAATCATTTATTTTATTCGATTACGTGTGTAGATTATTTAAGAAAAAATGAAATCCGTATGATAAACATATCCATAGACAAAAAAAATAATTTTAAAAATAAAATATCTATATTTTTTAAGATAATTCTGATAAAATAATGAGCTATAATTATTGGATTTATTTGATTCGTTTTATGAATGATCTACACGTATAATCAAATTTAATAAATGATTCATTGGTGGACACAGGTGCAGCGGGTGAGGCCCCCCCCAAAAAAAAAAACTTTTGGAAAATTAGATTTTCAGCATGCAATTTTGAATATTTATAAAAAGAAGTTTGCATTTTGGTACCTTTAAAATATATAGTATAATTTTACTCTAACCCTTCCAAAATCTAAATAATTTTACTTTCACTATCCTAAATTTTGAAAATTTTCATTATTTTCATGCAATTTTTAGTAATTATAAAATAAATGAGTATTTTAGTTATCCCAAACCTTTGAAAAATCTCATTACTTTCATGTCATTTTGAGATTTTGTAAAATTTGATTTTCAAAACCTATATAATATTACTTTAATTCCTCTAAATTCGAAATAATTTTTCTTTAGTCCCCCCTTTGCACAATTTCTAAGTCTGCCACTGATTCAGATCTTCAAAATGAAACTTATTTGATTCTTTTTATGAATGATTTACGCATATAATCAAATAAAATAAATGATTCATTAGTGGACACAGGGGGTGGCGGGTGAGGGCCCACGGCCCCCAACTTTTAGAAAATTAGATTTTCACCTTGCAATTTTGAATATTTATAAAAGAAGTTTGCATTTTGGCCCCTTCAAAAAATATATATATATATATATATATAATTTTACTCTAACCCTTCCCAAATCTAAATAATTTTACTTTTGCTATCCTAAATTTTGAAAATTTTCATTATTTTCATGCAATTTTTAGTAATTATAAAATAAATTAGTGTTTTAGTCATCCCAAACCTTTGAAAAATCTCATTACTTTCATGTCATTTTGAGATTTTGTAAAATAAATTAATATTGTGATTTTCAAAATCTATATAATCTTACTCTAATTCCTCTAAAATTGAAATAATTTTTCTTTAGTCCACTTTTACACAATTTCTACGTCTGTCACTGATTCAGATATTTAAAATGAAACTTGTGATGGAATCCTTTCCTCCCGAGTCCACGAGAAATGAACTAATAATATGAAGTAATAATAATATGGAGTAGAGATCAACCTAACAGTTGGACGAAATTGGTGTCTCACATCTTCCCATCATCTCGTACCTTACTTCTCATCATTTTGCTCAAAACAATTTCGATCCTCTGTGTTAAAATATGTTAGTATTATATGTTAGTGATGTTAGTATTCTATGTTAGTATTGCTAGTGTTATCATTATGTTTAGTACAACATTATGTTAGCTGTAATAATTATCCTTGCTTTATGCTTTCGGTGCCTCAATTGGCACCCAATGTTGGCTTTCTCCTCTCTATAAAGAGAGTGTAAATCTCTTTGTAAACATGCAGAATATATCAACAAATCAATCAACAACATTCAATATCAATCAATATATACACAATTTATTTTCTCTCTCTCTATCAATTATCAATTTATCTTACATGGTATCAGAGCTAGGTTAACAACCTAGTCATTCTGCTTCACCGGCGGGCGGCAGCCTCGCCTTGGCCGCCCGCCGGAGAGGGAGATTAAATCTTTTTTTCTTTTCTGTTCTTTTTCAAAGAGGGGCAAAAAATGAAGAAATCAAGTTTAAGAAGGTGAGCACAGAGAAGAGACCCATTTCATAAATAAAAATAAAAATAAAATAAAAATCACAGGTTATTATTACCTTTAGAACCCATTTGCGCTGAGATTGTCATGTCATCTGTGAGGTAGAGTAGAGCTGAGTGTTTCAATCTGAATAAGAATATGTTTACTGAAACTCTCTTCTTTCTTGCTTCATTTGGGTGCTGCTCTATGCTCAAAGACACAACGAGGGAAACAAAGCGAAGTAATAATTATCATATAAGAGCATCTTCCATAGTAGATTAAGAATCTAATGGTGCAGGTAACAAGCATTTTTAAATTATTTTTTTTTCAATGGGTTTGTTAACTTGTTTGTTAATTAGTCGGGTTAGCAGGCGAATACAAAGTTATCTTTATTTTTATTTGTGAAGAGCACAATAACCTAGGATTGTGGAATTTTATTTTGAAATTTACCTCAAAAAGATATGTATAGTATAAATTTAAAATTAGTAAAATGTGAGACATACCTAGACTGAATTGATGAACTACCAGCTATAGCCACAGAAGAAGCTAATGCTGAAGCTAATGCTGATTGATTACAGTTCTGATTGATGCATTGTAAATAGGCTTAGATAGTTCAGTCAGTTCAGTTTGTATCACATTGTTAATCAGATTTGTTATAACTGTTTTTGTAACTGTTAGTAGTTATATTTGTAACTGTTAGTAGTTATAAAGTTAGATATAGGATAGTTACATAACTAATTGAATATTGTGTATAAATAGTGAACTCTGTACTTGAGAAATGAATTAAGAGATATTTTTCATTTCATATACAAATTCCTCATGGTATCAGAGCTAATTAACTCCAACGAGTCAAGCTTCTTCAAGGTCCTTCAATGGAGTCTGTAGCTTTCTCTCTACCAGCAAATCTTGTTCTTCTGATTAACAATTTGAATTCGTTTGTTACAATCAAATTGAATTCTACAAATTTTTTGATCTGGAAAAGTCAGTTTCAGAACATACTTCGAGCCACAAATCTTATTGGCTATGTTGATGGTTCTTCTCCATGTCCTCCTGCACTAATTCATGATTCTACTGGTAAAGAGAGTACCAATTCAGAGTTTCTTGCATGGAAACAAATCGATTCTCATCTGTTGAGTTGCATCACTGCAACTCTCACTCCTGTTGTGTTTACATCTGTTCTCCAATGTTCTACAAGTTGTGAAGTCTGGACTCTTCTCACCAAAAGGTTCACCTCCTTATCCAGATCACATGTTCATCAACTCAAGAACAAACTCAATGATATTTCCAAGAAGTCTTTATCAATGGAGGATTATTTGCTCCAGATCAAAACAATATCAGATCAATTAGCTCTTGTTTCTTCTCCTGTTGAGGAAGAGGATTTGATTCTCATTGTTCTGAATGGTCTTCCAGCAGAGTATAACTCTTTGAAGACAGCAATCCGAGCCCGACCTGAACCAATCACTATGTCAGATTTGTCCTCTCTTTTGTGTTCAGAAGCTTTGCATGTTGAATCTGAATCACACCTGTCTTCATCTTTTTCAGATCTCACTGTTGCATATTCTACAACCAAAGATCAAGGATCTAAATTTCAATCTGGTTTTCGAGGACATAAATTTCCTGGTTATAGAGGAGGATCTTCTAATAGAGGTGGACGATATTTTCACAACAGAGGAGGTTCTTTCAATCGTAAAAATGGAGGAGGAAGATCTGTCTCTTCATCTCAGTACCAGTTTTCACAACAAAATTCCTCTTCAAATTCTTTGATCTGTCAAATCTGTGGCAAGCCTAATCACACAGCCATTGACTGCTGGTTTAGGATGGATACTTCTTATACAGCAGCTCCTTCTTCCAGTTCTTCTCCTAAAACTGCTTTTGTTGCTAGTACACCTTCATCCTCATCACCTGTCAATTGGTATGTTGATTCTGCAGCTACCACTCATGTTACTCCAGATCTTGATAACCTGCATCATTATCAACCATATTATGGTTCTGACCAAGTCACTGTGGGTAATGGAACCTCCATTCCCATACACCATACAGGTCAAGGTATTCTTCCCACTCCTTCTCATCCTTTCAAACTTAATAATATTCTTCATGTCCCTTCTCTGTCCTCAAATCTTCTCTTAGTTCATCAGCTCACATCTGATAATGATTGCACTATTACTTTTGATGACAAGTCTTTTGTGATTCAGGACAAGACTACTCAGATCCCTCTTTACAAAGGGGTCCATAGTCATGGTCTTTATCAAATTCCATCTACCATTCCTTCTCTCAAACACAAACCAGTTGCATCTCCAGCTGCTTGTCTTGCCACTACCTCTGCTTCAATAACAGTTTGGCACACAAGGCTAGGTCATCCTTCTTCTCAAAAGCTTCAAGTGTTGCTTCAGAATTATCAGCTACCTGTTTCCTCTCATTGTAATAAAACTGTATGCACACATTGTGCTGTAGCAAAGAGTCATAGACTCCCTTTTACTTTGTCAAATTCCTCTGTTAATAAGCCTCTCTCTCTTATTCATAGTGATGTATGGGGCCCATTTTCTTGTTCTAATTCCAGTTTTAAATACTATGTTCTGTTTGTCGATGAGTTTAGCAAGTTTACTTGGGTCTATCCTATGTGTAATAAGAGTGAAGTGTTTTCCAAATTTCAAGAGTTTAAGGTGTTTGTTGAGACTCAATTTGATACTAAACTTAAAGTGTTTCGTACTGATGGTGGTGGTGAGTTTACTGGAACATATTTTGAGCAATTTCTTAAAAACAATGGTGTTATTCATCAACTCTCATGTCCTCACACTCCTCCTCAAAATGGAGTAGCTGAGCGCAAACATAGACATTTAATTACTACTACTATTGCTCTTCTTCATCAATCAGCCCTACCATTTTCCTTTTGGTTTGATGCTTTAGCTACTTCTGTATTTCTTATCAATCGTTTGCCTAGTTCCAAATTGCATAATAAGACTCCTTTTGAGATGTTATTTCATCAATCTCCGGATTTTAGTTTTCTCAAGAGTTTTGGTTGTCGTTGTTTTCCTTGGCTAAAACCTTACACTTCTCATAAACTCCAACCTAGGTCTGTGCCTTGTGTGTTCATTGGGTATCATCCTTTTATTAAGGGTTATCAGTGTTTTGATCCTGTCTCCGGAAAAGTTTTTCTTTCTAGACATGTTATTTTTGATGAGACTGTCTTTCCTTTTGTCTCTCATTCTTCTCTACTTCCTTCTACTGTTCCTTCTTTATCTCAACTTCATGATTTCTTTTGGCCACCTCATTCCAGCTCCTCTTCTCTGTCTCCTTCTTCTCCTCCTAGTTCTAAGTCTACTGTTTTCAGTCCAGCTGCCGCTGCTCCTGTGGCTATTCCTTCTCCTGCTCCTGTTATTTCTGGTTCTGTTCCTGCTGCATCTGCTGGTGCTGCTGTCTCTCCAGCTGGTGCTGCTCCTATGGATCCTTCTGGCACTGTTTTTCCTGTGTCTGTTTCTTCTCCTGCTATGCCTACAGCTGCTCCTCTCATTTCAGCTCCTGATCTTTCAAACTCCTCACTTCCTATTGATTCTGTCACATTGATTTCAGTACTTATGCTCCGTTAGCTTCTTCTCTTAACACGCATCCCATGGTTACTCGGTCTAAGCATAAGTTTCCCATTCATTTGACTATTTTTTCTGCTCCTGATTCTTCTCTAATTGAACCTTACACTTGGTCTACTGCTCTTACTATCCCTGCTTGGGCTGCTGCTATGTCTGAAGAATTTACAGTTCTTCAACGCCAAGCTACTTGGGTTTTGGTTCCTCCTCCTAGTCACAAACATGTTATTGGCTACAAATGGGTTTTTCGTCTCAAGAAAAACTCTGATGGCTCTGTTGCTCGTCATAAAGCTCGTTTGGTTGCTAAGGGATATCTTCAGGAGGAAGGTATTGATTATCATGAAACTTTTAGCCCTGTGGCTAAACAACCTACTATTCGTGTGTTTCTTAGTGTTCCTCTTCACTTCAACTGGTCCATTAAGCAACTGGACATCTCCAATGCCTTTCTTCATGGCATTCTTGAAGAAGAGGTGTTTATGGACCAGCCACCTGGTTTTGTTGATTCGACTTATCCTTCCCATGTGTGTAAATTGCAAAAAGCTCTCTATGGTCTTAAGCAGGCTCCTCGTGCCTGGTACTCCATTTTTTCCTCTTTTTTACTCACTTCTGGTTTTGTTAATAGTCGTTGTGATTCATCCTTATTCATTCATTACTCTTCTTCTTCCATCATTCTCCTGTTGGCATATGTGGATGACATTCTTATTACTGGGAGTGACTCTGCTCAAATTGCTCAGCTTATTACTCATATGCATTCTCAGTTTTCCATGAAGGAACTGGGTTCCATCTCTTATTTTCTTGGTATATCTGTGTTACCTACTTCAGATGGTCTGTTTTTGTCTCAACACAAATATGCCTCTGAACTCCTTGCCAAAGCTGGCATGACTAACTGTAAGTCTTCTTCTTCTCCCATGGCTACTAAGCCTTCCTCTTCTCTTGATTTTTCCACTCCTTTTGCTCAGCCTGCTTTATATCGTAGCTTGGTGGGTGGTTTACAATATCTTACTATCACCAGACCTGACATTGCCTTTGTTGTTAATCTTGCGTGTCAATTTATGCATGCTCCCACTGTGGCTCACTTTAATCTTGTCAAGAGGCTTCTTCGTTTTCTTCGTGGTACTCTGCATTATGGCCTTGTCTTTACTGCTGGTTCTTTGGATCTTCATGCTTTTTCGGATGCTGATTGGGCTGGCAGTGTGCATGATCGCAAATCCACCACTGGATATTGTGTTTTTCTTGGTTCCAATCTGGTGTCATGGGTTGCCAAGAAACAGAACATTGTTTCTCGTTCCTCCACTAAAGCTGAATATCGTGCACTTGCTCAGGCTGCTTCTGAATTGACTTGGCTTCAAATGCTTCTTACTGAGTTACATCTCCTTTCTGCTGTGCCTACGCTTTGGTGCGATAATCTCTCCGCCATCAGCTTGGTCTCCAATCCTGTTTTCCATGCCCGCACAAAACATATTGCTGTGGATTATCATTATGTGCGTGAACAGGCGGTTTCTATGAAGCTGGTTGTCAAATTTGTTGGTTCTTCTGACCAACTTGCTGATATCTTCACTAAGCCGCTGTCCTCTGCTCGCTTTGCTTTTCTTCAGCCCAAGCTCATGGTTCGTCCCTCTCCTCTTCGCTTGCGGGGGCCTGATGAACTACCAGCTATAGCCACAGAAGAAGCTAATGCTGAAACTAATGCTGATTGATTACAGTTCTGATTGATGCATTGTAAATAGGTTCAGATAGTTCAATCAGTTCAGTTTGTATCACATTGTTAATCAGATTTGTTATAACTGTTTTTGTAACTGTTAGTAGTTATATTTGTAACTGTTAGTAGTTATAAAGTTAGATATAGGATAGTTACATAACTAATTGAATATTGTGTATAAATAGTGAACTCTGTACTTGAGAAAGATTCAAGAGAGATATTTTTCATTTCATATACAAATTCCTCAAGGTATCAGAGCCTATTAACTCCAACGAGTCAAGCTTCTTCAAGGTCCTTCAATGGAGTCTGCAGCTTTCTCTCTACCAGCAAATCTTGTTCTTCTGATTAACAATTTGAATTCATTTGTTACAATCAAATTGAATTCTACAAATTTTCTGATCTGGAAAAGTCAGTTTCAGAACATACTTCGAGCCACAAATCTTATTGGCTATGTTGATGGTTCTTCTCCATGTCCTCCTGCACTAATTCATGATTCTACTGGTAAAGAGAGTACCAATTCAGAGTTTCTTGCATGGAAACAAATCAATTCTCATCTGTTAAGTTGCATCACTGCAACTCTCAATCCTGCTGTGTTTACATCTGTTCTCCAATGTTCTACAAGTTGTGAAGTCTGGACTCTTCTCACCAAAAGGTTCACCTCCTTATCCAGATCACATGTTCATCAACTCAAGAACAAACTCAATGATATTTCCAAGAAGTCTTTATCAATGGAGGATTATTTGCTCCAGATCAAAACAATATCAGATCAATTAGCTCTTGTTTCTTCTCCTGTTGAGGAAGAGGATTTGATTCTCATTGTTCTGAATGGTCTTCCAGCAGAATATAATTCTTTGAAGACAGCAATCCGAGCCCGACCTGAACCAATCACTATGTCAGATTTATCCTCTCTTTTGTGTTCAGAAGCTTTGCATGTTGAATCTGAATCACACCTGTCTTCATCTTTTTCAGATCTCACTGTTGCATATTCTGCAACCAAAGATCAAGGATCTAAATTTCAATCTGGTTTTCGAGGACATAAATTTCCTGGTTACAGAGGAGGATCTTCTAATAG
>NW_021025664.1:413255-433283 GCF_004153795.1 Camellia sinensis | reverse complement strand
CACTACAAACTGTTTGCACAACGAACACACTTTGTGTTTATATACTTTCTCACAAGAAAATAATGCAGCAAAATGCAGAGAATAATTACAGAATTTTTTGGATAGAAAATATTTTCCACTTTTAAAATGTAGAAAATATATTAAAGACTAAAATTTTGTCAAAGTCACCACACCACCACCACCACCCTCACCATGGTCACCACGAGCATCACTGTTACAATCACCGCCACCATTGCCCTATCACCACCACCAAACATAGAAAAATATTTTCTTCGGAAAAAATTTCTGAATTTTTTTTTTTGTGTAAAAAATATTTTTTTATTAGAAAATATTTTTCGCCCAAATAAGCGGATTGTTACTTAACAAAAAACAAACATCACATAATTTTTTTTTTCTTTCACAAAATCAACTTTTCTAACTCAAGTTTTTAACTTTTAAAAAAATTAAAATTAAATAAAACTAACCCCAAATCCACCCTAACTATTAAAAATACTTTAAAGGATAAATTATACTGATCACTTGTGTTATTTTAATTTCTATAGTTTTAATTAGCTCAAATTTGATCCTCTTAATTTTAAAATTTGTATCAATTTGATTCAATTGACAATGTTATTAGTCTTTTTGAGAGAAAAATTTTACTGAATTAGTTAAGATTAAATTACAGAATTAATCAAGTTTATAATTTTGTCTTTAAAAGCATTAAACATGATATTCGTGTGTGTATTTGTCATAAAAAAAAATTTAATAATTGAAATCAACTAGACTAAATTAAAAATTGAGATGAAGTAAAAAATTTTAAATTTAAAATCAATTTAATTAAAATTATAAAGTTTAAAATAATATAAAAATAAAATTACAAAAATGAGCAGTGTAATTTGTCCTACTTTAAAATGGACTGGTCTATTAACTTAACTTTTGAATACCTAATCAATTTTAAATTTTTATATAGATATGCATTTGGATTTGGTCAAATGATCAGCCTGCCTTAAAATCAAAACATGTTGAAAAACGATCGAAGAAAGGGGTTCCACCAGTTATACGCATAAGTTGATATATTAATTAATGTACTAATATATATTATGATATTATTATTTTAAAATAATAGATCTTATTTATTATACAAATTATAAGACCCAACATTTTTAAAATCATGTCATATTATTTATTAATACATTAATTAATATATCAATTAATATGTATAATTTTACTCTTTGGAAAGCCTTGGACAGATTCTAGGACTTTAAAAGCCAGATAGAATAGTAAGAAAAAGACAGAACAAAATTAGAATATTTGGGAAGGGTAAGACCATGTTCTACTCCAACCTGAACAATTATTCAATATTTTTGAAATAAATTTAAATGATACGTTAAATTAATAATTAATTGATCTAAATTATTAGATTTATTATTTTGGTATTAAGGTTTTAGAGAATGAAATTTTAAGTGTAAATTTATAAATTGAATAATTTATCCTCAAACTTTTAAAATTTTGTATGTCAAATTATTTTAAACGCTTAGATATAAAATTGACACATATAAATTTGTCATTTCTATAAAAAAAAAAAAAAAAAAAAAACCTCACTTGATATATCAAATTTATCATTTTATTAATTTTAGTTTAAACTTTATTTATTTTAACATTTTTTAACACTTTTTGTAGGTCCTTACTATTAAAAATAATAAAAATAAAATAATTTGACATCTTCTTTTTGTTAGACAATCTTCACTATATTTAAAAAATAAATTCTATTTATGTACTTAACAACAAATAGAATACAGAAGAAATAAAGGAAATGAGAAAGATTGTTTGATTACAAAAATCAAACCAGTAAATAAAAATAAATAAATAAAAACCAGATTTTTATTTTGTTACAAAAATAAAATTAAAATCTGAAATAAAAAATAATAATAAAACAAAAAGTAAATTAATTACTTACCAAATTAATTTCTTGAACAAATTTTTGATCAAGTCCATTGTTTAACACTGTGTCCTTAAGACAGATTCATCTTCTCCACGGTTCTTTCAGAATGTAGATGTCTATCTTTTAGGATAAAATGATCAACAACAAACAATAACAACACTACAAACTGTTTGCACAACGAACACACTTTGTGTTTATATACTTTCTCACAAGAAAATAATGCAGCAAAATGCAGAGAATAATTACAGAATTTTTTGGACAAAAATTTAGTAAAAAAACCAAATGACTGCCAATTTATAGATGGAGTGGTGACTGTTTGGTTTGAATTAAACAGGTACACTACTTGTTCAGTTTAAATTAAACTTATACAAATCTGTTTAAACAGTTAAGGCACTATTTGGTTTGAATTTTAAACAGATATTGAATCTGTTCGGTTTATTTTCAAACAAATTGATACCTGTTCGGGTGAAGGGAAAACTGGATAGATTTTCAAAATTAAAGTCAAATTCTGGACAGATTTTATTTTACTAAAAAATAAAATAAAATTCAAATATTTTTGGCCGGACAAGCCCAATCTCACACTACGCACCCGCGCCTAAGACTAGCCCGACTGGGCGGACGGTGGCGTACGCGTGTTTATTTTTGGGTCCAATGGATCTAGCCTAATTTACCTATAACCTCTCTCTTCTACAAACTTTGGGTGTTCCTTGGGGCCCTCCCCAAGTTACAAACCCATGTCTTATAAACTTACAAAATTCTTCCCACCAAACCAATGTGGGACAAGCCTTAATTCAAATCTTAAGGAATTTCCACAAAAAACTCCATTTTCATGGAGCTCATTTTGGATTCAATTTCTTATTCATCCGATAATGGTTTTGAGCAACCAAAAATACTACGTGAATCATAACGCGACATAAAACGCGTTACCACTTAGACCCGCTAACTTTGACGTATGAGTTCTACCTAAAAAATAAATCAAAATTAAGGAAAAATCATATTTTTCAAAACCATTTCTAACACTTTTGCTATGTCAAAATTAGCAATTATTCAAGACATGTTAAATGCCATCTCACTTTTGCCAATCGTGATATTCTCCATTCTAAAATTATAATGGTGGATTTCCATTGTATTATCTAAGAGTTTGCAATTATTCTTTTTAAATTTAAAATAGTGATAAATTCACATGATTATTTCACAACTCTTAAATGATGTGATGGATATCATCCATTACAACCATATATAATGGAGATGCTCTAAATAAATCACCTCTTTTTTTAATTTTTAATTTTTTAATCTTTAGTAATCTTTCTTTGAAATTATGCCAATTTTTTTTTTTTCCTTTATGGGTCCATTTTGTGAAGATAAATCTAAAATGTAAGGCTGTGTTTGGTGCAACTTTAAAAACTTAATTCCACTCCTCTATTTGTATATATTGTTTGGATGGAATTTTAGAATTGTGATTCCACCACATATTTTAAAGCATATTTCTCTCTCTTGTTTAGCTACTCTCTCTCTTTTGTGTTATCCATTCTAAAAAGCAGAGGATTTTTGAATTTTGGTCTATCCGGTCATCCTACCGGACATTCCCCGGATGTCCGGCCAGTTGACCGGAACAGTGTTCGTGTTTTTTTTTTGGCACCTGTTATTTTTATATTTTAAATAAAAAATATTTTGGAAATTTTTTAATTTTTTTATGAGTTTTGAATAAAATTTTGGATTGTGTGTTTGGTTATGAATTGTAAATTTTTGAATCAAATTTCATATGTCACATCACTCAATTCAAACTCAATTCAAAACACTTTTCAAAACTCATAACCAAACAAAATTTTCACATTCAAATAATAATTTCAAAAATCACAAACTCAAAATACAAATTTATTATCAAATCAGAATTCTAAAGTTCTACCAAACGCAGCCTATATTTTTTTTGAAAAATTATATAATTTTTTTTAAAAAAGTCAAAATAAGCACACGAACAAATCACTAATTTGGACTTTTTAGGACTTTTTTTGAAATTTATTTAAAATCTTACTTTTCAAGTTCGTCTCATCCGTATTGAACTTCTTTAAAATTTTAAAAAAAGTTTTAGATTTCTAAATTTTACTCGACGAGATGAATTGAAAAATTCAAAAATTCAAAAAATACAAAAATAAGCTAGAATTAGTGAACTTTTTAAGGTTAATTTAGCTTTTTTTTAATTTTGTTTTTGAATTTTTAAATGGTTTTTACTTTTTAAATTCGTTTACACAAGACGGACCCAAAAAGTAAAAAAGTATGACATAATTTTTAGAAAAAATGTCAAAAAAAAAAAGAAAAAGAAAAAGAAAAAGAGAAAGAAAAAGAGGTAGTATATTTCTAATTTACGACTAAGGAGGAAAGGAGACAGAGACTTTCAATGACTGATTGCTGGGTATGACTAGTGTTGGCTTATTTTTCTTACGAAAGAAAATATCATAAATGCAAGCGTGCCAACAAGGATTGAAAAATCCTTACAGATTAATTTCAAGCCAATTATCAAGCGATTGTGTTGATGGTTCTTTTGCCTCAATGAAGAAGACTTCAAAATTGCCAAGTGTAGAGAAAAAAAAAATTAATAGAAGAAGGAAGGAGACAGAGAAAGATGATTGAATGAACAATCGAGGTGATTGAGTGAACAATCAAAATAACAATTACTTATCTTTACTTATACTTTGAAAAGAAAGTGCATAAAATGCTTGGAAAAGGAAGTAAATGATAAAAAAAAAATAGAAATCAATTGTCTTTGATTTGAGTAGGAATGGCAACGGGCCGGGGCAGGGCCGGGGATGACACTTCCCGTCCCCGATCCCCGAAGGTTAAAAAATCCCCGTCCCCGGCCCCGATCCCCAACGGGGAAGGCATCTCCTCCCCTGCCTTCGTCCCCTAACAGGGATCGGGTTTCCCCGACCCCGAAAAATCCCCGACAGACCTATTCACAACACACACATTGATCTGTTCAACACACACACACACACACACACACACACAGATCTGTTCAACCAAAAAAATATATATATGTATATAGACAACAATCTACAACAGATCTAGAACACACACACCCATACAACAATAGATCTAAAAAAATTAATCTGTATATATATGGACAACAGATCTAGAATAAACACAGATCTATATATAGATTATTATTTCCAGAACCAAATACGGGGAACAATGGCAAGGAAGACCACTATCACACACACACACACATATATATATAGAGAGAGAGGAAAAGAGATGCACAGATCAGGCTTGGCTTGACGGTTCACGGACCACGATCTGTTAGATCGGTTGCTTCACGGTTCAGATCGGTGGCTTCACGTCGGTGGCTTCACGTCGGTGGATCTGGATGATGATGATGATAACGAGGAGTGAGAGAATGACAGAGAAATCATCGTGGATCTGGACGATGATGATGATGATAACGAGAAATGAGAGAATGAGAGAGAAATCAAAGTGAGTGAGTGAGGGAGAGGGAAAGTAAGAGGGAGAGGGAGAGGGACACAGAGAGTGAGAGGGAGGGAGATGAGAGACGCTGTGGTGAGTGAGAGGGAGAGGGACACAGAGAATGAGAGGGAGGGATATGAGAGACGTGGTGGTGAGTGTGAGTGTGAGAGGGTTTGGTTTTTATATATATATATATAGGGGTAAAATGGTAAATTCATTTCGGGGACTAGCGGGGACGGGACCACCGTGGATCTGGACGATGATGATGATGATAACGAGAAATGAGAGAATGAGAGAGAAATCAAAGTGAGTGAGTGAGTGAGGGAGAGGGAAAGTAAGAGGGAGAGGGAGAGGGAGAGGGACACGGAGAGTGAGAGGGAGGGAGATGAGAGACGCTGTGGTGAGTGAGAGGGAGAGGGACACAGAGAATGAGAATGAGGGAGATGAGAGACGTGGTGGTGAGTGTGAGAGGGTTTGGTTTATATATATATATATATATGGGTAAAATGGTAAATTCATTTCGGGGACGGGCCGAGTACGGGGCTGGGTCACATATCCCCGTCCCCGGCCCGAAACTGATCGGGGATTGAATTTTAAATACCATCCCCGTCCCATTGGGGATATTTTTCGGGAAAAAACTGCTCAAATCGGGATCGGGGGGTCGGGTCCCCGTCGGGCCGGGTTCAAATTGCCATCCTTAGATTTGAGTTCTGAATCTTTACAATGTAGCCATGAATGACTATTTATAGACAAACATTTGTAGGAAAAAATTACCTAAGACTATCCACTCTTCCACCACCTCCACTTCATACTTCATGATCTTTCATAACTTTCTTCAACCTCCACTTCATACTTCATATTCTCCACTTTATTCTCTATTATCTTTCCACATATCATAACTTCTCATAACCTCTAAATGAGTAGGACGCTGCCACATGTCCCGCAATTATATAAATAATAAATAATAAAATTACAGATTTATGGTGCCAACAACTAGCTAAGTACAACCCATCAAGCAGGAAAGTAGCTAGTCAAGTTGCTAATCAAGTCGTTGGTTAAAACGCTCGCTGTAACTAGTAAAGTTGAAAGTAATTGAGCAGTAATGTACGATCAGCTGGGCTAATGGAAGTAAAAGGGCTAGTAGGGGCATAAGCACTAGTCCTCAGCTCTGCTCATCAAGCCAACTTTGTTCTTTGGGAGGTGAAACATCGGTTGAAGTGGACATTTTGAAATAACAGCATTGAAGATATATTTCTATATATACACAGTTACAGTTATTCTAGACTACGTTATGGGAAAAGTGATCTGCTTGAAATAAGCGGCAGGCACTAGTATGTTTCAACCCCACTATATTATTCATAGTGTTGGGGCACTGTGTACATATAGCCTCTACGATAAGCAAGTGACTGGGGCTGTTGCGTAGCGAAAGGAATGGATAATTTGTACTTCCGAAGCAAGGCCTAAATTAAAACAAATGACAGATTAAATATTTGTAAAATTTTTTTAAAATTTTTACTAAATATAAAAAATACAAAATAAATATAAATAGTTTTTTAGATTTCTCAACAATTTTTTTACTTTTGAAGTGAATTTAGGTTAGGTACTTCTAAAAATTAATTTTTTTTTATACTAAAATATTAAATATAACAAAAACACAAAATTATAATGGTGGATTAGAATAGTAAGAAAAACGCAGAATAGTAAGAAAAAGACGGAACAAAATTAGAATATTTGGGAAGGGTAAGACCATGTTCTACTCCAACCTGAACAATTATTCAATATTTTCGAAGTAAATTTAAGTGGTACTATAAATTAATAATTAATTGATCTAAATTATAGGATTTATTATTTTGGTATTAAAATTTTAGGGAACAAAATTTTAAGTGTAAATTTATAAATTGGATAATGTATCCTCAAACTTTTAAAATTTTGTATGTCAAATTATTTCAAAAGCTTAGATATAAAATTGACACATATATAAATTTGACATCTCTAAAAAAAAACCTCACTTGATATATCAAATTTATTATTTTATTAATTTTAGTTTAAACTTTATTTATTTTAACATTTTCTAACACTTTTTATAGGTCCTTACTATTAAAGTAATAAAAATAAAATAATTTGACATTAGCAATTATTCAAGACATGTTAAATGCCATCTCACTTTTGTGGATTGTAATATTCCCCATTCTAAAATTATAACAGTGGATTTTCATTATATTATCTAAGAGTTTACAATTATTTTTTAAAAATTTAAAATAGCGATAAATTCTCATGATTATTTCACAACTCTTATCCATTACAACCATATAATGGAGATTTTTTTTTGGGTGAATAACCATATAATGGAGATGCTCTAAATAAACCACCTCTGTTTTTTAATTTTAATTTTTTTTTTATCTTTAGTAATCTTTCTTGAAATTATGCCACAATTTTTTTTTTCTTTTATGGGTCCATTTTGTGTAGATAAATCTAAAAAATTAATTTTTTTTTTTGAAAAATTCTATAAAAAGTTTTTAAAAAGCCAAAATAAGCACAAAAAAATTCACTAATTTTGGCTTTTCAGGACTTTTTTTGAAATTTGTTTAAAATTTTACATTTTCACTCCATCTCGTCTGTAGTGAACTTTTTTAAAATTATAAACAAAAAAATTAAATTTCTAAATTTTACTCAATGAGATGAATTAGAAAATTAAAAAAATATAAAAATACAAAAAATAAGCTAAAATTAGCGAACTTTTCAGCTTAATTTGGATTTTTTTTTTAATTTTTTTTTTTGAATTTTTAAATGTTTTTTATTTTTTAAATTTATCTACACAAGGCGGATCCAAAAAGTAAAAAAAGTTTGCCACAATTTTTTAAAAAAAAAAGAGAGAGAGAAAAAAAAAGGGAAAAAAAAAAAAAGTGGTAGCATATTTCTAACTTCCCCCAAAGCAAATTGTTTGGCTTGTTAAGTGCTTTTTTGATTTCCTACGAACACACTTGTAAAAACATTAAGAGAATATGCTAACTTTTTGTATTGATAATTTGCACTTCAAAGGTCCTCACTGAAAGATTTTAGTGTCAAAAGTCCTACATGTGTTAAATTAATGGGTCATTTTTTGATGGATAAATTACACTAATATCTTCTAAGATTTCTATTTAATGTACACTTTTTCTTTATATTTGAAAAATTATATTTACTCTCGTATCATATTAAAATGACATATTTGTCCCTTAACTTATATATATATATATATATAATATTAAAATAATACAGATATTTTGTTCATATCATTTCAAGAAAAATAACAACCATCTTTTTGATTTACCTCACACAAAAAATTGAATTTTTTTATTTTTCGTAATTTTACTAAAATTTTTAAATATTTTAAGCGATTTTTTATTTTTATTTTTTAGATACACCTAATCTAGAGATACTTAAGAAGTATATTATTTTGTGATTTTTTTTAAATTCACAAAATATAAAAAAAATATAAAAAATTCAATACATTATCTTATTTTGTTGTATTCAATGAATTTTTTTAAAAGGTTTTTGTACAAATTTTATACTTTTTAAATATATCTAATCTGCATATAATAGTGAAAAAAAATGAAAAATTATATTCATATATAAAAATTTATACAAAAAGTATCATAAAAAGGGCAAGATGGTCATTTAAAAAAATTTAGGACATGACATCAGCAATTCAGGGAACAATTTGTAATGAGATTACAAACTTCAGAGAGGAGAATGTAAATTTTGAAATGTGAGGGAAATTTGTATTAAATAAAAACTTCAGGGGGTGTGAGTGGAATTTTACCCTTTTTTGATAAATTCTCTTTTTAAATGTTTTATTCCATCTAACTCATTTTCTTTTTTAGTATTCCATTATTTGAACAAATCACCTTTCTAATTTTTTGCACATGTTTTCATTTTGAAACTAATACATAATAAGAAAAAATATTAATTCCTCATTTCATAGAGAAAATCCCTCTCTTATTCTACGAAGAAAATATCTCCCTCAATCTAAGAACAAAATATCTCCCTCATCTCATAGAGAAAATATCAAATTATAAATTTTTGCCTTTTTATAATGTGAAAAAATTAAAAATAATGCAATAAAAAATCTGAACGAAAATCAAAATATAATGTGAATATTTACAGTAAAAAACAAACATACAACTAACTTTGAAAAAAACAAAACACATACTAAAGTACAATGTGAATATTCACAATAAACAACAAACATACAACTCAAAACTCGTATCAAAATATTATGTGAATATTCACAATTTACAATTAGCATACAATTAGTAGTAAAAAAAAAAAAAAAAACTCATATTAATGTGAATATTTATACCGCAACGTGAAAATATAAAATAGAATTGAAAAAAGTGAAAATCAACTATTTCAATTGTTTAATGGTAACTGTACGGGGAAGAAATAATTCTCCTCGTATAATCCTGTTGACCAAGTCCACGCTCCTCCGTACGACGTCGCTTTGTCACCTGAAAACACAAACGTGAGCTAGCCGGTGGGTGTGTGCCGGAAACCTCTCCGATGCCTAAGTCGGAAAACTTGACAAATAGACAAAGCTCTAAGTTCTCAGAAAAATTGTGTTCAATTACCTCTTCCAAGGTGATGTTTGTGAGCTTTTATAAGTTTCCAGTGGCACAAGGCTGCCTACACTGCCGGCTGTGCATTCCTATTTTTTTTTTTTTTTTGAAAAAGTTTGCAAAAGTGGCTTTTTTGCTAAAAATTTTTTTTAGGCTATAATAGCCTCTTTAGGCACTTCCCAAACAGCGCCATAATAACAAAAATAATAAACATGCAAATAACTTTTGAAAAAATAAAGTTCATACCAAAATATAATGTGAATATTTACAATTTACAATTAAGAATGTGAACATTTACACTGTAAAGTGAAAATATAAAATAAAATTTAAAAAAAAAATGAAAATTGACTATTTCAATTGTTTAATTTTAACAAAAATGATTGTTCAATCAACAAGTATTAAATTTCAAATTTTTTAAAAATAAACTCATGTCAAAATACAATGTGAATGTTTATAATTTACAATTAATAATGTGAACATTTATACTGCAACATGAAAATATAAAAGAAAATTGAAAAAAGTGAAAATCAACTATGTTGATTATTCAGTGGTAACAAATATGATTGTTTAACCAACCAGTATAGTGACAAAAGCAAGAAACATACAACTAATTTTTGATTTTCTTTTTTAAAAAAATTCATACTAAAATACAACGTGAATGTTCACAATTTACAATTAATATACAAATAATCTTAAAAAAAACTAAATTCATACTAATGTGAACATTCGCATTATAACATGAAAATATGAAACAAAATTGAATGAAAAAAAAAAATCGACTATTCTAATTGTGTAATACCCATAAAAAATGATTGTTCAAATAATAAGTATAAAACAAACAATATACAAAAAATTATCAAACAATATCAAATAGTTCATATATATTGACGCATCTTTTTAGAAAAATCTGTATATAATCAACACCAATATAATACCGGTGAATAAACTACACAATACCGGTAGTTACAAAAATAGACAAAGAGACTACAATTTATATATAACAGTGGCAAAAAAATGATTGTTTATCGCTGGTTTACCATCATCTCTGTTGCAAGTCCATTATCATCTCTATTATCGGTTTACAACTAACCTTCTCTTCCAAATGTTCTGCCATGGCAGGACCTTCATTAATTAAGTGATTCTCTCACATTGAGACAAAGAAAATACTAAGAATAATAATCTTTCATATTCAAATACAATGGTTTATATATACTACAAATAAATATATCTAATAATTGATATTCTCTCTCCTAGATATATAGTATAATATATATATATATACTAGCATATGTCCGTGTTTGAAGGCACGGCATAAATAATGTTAGGATGAGAATATAATTGTAATCCTAACACTATTTAAATTTATTTTTTAATTTGATAAAATCACATATTTATTATAAAAGTTTGGAGTTCTCACAAAACTCCTCACGAAAACTTGTTTTTATTTATATAATAGATAGATAGATGTGCCTAGCATACATACAATTTCCACAGGTATACATGCAATATTGTTTTTGCTTATATAATTGTATGGAAATTGTATGTATGCCCATAATGTCTTAGTGAATTACGGGCATACATACATTGTATGGAAATATATGTAAAATATATTGAACAAAAAGGAGAAAATAAACAAATAGAGAGAAAAATAAAAACGGGGAGAAAATAAAAAAAATAAAAAGAAAAGAGAAAAGAATGTGGGATCATTGAATCATTGAAAGATGGGTGAGAAAAGAAAAAAAGTAAGAGAGATAGAAGTGGGAAAATAGAAAATATATATGTAGGATATTTTTTGAGAAAATATATCTTAGTCATTGTCTTACAATTTGAATAGATCTGAGCCATTCAAATGTTTTAATAGGACAAAAATATGTTGAAGTTTCAAAAATCGTCATTCTTTATTAAAATATGTTGAAAATTCATATAAGGTCAAAATTTATAAAATCTATCAGGTATTCAATATATTTAAAAATAATAATTAATTGTTCAAATTCATTTAATTTGTGAACTAT
The DNA here is from genome assembly GCF_004153795.1 of Camellia sinensis. Lineage (NCBI taxonomy): Eukaryota > Viridiplantae > Streptophyta > Magnoliopsida > Ericales > Theaceae > Camellia > Camellia sinensis. The sequence continues at coordinate 421,290 of NW_021025664.1, read as the reverse complement.
AAAATTCATTAATCTAATCTCCACTACACACAGTAAAATCTGGTTCCTAATTCTGGGATCGCAGACTTTTTCCATATAATATGAATAAAAATAAGTGAACAAAAAGGAGAAAATTAAAAAAATAAACAAATAGAGAGAAAAATAAAAATGGGAGAAAATAAAAAAATAAAAAGAAAAGAGAGTGGAAGGTGGGATCATGGAAGGATGAGTGAGAAAAGGAAAAAGGTAAGAGAGAGAAGCGGGAAAATAGAAAATGTATATGTAGGATATTTTTTGAAAGATATATCTCAGCCGTTGTTTTACAATTTGAATAGATCTGAGTCGTCCAAATGTCCTAGTAAAACAAATGTGTGTAGGACAAATTTAAAAATCATCCTACTTTATTATATAGATATATATATATATTATAATAAAAGTTTATAAAGATAAAATAATCCACATAATAATTTTAATATAGAAAAAATAACCTATTAAAATATAAGTCTAAATATATAGGACTTGATGGAATATTAAAAAAATTTATAAATTTATTGGATTATAAGTCTACTAAATGAGATTTATAAATAAATCAATAAGAAAAACTCTTTTATAATTAAATTAAACGAATAAATAAAAACGCCACCACTAGCAGGTTTTTGGCGGTGATTTTGTCCTAATTTAATGTTGAACTTAATTTTTATTATTGCGGGGTTATTCATTTGTATTTTATGGTGTCTATGTATTTCATGTGATGTCATCATTTTTTGAGCGATAAAACTTTCATTAAAAAGAGGGAGAAATATAAAAAGAAATGGGTGATTTTATTTGCATTCAAATGATATCTCAGTATGTTTAATTAAAATTTTAATTCTTATTATATCATAATATAAATTTATTAATAAAGATAATACACATTAAACTTTAAAATAATTTTTTTTATTATACACCTTAATTATTTATACGTATTATTTATATATTCAAATCTATTTATCTTATTTCCAAGCTTAAACCCTCTTTCGGTTTGAGACGCATGAATGATTGACTGTAGCCATTTTTTCCTTTAATGAATTGGTTGATTATATTGATTGCTTGCTCAATACAAGAACAAGAAAGAATTCAGTTGTATATCTCCTTGTAATTGCGCAGATAGCTGGATAGATAAATCACAAGTGTACAAATAGGTAATTGTAGACGTCCCCGAACGCCTCGGGAGGAACGAGCTCCCGTTATGTTCTTTTGGGGTCACTACAGTTCAGGACTCTCAAATTTGTCACGGTTCTAAGTCTGAACCAAAGAGTCCAAATCCGGCAAATCATTTTGAGAAAACAGATTTTGAAAGAAGTGCCAAACATGGACTGCTTTGCCAGATACAGAGTCGCCACCTAAATATTTTATTTTGGGAAAATTTAGGAAACCCTGACTCGGTGCCAAAGGCCACGTGTCCGTCATCACCAAAGTTGCCTCGGCTCGGGAACTTGGGTACGATTGGGGAAGGTCACTTCGTGAGCACCCCCGCTCGCCCGATCAAAGATCGGCCTCTACTAACCATGATATATATTTTTGAAAACTTTGTGTGTCCTTAAACCAGTTATTAGCCTAGGTTACTATGTTTTGCCACTATCTAGTGGGCTTAAAACAAACAGTTGATGATTTATTCCAATCCAAATAACCTAACCTTCACCCACAGGCATTCAGGCAGTGATATCACATAAGCAAATAGTCTCATGGTAAGCATGCTATTCATGGCAGTCACTCACACGCATGCAAGGATGCTAAAGCATAAAAACTCACCGAGTACTGCAAGCCAAAACAGAAACTACATTAGAAATCATGCATGATCTTAAGCATACAGAAATGCCTAATGCAACACATGCAAGAATGCAAACTATAGCAGGCTCGGCTATTTTAAACATGGCATATGGAATGCTACAACTAACATGTATTCAACTTGGAATTGAAGTACAAATGCAATTAGTATGATGCGCTGAGCCCGGTGCATGCAAAACAGATGAATGATGCAAACATGCTGTCATACTATATGCTAATTGAAATATGCCCTAATCTAACCATCATAAACAGGTAAATAAAAAGGAAGAAAGACGTGGGGTTGGAAGACATACATCACACTCACACACACTTATTACAATTGTGCCCTCACGCAGAGGGTCCGAATAAATATACAGTCCCGAATAAAAGAATAGTACAGTCCAACTAAATATTACAGTCCAAATATGTACGAATTCCTAATTAATTAACAAATTAACTAAGAAAAGAAATAAACTGGCATGCAAGCCAGGGACTGCCTTGATTCCAAACTAAGAAAACAAATAAACTGGCATGCAAGCCAGGGACTGCCTTGACTCCGTTCCGGATGATGAATGATGCATGCCCGGGTCGCCTTTGCGCGGAAATCCATGACGATGCCCCAATTAGCCTCTGTTTACACATTTTCTTGAAATGCGTGCCAAGCCTCGAAAAATCGCTGGTTCTTGATTTTGCTGCAACAGAGAGCAGGAAAGGATCATGGCAATGTATTTTCACAGCTATATGCATGCCTCGATCCTCGTGCCACCAATCACGCATATCGATGCATGATGGCTGAGGGGTCGAATTGTGCAATTCAATGTAGAATGAATGCACATAGAAACACAACAAGAACCTAACTCCATCATGAATAATCTGGAGTGTCGGTGACTGGGAATTGAGACACGTTCTGTCACTTGGAGTACGAAACGTACCTCGTTTCCCGTGCCCGGGCTAACTCCTATCCCGAACACGATCCAATATGCATGACATGCATGAAATGCAACTAAGATACAATCCTAACATACACAATGTTATGGAATGGCATACACAATGCAATAAGGTAATACATAACCGAGCATACACAATGCTATGGATGAAATGGCATACGCAATGCAATAAGGTAATACACAACCGAGCATACACAATGCTATGGATGAAATGGCATACGCAATGCAATAATGGGCTTACACCAACATGAGAGAGCCTCAACCACACTCACATAGGAGGCCATCAGATGAAAACAAGACAACTCGAAATGCGTGCACGCGTGCACGCAAACCGAGGATCGACCCTCAGGCACCGAAATGTCACTCTAATGAGACATGCCAAAGGCATGGAATATGACATATGATCATGCAATTTTCAGAGGCAAAATGAGATGCAAAATAGCCCCGAATCATGGCAAAATGATACCCGATGCATGGAATTGGTCCCGAAACATGAATTTTGGCGCATGAAATGGCCTATAGCTATGCAATGCATGCATAATTTGAACATGAGATGAAAAGACAGAAGCAAGGCGGCCCCTAGACAAGAATTTTTACAGTTCAAAGCATGGCCAAACAGCAAGCACAAATATGGCAAAACTAGCATGCAAAGATGACCCTAAATGTGAGGCAAAGACACAACTCACAGCTGCTGACCTCAAACAGATTAGGGCCCTTCAACAAAGTTGAAGAGGGACCCAAAATATGATCTTTTACAGTTCTGAAAAGAGCCCAAAAACAAACACAAGTATGGATAAACTCTCATGCAAGAAATGGGCCAAAAGATGGCCAAAGAAGCAAGTAGTGGTTGCTGGCCTTAAAAACAAAGGGGCCCTTCAACAATGTTGAATAGGGGCCAAAAATAAAGCATTTTACAGTTGATAGCCGGACCCAAAACAGTATGCAAATATGTCCAAAATGCTATGCAAAAATGAGGCCCAAAAGAGAGATATAACATGAAGTGTATAAAAGATGCCTCAAACCATGAAGGGCCCTTAATGAAACATGAATAGTGGGCCAAAATAAGACTATTTTCAGTTCTGGAAAAAGACCAAAAACAGAAGCACAATGGGCTGCCAAAGCATGCAAAAATGGGGCCCAAAAGAGAGATATAACATGAAGTGTATAAAAGATGCCTCAAACCATGAAAGGCCCTTAATGAAACATGAAGAATGGGCCAAAATAAGACTATTTTCAGTTCTATACCAAAAACAGAAGCACAATGGGCTGCCAAAGCATACAAAAATGGGGACCAAAGAGGGGTATAATGGAAAGTGGCACATGGGGGTCCCAAACAGTGATGAGCCCTCTTAAATGTTGAAGAAGGGCTCAAAATAAGCCTATCTACAGTTTACATAATGCTCCAAAACAGATCACACATAGGCTAAAAATACTATGCAAGATAACGGTATACAAGAAGGATAATGAAGCAAATGCAATATGGGGGGCTCAAACAGTGTTGAGCCCTTAATGAAATAAGAAAATGAGCTCAAAAAAATGACCTTTTCAGTTTTGGTCGGAGCTCAAAACAGCAAGCAAAGAGGCTAGAAAAATGTTGCAAAATTGAGCTCAAAAGAGGGGAAATGATGCTTACCCTTGAAAACAAGTCTTTGGATGCTTCTTGGCTTGAGAAGTGATGTCTCCTAGCTGCTGGAAAGCTCTCCAAGCTGCTGGAAATGGAGTAGTGGTTGTGGTGCTTGGTGGTGATGAAGAAATGAGGTGTAGGACTTAGGAATTTTTGAGGAAATGAGAGAGATAGAGGGAGCTATGATGCAAGAGCTCTTAGGGGAATTTTTTGTAACCCTTATCCCAGACCTGGCCAGCCAAGTATATACACCAAATAGGGGGAAAAAGGAGGGAAAGAAATGGGGGGAAAACAAGCCAAGTTTCCCCCCAAAAGTTGTCCCCCCGGATACAGGTTTTTTGGGGGAAAAAAAGTGTACAGCTGTAAAGCACACCTTGCAAGGATCATGGCCGACTAGTTATTTGAGCTTCAGGTGGCCGGCCGGCCACCTCCCATAGCCGGCCGGCCAAGGGTCAAAAGGGTCAAGAAGATTTAATGGCCGGCCACCACAAATTGGTGTCTTCCCAGGTGTCCTTAACACAGCTCTATGGTTCAAAATTGTCAACTGTAAAACAGGAGAGAGAATATGCCACTTTTAGGAGGGGTTCAAAAGGGTCAGGTGGAATTACTGGCCGACCACTAACTTTTAGGATCCTCCCATGTGTGTACATCACAAATATGTGGTTAAAAGTTCAAGAAAATGGCCCAAGGGTGTTCAACATTGGCTCGGAAGTGAGAAAAACGGGCGTCGGAGGGCACCGGAGGATATATAACTGGTTGCTGAAACAATTGCTGGCCTCCCATCCTTCTACGGCCTTCCTGGTGATGAAACAGAGGTACCTTCCAAAAATGAACGAAAATCGATGCAAAACGAATGTTCGAGGGCCAAAACGCGCAGTTCGAGGCCCCGAAAACTGCCTGTTAAGCACCGAAAGTGGCACTCGACCTCAAAGTGGGTCTCTCAGACCTCAGTGTCCCTCAAAAGGGAGTAAATAGGATGCATGCCAAGAACCAGGGCAAATGGAGGTGGTTGAGCGGTCCCGAACCGAGGCACACGGCCTCACAGCTCCGAAAACCGAGAACCGGGCTCCGAAATGGGCAAAATGGCCTACAGCCACAAAATGTAGCCCACGGCCACTTAGAGATGGTCTACTGGACCTCTCCCTCCCCTCAGGAAAAGAAACAGAGAAAACTGAGCCTGGTTCGCAAACCGAGGCAAGGCACAGAAGAGGGTTCGGAAGTCCGGAGGCAGGGCTCGGCAGCGAACCTGCTGAACCTTCTTAAACGAGCACATTATGCGATATCACCAAGCGCGCAACTGGTGATCTGAGTCTCAAGGTCGGTCAAAAATGGGTGTGTCTACAGTTGCCCTCTTTGACAGAACTCGGAAGTCACAAATGTGACGAAGTGAATGTCAAAGCCAGAGACGACCCATTTTTGACAAGCGCCGAAGACTTAGACAAACGTACAAGATAAACAGAGATGTGCCGCAGGCAAAGGGGGCAAAATGCAAAGCGATATGCACAGAGCCGGAGGTAACCAATGATCATGCAAATGCAGCAAGCTGTAATGAAGCAAGTATTCGCAAATAGATGCAACAATTTTAAGCAAGAATGCAAGCAACAACTACATTTCATGCAGTAAGAATCGGAAGTAATTGTTCAATTCTCGTTGCGTCTCACACGGAGAAGATACGATACCTGCGCGGTTCGTCTGGTCGCACCAGCCTCAAATGAACCGTACATACAATAGCGTGCCTGCAAAAGAGAGAAATTCAACAAGCACAATATGCTAACAACATATATTCAATGTGATTCCGAAAGTTTGACACACGCAGTGCCGGCGAGTGAATGCATCGCGATGCGAGAAAGGAACGTGCGTGACAACGCATGCTCAAGCACAGAGGTATGGCAATATCAAGAAATGTGCATAATAATGCAAGTATGCTCATGAGAATGCAAGTTATGTGCATGATGGTGCAAAACGAGCATAAATCAAGGTGCCCGTTTGTTACGAAATGACGAGCAAGGAAACACGTGTTTCGGCGAAGGCGACTCGATCACTGCCTTCGATTCACTTCCTGGAAAGGCTACAACACATTCAAAAAGGATACATCTTGATTTCGATGAATAATGATGAGACACATGTCAGAACTTGAAGCTGAAGTTCTGGCGGAGCAATTTCGCGACCGGAAGTACACTTTTCTTGAACTTTTTCAGGTCCCGGGAACTCCAATCTTCCTCAAAATTTGCAGAGAGCTAGGTGAGCCTGTGGGAAACATGGCCGGCTAGTTATTTTCCCAAGGGGAGGTGGCCGGCTAGTTTTTCAAAAAGAGAATAGCCGGCCGGCCAGAAAAGGTGGCCGGCCGGCCACCTGCCCAAATCCGTGGGTAATTTGGTCTTTTCCCTTTTTCTATATATATACTCTCACCCAAACGTTTTGAGCTCATAACTTCAGCCGAGAAATCCTTTCCTCTTGCTTCCCAAACCATTCTCTCCTTCAGATCCGGGCTCTATACGCGTTTTCCAATGCCCCACGCAAGTTGTTTTCGCAAAAACATTCAGTTTCAAGCACTTTGAAGTGATTAAATTTTGATTTCGGGGCTTCTTTTCTCATTTTCGCCACTTGAGGTGAGTTTGTCTCAATATTTGGAAGATTTTCTCAGGAGTTGACTTTTGTTGACTTTTTCATTTTCTGAGAGTTCACTTTTGTTAACTTTTTCCAATTTTGGCTCATTTTGCTCATTTTTGCTCTTTTTTGCAGATTTTTTCAAATGGCGGGTCATTTTCCTCATGGCGGAGGTCCTCCAAGTGTCGAGGGTGAGCCGGACATCATGTCCTTGCCCCCGAGAGTTCGGTCGTTTGATCCCGAGAGGTATCATCCTCGGGAGCACGTCCTTCCTCAGGCCACTTTCTACCATTTCACTAACTTTGATGACCAAGCGCCTGCAGATCTGTTGCTGCGGGAGCCAGAGACTCATCTCTCTCATCAAGCACGAGAGGTACGTACTTCACTTTTACATTCTCTGCAATGTATTCTGCATTTCATGCACATTTCATACTTTCGCTATGTATGCTTATCCGCTCGTTCTGAACACATTTGCACACCATATTTCTACTTATTTTAGCACATATCTCACAGCACAAAATTCTGTTGAGCGGGCACACAGCTTGTTTTGAACACTTAGTCTATAACATAGCATTCTGTTTGCATTTTGAACACACAACTCAATCACTCAAATTTATGAACATGCAGCTCATACTCTTTATCATGAACACGCAGCCCACAGTTTTTGAAAGTTGAACACGCAACCCAAACTCTTGATGGTGAACACACAGCCCACTTTTTTGAAAGTTGAACACGCAACCCAAACTCTTGATGGTGAACACACAGCCCACTTTTTTGAAAGTTGAACACGCAACCCAAACTCTTGATGGTGAACACACAGCCCACTTTTTTGAAAGTTGAACACGCAACCCAAACTCTTGATGGTGAACACACAGCCCACTTTTTTGAAAGTTGAACACGCAACCCAAACTTTTGATGGTGAACACACAGCCCACATTTTTCTGAAATCTGAACATGCAGCCCAAACTCTTGATTATGAACACACAACCCATAGTTTTTGAAAGTTGAACACAGAGCCCAAACTCTTGAGGTGAACACACAGCCCACAGTTTTTGAAATCTGAACACGCAGC
>NW_021025664.1:312479-396086 GCF_004153795.1 Camellia sinensis | reverse complement strand
ACAAGGGGCTGCTAAATCATGCAAAAATGGGGACCAAAGGGGGATATAACATGAAGTGTATAAAAGATGCCTCAAACCATGAAAGGCCCTTAATGAAACATGAATAATGGGCCAAAATAAGACTATTTTCAGTTCTGTAAAAAGACCAAAAACAGAAGCACAATGGGCTGCCAAAGCATACAAAAATAGGGACCAAAGAGGGGTATAATGGCAAGTGGCACATGGGGGTCCCAAAAAGTTATGAGCCCTTCTTTAATGTTGAATAAGGGCTCAAAATAAGCCTATCTACAGTTTACATCATGCTCCAAAACAGATCACACATAGGCTAAAAATATTATGCAAGATAACGGTATATAAGAAGGATAATGAAGCAAGTGCAATATGGGGGGCTCAAACAGTGTTGAGCCCTTAATGAAATAAGAAAATGAGCTCAAAAAAATGACCTTCTCAGTTTTGGTCGGAGCTCAAAACAACAAGAAAAGAGGCTAGAAAAATGTTGCAAAATTGAGCTCAAAAGAGGGGAAATTATGCTTACCCTTGAAGACAAGTCTTTGGATGCTTCTTGGCTTGAGAAGTGATGTCTCCTAGCTGCTGGAAAGCTCTCCAAGCTGCTGGAAATGGAGTAGTGGTGGTGGTGCTTGGTGGTGATGAAGAAATGAGGTGTAGGACTTAGGAATTTTTGAGGAAATGAGAGAGATAGAGGGAGCTATGATGCAAGAGCTCTTAGGGGAATTTTTTGTAACCCTTATCCCAGATCTGGCCAGCCAAGTATATACACCAAAAGGGGAAAAAGGAGGAAAGAAATGGGGGGAAACAGCCAAGTTTCCCAAAAGTTGTCCCCGGATACAGGTTTTTGGGAGGAAAAAGTGTACAGCTGTAAAAGTAACCTTGCAAGGATATGGCGGCTAGTTATTTGAGCTTCAAGTGGCCGGCCGCGGCCGCCTCCCATAGCCGGCCGGCCAAGGGTCAAAAGGGTCAAGAAGATTTAATGGCCGGCCACCACAAATTGGTGTCCTCCAGGTGTCCTCAACACAGCTCTATGGTTCAAATTGTCAACTGTAAACAGGAGAGAGAATAGGCCACTTTTAGGAGGGGTTCAAAGGGTCAGGTGGAATTACTGGCGGTGCCATACTTTTAGGATCCTCTCATGTGTGTACATCACAAATATGTGGTTAAAATTTCAAGAAAAATGGCCCCAAGGGTGTTCAACATTCGGCTCGGAAGTGAGAAAAACGGGCCGTCGGAGGGCGCCAGAAGGAATATAACTGGTTGTTGAAACAATTGCTGGCCTCCCATCCTTCTACGAGCCTTCCTGGTGATGAAACAGAAGTACCTGCCAAAAATGAACGAAAAACCGATGCAAAACGAATGTTCGGTGGGCCAAAACGCGTAGTTCGGGGCCCCGAAAACTGCCTGTTAAGCACCGAAAGTGGGCACTCGACCTGAAGTGGGTCTCTCAGACCTCAGTGTTCCTTCAAAAGGGAGTAAATAGGATGCATGCCAAGAACCGGGGCAAATGGAGGTGGTTGAGCGGTCCCGAACCGAGGCACACGCCTGGCAGTCCGAAAACTGGGAACCGAGCTCTCGACAATGGGGCAAAATGGCCTACAGCTACAAAATGTAGCCTACGGCCACGTGAGAGATGGTTTTACGGGGACCTCCCTCCCTCAGGAAAAGAAACAGAGAAAACCGAGCTGGTTCGCAAACCGAGGCAAGGCACAGAAGGAGCGTTCGAAGTCCAGAGGCAGGGCTCGCAGCGAGATTCTGAACTTCTGAACGAGCACATTATGCGATATCACCAAGCGCTCAACTGGTAGACGTCTGAGTCTCAAGGTCGGTCAAAAATGGAATGTCTACAGTAATATTTGAGTAATTAAGTTAACATTAAGTATATCCATATGTAAATTGTTCCTCTATCATTTAAAAATAATCATATAATTTTTATGTGATTTGTAAATTAAAATATATATCTATCTCTGTTAACAATAATAATAAAATGTTCGTATACCCCTGCCTATATATATATATGTGTGTTAAAGTTATGTGTAATTATATAAAAATCATAGACTTATTGTATTCTTTGTGTAACACTCAAAAAAGTCAACATAATTTATACTTTTGGGGACTATCACTTTAGTGGTATTTGTAAAAAATAATTATAAATTAGCATAAATTTTAAATTTTAATAATTAAAATCTTAAACTTTTTCATAAAATTATAATCATTTTCTCAAATCATCACTATTTGTAATTTATCATTTATATTTTGGTTTCAAAAGTTGCTCATCAGCTTTAGCCAGAATGGCAAAAGTAAAGATCTAAGGGCTAGTCACAAATTGCTTATCCTTTATTCATCTTCACAAATGTCAAAATTACATGTAAAGTTTACTCACAAATTGCATTTTAGTTCAAATATGAATTGCATTTCATGAACAATATCCTTTTTTCATCTTTTCGTTCAAAAAAATAAAGATATAAGATTATATTTATTGGGTTTTTTTGCCTATAGAAAAATAAATAAATATTTAACTAAAATGGATTTCATCTTGAGGAAGTCGTACAGGAAATGCGATTGGTGATATGTATCCATGTGTACTTCTCAAGGTAATCCGGCTTGACCTTGGGGAGAAAAATGGTCAAGTGCAATAGAATTATAGCATGCAAAAGCACTCATTGATTTAGGGCTGAGCAAGGAATCCGTGAAATCCGTAATCCGATCCAGTCCAGTCCAATCCGATAGGTTTGGATTGGTTTTTTGAATCCGTGGTTTCAGTTCCGGATTAAAAATTAAAAATCCGTAGTACACGGATTGGTTCCGGATTGAATCCCACGGTTCTGGATTGGACCGATCCGTACCGTAATACAAATAGTATATATTTTTATTATACATCCTCTCCCATAGTACGGATTTTTATTAAAAATCCGTAGTACACGGATTGGTTCCGGATTGAATCCCACGGTTTCTGGATTGGAACCGATCCGTACCGTATACAAATAGATATATTTTTTATTATACATCCTCTCCATAGTATCTTCTCTTATTCTATATAAAATTTAAACTCAAACCTGAACCCGTATAATATCTTCTTTTATTACTTTTGTTTGTTAGTTTTTTTTAGTTTTAATTTGTAATGGTCTAAATACTTATGGTGAAACCAGTTTTCTTATGGTTGTTTAAATTCTAGCACAGTATGTCACTATTATAGAAATAGATGTTGCTATTGTGGAACTAATATAGCGCTATGGTTTATATTTTTAATGAATTAAAGTGTTATATATATTTTTTTGTTATTAATTATGTGAATCCGTGGTCCTAAACGCGAGTCCAATCCGTATTTAAAATGGATTGGTTCGGATTGGTTCCATGATTTAAACGGATTGGATTGGTTCAATTTTTCAGGAACGTAGATAACGGATTGGTCCTGGTTTTACCCAATCCGGTCAATCCGAACCATGCTCACCCCTACATTGATTCATTGACATGGCTTAGGTGGTGTTTGGGAAAATGGGTTGGTTTTTTAATTTTTAATTTTTTTTGATTATTTTTAATGTGGGTTAAAAAGTTTGGTTTGAGAAGAGTTTTTTGACTTTTTTTAGCTTTTTTTTTTTGTGAGAGAAAAATATAATGATTATGAATTGGATATGATGTTTTGTTTGTTATGGTTAAAAAAGCCTATTTTTGTCTTTTGTGACTAAAATAGCAAAAAAACCCATAAACTCACTTCACAAACAGTGCCTTAGGCCTCGTTTGGGCAATGTTTTTTTAGTAACTTTTTAGCTTTTTGGCTAAAATGTGATGTAAAAAAAACTAGTATGTTTGGAATGACTTTTTGACTTTTTACGAAAAGATGTATAAAAAGTAAAGAGAAAAGAGAATCTTTGACTTTTTGATATAAATTACTAGTTTTTTAATTATTTTAATAACTTTTTAACTAAAAAAATCACTTACCAAACGAGACCCTAACAAGACGTAAAGGTGGCTGAAAATTTGCGAAGGCTACAATCATCAACCATCTTGTATAATAGACATGTAATAATTATCTTGGAAGGTCAATTGTTATTTTGTTTATTTTGAGAAAATGATTTGAAGTTGTTTTTTAAAAACAAAAAAAGACTTTTTAAAATATATATATATATATATATATATATAATGTAAAAAGTGATGTGACTCAAAATAAGTTAAAAGTTGACTTTTGATTTTTTTAACTCCAAAGGTTTCGTGGGCTTGTCTTTTTTATCTCTGTATAAAGGACGTAACGTGGCTTTGTGTAGCAGGGTGTATGGGAGTAGGGCTGCAAATGAATCGAATTGTTCACAAATAAGCTCGGCTCGACTCGTTTAATAAACGAGCCGAGCTCGAGCTCAAGCTCGAACATTAGGCTCGTTTAGTAAATGAATCGAGTTCGAACTCGAATAAGCTCGACTTTTTTATCTTTATTTAAATTATATAATAAACAGATTATTTATAGGGAAAATTAGTCCAAAGTCCCTCTCCCAATTTTAGTAATGGAAGAGATCCACAATATTATTTTATGATGTCTAAGGTCCCTTAACTCCACGCCCCATGTATTACAGAGAAATTCGAAGTCGAATTCGAATTTGATTTCGAATGTGACAGAGTTCAATCTCTCGGGACTCAAAGTGATCGTGAAGCTCAATAACGGGAATGAAAACGGAGATCTCAAATTCAAACGGCGAATCAGCTTCTTCTCGAGATCGAACTGCAGAGATTGCAGCACGGTTCGATCGTTCTTTAGAGAGCGAGGCAAATATTGCAGAAGCTGCTTGTGCTTCAGCAGTCCTCATTATTAATAACCAGAAAGGTAATTAGAAATTCCATATGTGTAGTCTTTTATTCGCTGCTTGTGTCAATTAATAACAGTAGCTTCGAGAAACGTCAGTAGTTGATGTTATTCTTACCTATATAATTATTTTTCTTGTTTTTGAATCCCATTTCTGACTGACATGAATAAAGGACCTGAATTACAATATGAAATATTTAAAATAAGTTGCTAACTAGTGTTTTGCATATAAAACTCTGAAATAGAAGGAAGCATAGAGATTGATTACATTGATAAAGTTGAGGTTCTCCCCTATTATCTCTATTTTATCAAATTTGTTTCTTTTACTTGCAGAGCTTTACAAGATGGTTTGTGAACCTGTCACGCCCCAAACTCGCCCCTAGAAGTTTGGCATCGTAACCGGCCAGTAATTCTAGATTACCACAGGCCTTTCTGTACAAAACATACATAAGCGGGCTTGCGGAAGCGAAAACAAAACACTAATAGTCCAAAGAGCTGTGCATTTATATGAACATACATTACATGCCAAAAATGTGGTTAATTTACCCACTAACTGTACATCATATACAATAAAAGATCATATACAACACATAGGCAAAAGCCACAGATACAACAAGACAAAGCTCACAAAACGGCCTTCCAGGCCTAGCCCCGGCTCGGAGCACACAAAACACTTGTTAGGCTTCAAAACAGTGGCTCGGCTCAGACTTCGCCTAGGCTTGACTTCCAGAATGCTCACCTATAATACATAATTACAAACAATGAGCTAGAGCTCAGCAAGTAACATATCAGTAAAGAGGTTGGTGAACGAAGTCCGACATTTTCATAAATCCATAATAAATCAATCATAAACATATATCAGTCATCAGTCATCATAAGAACATACGTAATGGCATACTCCACAGAACCTTTCATAACAGTCTTTCAGTCAACAGTCTACGAGATCTCGTAACTAGTCATGGGCTTGTCCCCATGACTCATGACGCATGGGCCTGCATGTTCCCGCCCCTATGACCCAACTATCTATGGATGCCATACTAGATTCGCAAATCAGGACATTCATTCACGGAAAACATTCTCATTTCAAAGCATAGCATAACGTAATACATTTAAAACATAGTTCATAATAACATATCTTTACAGAAATGTTACTCACAGTGGGTTTCCAAAACCGATTGCACGGTCTTCGCCTCTTGACCTGCAATTATTAACATTAGAACACATTCTTCAATACACATTATCATTATATCACTTAATTCATGCACTTTACTCTTTCCTTTACTTCAGTTCATGTTCATTCTAATCTTTCTTTACTTTGATTCATACTCATTTCATATTCATAAGATGATAAATGATGCAATTAACATGTTAAAATCAAGTCTGCAACTTCCCCAGAATTTTCTTGAAAAAGGCCTTCCCGCTCGAGCGCCACTTTGGCCGCTCGAGCGTACTGTAAAAAGTCCCAAAACTGCTGGGAGGCTGTTTTCACCGCTCGAGCGGGCTTCCCTCCGCTCGAGCGTACAGAGCAAAATCTGAATTTCTGGTTCTTCTTCCAAGCTTCATTCTCCTCTTTACAAAATCACTTTCCACATTTATGAAATCCAAGACCCAAAACACTTGAAACACAACTTGAATTACACATTATAGCTTCTAAACAAACCCAAATGCATCATATACAAGATCAAACCATGAATTGAGGTGAAGAATCATAACTATTCATGTAAAAGCTTCATTTCTTCATATCCATGGAGGTTCTTCCTCAAGAATGCCAAATATAAACATAAATCATCTATTCATGCCATACATGCTCAAATTAAACATATTTCTCCTTTCAATCCTCTTATTTGACACGAGATCATTGATGATTCAACCTTATTTCAAGAAAGTAGAGAAGAAATTCTTACCTCAAGCACTTAATTGGAGAAGTTGTAGCTTGATTTCCCCTTTTTTCCCCTTCTTCCCCTTTCTTACGAATTCTCCTCTCTCTCTTTCTAGATTTTTCTTTTCTTCTCTTTTGAGTCAAAGAGTCAACATCCTTATCTATGTATAGATATATCACACAAAAAAAACTAGAATTGTGCCATAATCTTGAGCCAAACATGACTTAGTGATTCAGACGAAATTTAGTCCTCAATTTATTTTCCCAAATGGTTCTAATAATTCCCGGTATCTCATAGACGCGCTCAATTTTGTTTTCTGAACCCATTACGGTCATCAATTTCTTTCCCAAAGTTCTCATCTCAACAGATATTCTTCTAATTCAAACAGATATTCTTCAATTAATTCGCATAAACACATAATTAATTACAGATAAATATGACACATGTTTTGGGGTCATTACAGAACCCGACGAAACTGATTTAAATATACACATACTTGCTGTCATACTCCCACAAGATGCTGGCACAAGCTTAGAGAAAATGCTGATGTACAGTTCATTAGGTAATTTTCCATATTATCCATAGTCTAAAGCAAAACCTAAAATTCCTTCTCAAAGACTAATTTCATTTTTGCTGCAATAAGTATTATGGTTTAATTTGCTTCTGTTGGAATTGTATGTATGGGTTTGAGTGAATTTCTCTGGTTGGAGGGAGTTTTCTCTGGGAATGAGTAAATTTCTCTCTCTGGGTTGAATCCAGAGAAATTCTCTAGTGAGATTTTCTTTATGATGTGTCCAGAGAAATTTGAATTTTCTCTGTGATTTGTCCAGAGAAATTTTCTGGATCGAATTTTCTCTGGATTGAATTTTCTCTGAATTGATGTTGAGGGACCTTAGACATCATGAAAATATTGAGTGTCCTTTATGCTATAAAATCTTAATACCAGAGACCTTAAAAAAATTTTCCTTATTTATATATTAAATCATGTTAATAATAATTTTTATTTAAGTAATATAAATAATATTTAAACAAATCTTATCAAGTCAAGCCGAACTCAAACCCAGTTACTTATTGAGTCGAGCTCAAACTCAATAAACAAGCTCGATTAGTAAACGAACTGAGCTCAAGCTCAGTAAAACACAACTTGATTTAACTTGTTTGCAGCCCTATGTGGGAGTATCCTTGGGTGATATTAAGAATTATATTTATTTCATCATTGTAATTTTTATTGTTAACTAATTGCTTCTCACTCCTCGTGGACATAAGTGTTTAGATTGAACCATGTAAAATCTTGTGTTCTTATTTTATTGTGACTATTTTCATTTTTTTATTTCATTTGCTTCCATTGCTTGGGTAGGATTTATTACCGACGATATTTGGATCATAAATTTAAATAAGTATTTAAAAAAAAGAAAAAGAAAAAAATAGGTAAAATATGAATAAAATATAATACATTTTTTTCTTTCTTTTCAAGTTTCTTCTCAAATCAATGAACCAGAAGTAACATAAGTCTTTTTTATGTTTAGTGTCCTTTATGTGTATCATATTTATAAGCAGAGATTTTTTTTTTTAAATGTGTAAAGTATAAGTTCAATGTAATTATATTTTATTTATATTTTAATTATTTTTTTTAATTTTTTTTTTAAATGTGTAAAGTATAAGTTCAATGTAATTATATTTTATTTATATTTTAATTATTTTTTTTAATTCTTATTTAAATTTATATTACAAACACAACCTTATAGAATAACTAAGAATGAATTAAAATTTAACCATTTTATTAGAATATATATATATATATATATATTACAGTTGTTATGTCATTAATTGTATATTCTAAGTTCATAATAAAAAATAGATGTCACAATTTAATTGTTAAAGATAAAATATAGAACAAATTAAAAAAATTATATTTATGATAAAAATAAAAATAAATTTCGTTTTATAATTTTTATTTTAGTTTTAGCTATTTGTATATTGAAGTTTGTCATAAAACTTAAACATATCTTTTAAAAATAAAACAATATATATATATATATATATATCTTGATAAAATCGTGTTACACAAAAATTAATTAATTAAAATTTTTAAATTTTCATTTATTTTAAAATTTTAAAGTGTCATCGACTGAAACATGCACAATATTATAATATTAAATGGGAGCATAAGTTTACTTTATATAAATAAAACAACTCACTTTTTTCTTCTTGTTTCAATGTGTGATTGTATAAAATAAAAATTAACAATTGTTTAAGCGAGAAGTTTATTTCAAATCAAACAATATTAGTCATTTAATTTTTAATTAGGTCAATTTTTAGTTTATTTCAAATCAAACAAATCTAACTAACATATTTTGATAAAATTGCTAAGATCGCGGTTAAATCAGCAAATCAGTTAAACCAAAAACGGTTCAGCCTAATCGGCTCGGTCAAATGGCCAATCAACTTATATAAAAATTAATTAATTAAAACTTTTAAATGATATTTTAATTTTAAAATTTAAAATATCTTAAACTGAAACATGCATAATATTATAATATTACATAAGAGTATAAAATTTATTTTATATAAGTGAAACAATTCAATTTTTTCTTTTTTTCCTGATATGGGATATTGAGATATTTTTTTCAAATATCATAATAATTAAATTATAATTGTATATATAAAAAATAAATATTTTTCAAATAAAATCTATATAAAATTAGTTATTATAATTGAAATTAAATTTGTATAGAATTTTATATGTAAATAAAAATTGAATGCATAATTTTTTTTAAAAAAAATAATATGCGTTTAAATTTTGCCACCTAGCCAAGAGAAAAATAATATTGCTAATAATATATATATAGGATTACTTTAAAAGTGCGCCACTAAAATACTACTTTTTTTTCTCCTAAACTTCAATGATTGAATTATTAAGTTCACCAACCGAGGATGATAATGGTGGTTTTTTTTTTTTTTAAGTCTATTTTATTTTTTTGTGAGTAAAAAATGTGAGAGGTAATCCAAAATAGATAAAACTTTTTTGGTGCTTCCCAAAAAGCCTCAATAAGAAACAACATTCTCTCCTTAATCTCTTTCTTTGCCTTTTTATTTGTTAGGTTATTGGACCCACTTTTGGGTTCAATTTAGATCCTAACCATTCACATTTTAAGATTTGTTGAGTATATCATACTTGTAAAAAATCAAGTTGATTGGATATCAGAAAACATGTGTTCGGAAAACTGTTAATTAAATTTTTTAAAATAATAATTTTTAGTTTGATGATCCGAATACGTAGTTTCTAATATCCGATTAACTTGATTTTTTACAAGTATGATATACTTAACAAATCTTAAAATATAAACGGTTCGGATTATCGAAATTGGGCTCAAAAGTGAGCCCAATGGCCCAATAAATATAAGAGGCAAGGAAAAAGAATAGGGCAAATTATGCAAATGGTCTTTGTAATTTACCCGTTTTATCATTTTGGCCCTTCTTGTTTCAATTTGATCAAATTTGTCCCCTGAATTTTACGAATTGTGTCATATTAGTTTAATAAATAACGGTGGTTAAGTTTGATGGGCGGAAAATCAAATGATGTTTCAATTTGGTTCCTGCAGTTTATAGGATGTATCAATTTAGTCTCTGTAGTTTATAGGAAAGTCAAAACAACAATGACTAAATTGACACATCCTGTAAACTATAGAGACCAAATTGACACATCATTTGATTTTCCGTCCATCAAACTTAACCGTCGTTATTTATTGAATTAATATGACGCAATCCGTAAAATTCAGGGTAAAATTGATCAAATTAAAACAACAAGAATCAAAATGATAAAACGGGTAAACTACAAAGACTACTTATGTAATTCATCCAAAAGAGTAAGAAGAGAATCCTAATTCGTATAATAATAGGCGCAGATAGAGTACCACATTGACAAGTAGGCATAGGTGGTACCCTTAACCAATGAGATGGACAATAAGTTGCCATATATCAACAAACAACAATCAACTCTCAAAAACAAGTAGAGAGTTTACGGACCGTTTTAATTCGTCTCTCCTCTCTCTTGTTCATTATTCGCAATCTATATTTTACTATTCTCTCTCTACGAAGCAAACTGGTTAATTTCAAAATTTCAATCCAAAAATTCAAATATTAAGTTTTGAATATAATTGATTCGAACAAAACAACCAACCACAAAACCATTCATAAATTTTCTCATCTTTCTTTCAATTTGATTGAACGGCGAACTTCCGCATGGCGGCCAACTTCTTCAACCATGATACCAACTTCACTGCATTGGATTCTCTCTCACCCTGTCTATTTATAGTTTTGTAGATCATTTAACTTTGATTTATTTTAGACTAAGCTCAGTTTATGCGATGCTTGGGTTTGGTGTAAATGCTCGATCTGAACAAACAAATAGTTATATGAATTCATAGCATTCTTTTAAATTTGTTAAATAATACATAGTGGTTGGAATAGTTTATTAAGTGCTTATTGTAGGTGTTGATTTCCGACTACACAACCAATTAGGGAACTTATCTGGAGAGTATTGGCAGAATAAATTAAGCTCAACAATCTGTAACAAGAAAATAATAATACCGCGATGGTTCGCCATCCGGGGACACTCGACGATCAAGTCAATAATCAATATCTTTTACAGATAGCAAATTGTCCTCAAAACTCACCAGAAAGAACTTACCTCCGACTTACGAGGGTGCCATGTTTTTATAACCAGCAGTGACCTAATTCCCCAAAAGCCTTATTTTATTGAGCTCAAGCTCAGTGCTTATCCTAGACTCCCAGCTAGAGACTTTTGTCCCTTATCCACTTACCTTGGATTTTGGTATCTTCGCAGATGATCTCAGTCTATCTGAGATCATCTCGGCAAACATGACTAGGCCACATGGCATGTCGGTTGATACTTCGGCGTCACCTTTGAAAGATTAGTTTGAGAGAGTGAGAGAAGCTATAGAGCGAGAGAGAGACTCTGAAATGTTTGTATATTGATTGATTTTCAATGAATAATGAAGTCTCTCTTTATAGAGAGAAAATGGGCATTGGATACCACCATTACCACCGAAAGCAAAAGGTAAGCTATACAATTAATAATATAAAGCTAAAGCTAGTCTAGTCTAACATAAAGCTATACAATGAATAATGAGAAAGCTAAAGCTATTCTAACAGCCCCCCGCAAACTCAAGGAGGGAAAGCATCAACCAAGTTGAGTTTGGAAACAAGATCATTGAAGCGGCCAGGAGGATGAGCCTTAGTGAAGATATCAGCGGGTTGATCGACTGAAGCAATAGGAAGAAGATGAACAGTTCCACAGGTGACATGCTGGCGAATAAAATGACAATCAATCTCAATATGTTTGGTGCGATCATGAAAAACATCATTGTGAGCAATCTGAATGGCACTATGATTGTCACAATAGAGAGGGGTAGGAGCAGATGAAGAAACACCCATATCAGCAAGGAGCCAGCGAAGCCAGAGAAGTTCCTGAGTAGTATCAGCAAGAGCTCGGTATTCAGCTTCGGTGCTAGAGCGGGCAGTGAGGGATTGTTTTTTGCTACGCCAAGCAAGAAGAGAATCCCCTAAGAAGAAACAGAATCCCGTGGTGGAGCGTCGATCCGTAGGATCCCCAGCCCAATCAGCATCGGAAAAGGCACGCAGTTCAAGAGAGGAGGAAGCAGAGAAGTGAAGACCATGGAACAGAGTGCCTTTGAGGTAGCGAAGGATGCGGAGTAGAGCAGTATAGTGGGGAGTGCGAGGAGCCGACATGTACTGACTGACAATGTGAACAGCATAGGAAATGTCAGGACGAGTGACTGTGAGATAGACAAGACTGCCGACGAGCTGGCGATAAAGAGTAGCATCAGAGAGAAGAGTCCCATCGAGAGGAGTGAGACGAATCTGAGGATCAACCGGAGTAGAGGCAGTTTTGCAATCAGTAAGACCAGCTCGAGCCAGAAGATCGGATGCATATTTGGCCTGGGACAAATAGGAACCAGTAGAATCATGAGAGACTTCAAGGCCTAAGAAGTAGTTAAGAGTACCAAGGTCCTTCATCTCAAACTGTTGGTGGAGAAATTGTTTAAGTCATCAGTGTTGGATAAACCTAAGTAAACGTTATAATTCCTCTCGATTATGTCTTGTATTCTTTGATCTTATAGTGAATTTTTGTTAAGTTTTGGCAACCTAACAAACACAATGATGATACACTAATATACACTAACAAAGGGAATCAATCAGATATGTCACTCATATACATCCTGCATTGTCATCAATTCAAGTTTCTGAGACTGTATTGCTGTTCAAAACAACTAATGGTAACTTACTTCTCAAATTGGGTCTTTCATACATTTTTACCCTGTTTCAAGTGCAACGTTCAAAACAATTTTCACCATTTTGGAGGCATAGTTTGGTAACTGTGAAGCAAACACTGAAACTTGTTTGATTACAAAGCATTTAATTTTAATTTTTTGGGGAGCATACACAGAAATTGAAGTTTGCTCTTTTGTTCATATGTCCAGGTTCAAAAGAAAAGTGATCAATTTGTTTTAAGTATTAATAATAATTCTTCTCGGAAGTGCAACAAATATTAACTATTCAACTAGAATATCGCAACTTGGATATAGGCCAATGGTTATCAAGTGATTTTTGTGAAATGAAAAGATTGCCTTTTATAGAGTGTAGGCGGTATTCATGCTTTCTTACCATCAAACTTCTCATTGATGCCTTCTTAGTTGAACACAGGCTATAAGTTCTGAGTTCCAACCTTTGCCAAACACAAGCTATAGTCCTTGAAGCGGGGGTCATTAGAGATTGTGTAGAGGAGTGTGACTTGCTTTATTGCTTGACACTTCATCACCAAAAATATATTTTAAAGAAGGTGGAGTTCAAAGTTTTAGTGATGTTGTAAACAAGCCTATGAAAAGTTATTAATAAAAAATAACATATCCACAAATGTGTCCCACAACGTCTAGAATCAAGATTAGTTGGATGCTAAAGTAATTCAAATGCTTGACAAGAAAAAATATTTCTATCAAAACATTAGGCATCCAATATGGAGGTTTTTATTTTATTTTCAGGCCATGCCTATAGAGGAGTTAGAAAGTTTTATCCCACGTTAATCAGAATTAAGTCTAGTTAGAACTAATATAATTTAAGTCTAACTGCACCTGCATGCAATTGGAACTAAGTTTAGTTGGATGTTTTTTTTTCTTTTTTTTTTCTTCTTTTGATTACTTGGGTTACTTGCTGCCTTGATATGTTTATGCATTTTTGTGGACAAAAGTATGTGACATTTAACTCATAAAAAAATGACATCTATTTTGAAGAGTCTAGTCAAAGTACTAAGGAAGAAAGAATACTTATTTTTGCATTTGTCAAATGATAAAACTAATGATTCGCCTCTTAAGCAAGCCACTTTGGAAATATTGACTTCAGAATATGGTTCTTAGGAATTATAGTTTGCACCTTGCACTGTCAAAAGCTATGGTTAAGTTTTCCTACATTTCGCATGGGATGGGAGGCATCATGACGATCCATAATACTAGTTGAATAGGGTTTAAAGTAATATGATAGACCTGTAGGAGCAAAATTAGGTAAAACAGAGTGTACCAGTGAGTCCGGAAGGTCGAAAATAGCCAGGAAAGGTATGCTGGACAGAGATGATGTCAGCAAAGATGTCAGCGGCGCACGTTAGCAGAGTGCAGAAAGGAGCACGTTAGCAGGAAGCGGAGGTGCACGATAGCGGTCAGGCGCAGACGCGGCGCACGGTAGTTGTTTCGGCGCACGCGGGTGCACAGTAGTGAAATGGCGCACGAGAGGCGCACAGTAGCAGGCGCGGCGTACGGAAGAGATAGGGCTGACGTCAGCCGCGGGTCGTGTGGGCGCGTGTGGGCGCGTGTCGGAAGTGACAGACGACGGATGGCGCGTATGAGAGTGGTGGCGGAACTGATGACGCGCAGTGGACAACGGCGGTGCGTGTGGGCGCGTGGAAGGTTGTCTGAGGCCGGGCTTGGTGCCGTTGGAATCGTGAGGAAATTTTGAGTGGTTTGGTGTAGTGCCGCTGTGTATGGGACTAAACACCAAAATCGCAAATTGCCAGAAATGTAACTCTGGGCTCTGATACCATGAAACAATAATTTGAGAAAGTGATGGATAGAGAGAGAGAGAGAGGTACAATTGTTTTATCTATAAAGAGAATGTAATTACACACAGAGAAGACACTCTCTTTTATAGAGAGAAATGGATGCCTTGGATGCCTTGGAGAATGTCCACCGAAAGCATGCCTATGATGATGTCCACCTAAAGTATACAATTATACAATTACCACCGAAAGGAAACTAAAGGTAAAGGTACCTAAAGTATACAATTATACAATTATATACAATTTATATATTAACAAATGAGATGGACAGTAAGTTGCCATATATCAACAAACAACAATCAACTCTCAAAAACAAGTAGAGAGTTTACGGACCGTTTTAATTCGTCTCTCCTCTCTCTTGTTCATTATTCCCAATCTATATTTTACTATTCTCTCTCTACGAAGCAAACTGGTTAATTTCAAAATTTCAATCCAAAAATTCAAATATTAAATTTTGAATATAATTGATTCAAACAAAACAACCAACCACAAAACCATTCATAAATTTTCTCATCTTTCTTTTAGTTTGATTGAACGGCGAACTTCCGCATGGCGGCCAACTTCTTCAACCATGATACCAACTTCACTGCATTGGATTCTTTCTCACCCTGTCTATTTATAGTTTTGTAGATCATTTAACTTTGATTTATTTTAGACTAAGCTCAGTTTATGCGATGCTTGGGTTTGGTGTAAATGCTCGATCTGAACAAACAAATAGTTATATGAATTCATAGCATTCTTTTAAATTTGTTAAATAATACATAGTGGTTGGAATAGTTTATTAAGTGCTTATTGTAGGTGTTGATTTCCGACTACACAACCAATTAGGGAACTTATCTGGAGAGTATTGGCAGAATAAATTAAGCTCAACAATCTGTAACAAGAAAATAATAATACCGCGATGGTTCGCCATCCGGGGACACTCCGACGATCAAGTCAATAATCAATGTCTTTTACAGATAGCAAATTGTCCTCAAAACTCACCAGAAAGAACTTACCTCCGACTTACGAGGGTGCCATGTTTTTATAACCAGCAGTGACCTAATTCCCCAAAAGCCTTATTTTATTGAGCTCAAGCTCAGTGCTTATCCTAGACTCCCAGCTAGAGACTTTTGTCCCTTATCCACTTACCTTGGATTTTGGTATCTTCGCAGATGATCTCAGTCTATCTGAGATCATCTCGGCAAACATGACTAGGCCACATGGCATGTCGGTTGATACTTCGGCGTCACCTTTGAAAGATTAGTTTGAGAGAGTGAGAGAAGCTATAGAGCGAGAGAGAGACTCTGAAATGTTTGTATATTGATTGATTTTCAATGAATAATGAAGTCTCTCTTTATAGAGAGAAAATGGGCATTGGATACCACCATTACCACCGAAAGCAAAAGGTAAGCTATACAATTAATAATATAAAGCTAAAGCTAGTCTAGTCTAACATAAAGCTATACAATGAATAATGAGAAAGCTAAAGCTATTCTAACAACCTTAACCACGTGCTGTCATTTACAAAATATTTTCTCATACTTACACTTTTATTTAGAATAGAACTAAAAACTAAACTAAACTAAACTAAAAGTATTTTTCTAGTTAAAAAAAAAAAACACTTAATTTTTTATTTTTTGGATGAGGTAAGCGAAGATGGTGAGTGTGATCGCCATGGCTGGAGTGATATTTGGTTGTAGGTATTGTTTTGTTTTTCTTTGGAGTGAGAATTTCCATCCAAAAGGAAGAAATACCATTACCACAAGCAGCTAGGAATGACAAAATAAATAAATAAATAAATAAATTATTGAAAGTATGAAGTACAGAGAAAAATAACACTTATACTGAATAAGATTGAAGCCAGGGGCGGAGGGGGGTGGTTTCGGGGGGGTCCCGGCCCCTCCAACATTCTGAGCAAGTATAGGTTTTATAGTAGATAACTTTAAAAATTATGGCACTAAGGCGTTGGCCCCTCTTAGCTGTGACAAGTTTTAATTGATATAGTCTTCTACCCATCACCAATGATGGGACATCTTCCCTTTTTTGGACCAATGTACACTATTGTAGGCTTATAAAGGGATTAAGATCATGTTTGGAAACATATTTTTTAATAATTTTTAATTTTTTAGTTAGAATATAATATAAAAAAAAAGTTAATATATTTGAGATGAATTTTAATTTTTTATGAAAAATTATACAAAAAGTAGAAATAGAATAAAATCTTTAACTTTTTAGTATAAGTTATTGATTTTTTATTTTTTAATAATTTTTTAACTTTTTAACTAAAACCACTACTTGCTAAGCGAGGCGTAAAGCTTGCTTGTGTATTTTAAAAAGAAAGCCATAATATTTGAAAGGGTGAAGACTCCCTTTATTCACTAATTAAGGTAGTGAAAAAAAATTAAGATATTGCTTGGTGCACTAGAATGAAAGTAAAATAGAATCGAATATTCATTCATTCTTTTTTTTAAAATAATTATTTAATAATTAATGATGATTTAATTTATAATATTTTTTTATATATCATTTTTTAATGAACCAAACGTGAAATATACATTTTAATGAAATAATCGTTATATTTTTATGCATTCTAATTAATTAAACACTAACAAAGAGTTCATTAGTTATTTGAAAAGCTACTAATCAATAGTTATAAAAAAAAAAAAGACAAAAAAAAAAAGACAAAATGACAATTATAAAAATATAGAGATTTCAAAGAAAACATAGAAGAGAGGCAAGAACAATAATGCTCTTTAGGTGGCCCCACTAGCCAAAACAGGCCATTAACAGCTGTTTTTTTAACGGCAGTTTTCGTTATCGCCGTTAAAGATACATTAACGACGGTTTCGTTATCGCTATTAATAGTATCATTAATGGTTGTTTCGTTACCGCCGTTAAAAAAATGGCCGCTAAAGTATCTTTAACGGCGGTAATGAAACCGCCATTAAAAAAACTGTCACTAAAGCCCTCTTTTAACGGTGCTAACAAAACCGCCGCTAAAGCCGTCTCATTACCGCCGTTAATGACAGCGGTCTTTGCCGGCAGAGCTCCGGCGGAACTCCGGCGAGTGATGACCATGTTCGGCCAGAGGTTAAACATGACCATCTACAATAAAGCAAAAGTAACGTTTAAATATTTATTTAGGGATTATATTTCATATAGAGTGGCTGTGGTGGAGTGGTTGGCGTGCGTGGATTAGAGGTCGAGGGTTCGAGACCTAGGGGATGCAAGAAGAGATAATTATTTTTTTAAAAATTTGAACCTATTTACGGCGGTAAAGAACTGCCGTTTTTGGTTAACTTTTAACAACGGTAATTTACCCTTTTACAACGGTTGTATCTTTTCTGACACGAGTATAAACGGCGGTCCTAAATTACCGCCGTTAAAGGCTTTAACAGCGGTTTTACATCCTTTAACGGCGGTATAAAACCACCGCTAAAGCCCAATTTCGGTGTAGTGCCCCCAATGTCGGAGTTCTGGCTCATCTCCTGATTGAAACAATATTACATTCGTGATATAATTTACATAGCTTTGTCATACAAATTATGATACAAACCCAATCTATTATCACAAAAAATTTATGTACAAATCGAGAACTAAAGAAGTAGATGAAAACATTTAAGATGCATTGAGGAGATAGCATCAACACTTGACCAGAGTGTTTTTGATGGGTTTTTTCTAAAAAAAATCGTCAACATGGAATCTTTAATTGTCAAGAAAGAAGTCATTTGTTGTGCTCTGAATAGGAGATCGAAATTCAGAGAGTAATGAAATGGTGAAGAAAGAAAGATAGAGAGAGGGGTGAAATACACACCAGAAAATAAATAAATAAAAAACAAAAAACAAACAACAAACAAACAAAAAGTGAATTAACTGCGAAGAGAGAAAATATGTTATTAAAAGCAAGTGAGAAGAGGAAGAATTTCAAACCCCCTGTGAATTTTCCGTTAGTTTTTGGGAGTTTTTTTTAGATGTGGTAACTTGCTGACATAATCTGACTTGTAGCGTTTTGTCCATCTCTGATTGGTAGAAAGGTACCACCTGTGATTGCCAGCATGATACCCTATCCACATCTAAAAATTTCTCATTTACGGTACATCTGTTTTAAACTTTTATCTCATTAGGGCCGAGCAAGGAATTCAGGAAATTCGTAATTCGATCCGGTCTAGTCCAATCTAATAGGTTTGAATTGATTTTTTTTATTTGTGGTTCGGTTTCAGATTAAAAAATTAAAAATCCATAGCCTATAGATCAGTTGCGGATTGTAACCCACAGTTCCAAATTGAAACCAATTCGGACCATATACAAATGGCCTATGTTTATATTACACACCATCTGGCATAGTAAATTCTCTTATTCCATATAAAACTTAAACCCTCATAGTATTTTTTTTATTGCTTTTGTTTGTTGGTTTTTAATTTTAATTTGTAATGGTATAAATATTTGTAATGAAACTAGTTTTCTTATGATTGTTTAAATTCTAGAACAGTATGTCGTATGTCGTTATTATGGAAATACATGTTACTATTGTGGAATTAATATGATACTATATTTATGTTTTTATGAAATTAAAATGTTCTATATTTTTTTTGTTATTTAATTATGTGAATCCATAGTCCTAAACCTATCCAATCTGTATTTAAATGGATTGGTTTAGATTGGTTTCACGATTTAAACAAATTAGATTGGTTTCAATTTTTCAATAATCATAAATAATGAATTGATCGTAATTTTACTTCAATTCAAACCAATTCGGATTATGCTCACCCCACAGATTTAGATCCTCTCAACAGTTCTCCCTCCAGCACTATCCAGCACTTTTAATAGGATGACGACGCGTGGCAAAGAACATATCTATTGGACTAGAAGCTACCATGCCACAAAAAGGGTGATGAGTTGAGTACTCGAGTAAAAAACTAACGGAGGCAAACAGATTCACAAGCTCATAGGGCACTCCACTTTGCCCCAAATAGCCATTGACGACCAAATAGAAAAAAGAAAAGAACGGAGTGGCAACATTGGCCGACAATAATGACCGACGGTGTCGCCCCACAATCACATCGTACTCCTCTTCTCACTTTACTCCAGCTCTAAATCTCCCAAACTCCATAGACAAAAGAAAGGAAGAACAGAGTAGCAATGGCGTCGACGGTTTTCGATCCTCTCTGTTTGAAATATTTAATGTATTGGACTGAAAATTTTAGTCTGTTGGGCATAGGGTTCCATACTTATTTAAAGAAGTAGATGAAAAAATTTAAGATGCATTGAAGAGATAGCATCAACATTTGACCGGAGTGTTTTCGATGGGTTTTTTCTAAAAAAAACGTCAATGTGGGTGTTGATTTCCAACCATACAACCAATGAGGGAACTCAGCTGGAAAGCACTGGCAGAATAGATGGCACCTGTCTGACCAGCAATAGAAAGAGAAGATTCCGGCGGTGGTTCATCCACCCGGGGGCACTCCGACGATCAAGTTAGTACTCAATATCTCTCAAAGATAATCAATAGTACTTAACTCACTAGGCAAAGCATAAAAGACATACCTTACACCTATGGGGGTGCCTCTCTTTTATAGCCAACACAATCCTAGTCCCGATAGATGCCTAGCTCTAATGGACTTAGGATTGCTGCTAATCTTGGACTCCCAGTAGGATTAGGATAAACCCTCTAAGAGTCTTATCTTTACCCAAACTGAAGTCTTCTCCCATTCTAGGACTCTTGTCCTTTATCCGCTTATTCTGGATTTCGGTATTCTCGCAGATAACCTCGGCCTAGCCGAGATCATCTCGGCATCATAACCAGGACACGTGACACTTCGGCTGACACTTCAATGTCATCTCGCCCACGTGTTGTCATTCAAAAATTATGTCCCCACAACTGCCCCCTGGGTTCTATTACCTCGGCATCCTGAGGTGATGGAACCTATATCATTTCTTCCATTTAACACGTCGGCTAAACTCGCTTTACAATTTTTCAACCGTTTCTGCCACGCATCTTTCCTCAACTGAGTTATATCTGATACGCATCATTAAGTCGCCTTGCATCTGCGTATTTGATCAAAAATCTCTTCACTCTCTCCGTCTTTTCACTTCTGCATCTTCATTTTTGTTTAAACTTTCTCTTTCAAATCCTCTATTGCTACTTTTGCGAAGCTGCCTGCAACCAGTTTCACTCTCCGCTCTGGCGAGGCTTCTACTGTATTTCCTTGCTTTACGGCCACCGTCTGACCCCGGCAAACTTTACTTCGGCTTCATTGCTTTTACTCGTTCATGTCTTTTGATCATTTAACCTGTATCTGGAATTTCACCATGTACTGAACATGTACTGTCTTTGTACCTTGTACTTTTTTGTTACTCAAACAATTTATTCTTCAATGTCAGGCCGAAGTGCCTTCGTTCCTTATTTGAATGCATTTTTTATCTTCTTCTTTCAAGTGTTTTGAATGTTTGCCCTCTTCTTAATGCCTTGTATGATTCCATACTTAGAATACAATTTGCTTGTCTTCAACATACACCTTAACTATGCAATCTCCCCAGGTTAACATACCTCGGACAAAACTTCCGACCTTGCTTATCTCGGTCTTGGTTTAACATTTGAAAACATTGTAACAAATATTTTCACAAGTGTTGCTTTTACTTCTTAATACTTCTGTCTTCCATTATCTTCCATGTCTTGGTAACATAGTTACCTTGGCACGTGTATAGATACTTCTTTCACTCATCACCTTGGATTTAATTTCAACTTGTAAATTTTCTCAAAATTTCAACAAGTGTTAAATCAATCTTCTTTCTCGGTTTAACTTCAACTTGGTAATTCTCTCAGAATTTTAACAAGTGTTAAACATCATCTCGGTTTAACTTCAACTTGTAAACTTTTCACAAGTTTCCACAAACGTTAAACATCATCTCGGTTTAATATCAACTTGTAAACTTTTCACAAGTTTCAACAAGTGTTAAACATCATCTCGGTTTAATTTCAATTTGTAAACTTTTCACAAGTTTTAACAAGCGTTAAACATCATCTCGGTTTAATTTCAACTTGTAAACTTTTCACAAGTTTCAACAAGCGTTAAACATTATCTCGGTTTAACTTCAACTTGTAAACTTTTCACAAGTTTCAACAAGTGTTAAACATCATCTCGGTTTAACTTCAACTTGTAAACTTTTCACAAGTTTCAACAAGCGTTAAATATCATCTCAGTTTAACTTCAACTTGTAAATTTTCTCAGAATTTCAACAAGTGTTAAATATTATCTCGGTTTAACTTCAACTTGTAAATTCTCTCAGAATTTCAACAAGTGTTAAACATCATCTCGGTTAAACTTCAACTTGTAAATTCTCTCAGAATTTCAACAAGTGTTAAACATAATCTCGGTTTAACTTCAACTTGTAAATTAAGTGTTAAACATGATCTCGGTTTAACTTGTAAATTCTCTCAGAATTTCAACAAGTGTTAAACATGATCTCGGTTTAACTTCAACTTGTAAATTCTCTTAGAATTTCAACAAGTGTTAAACATGATCTCGGTTTAACTTCAACTAGTAAATTCTCTCAGAATTTCAATAAGTGTTAAGCATAATTTCGGTTTAACTTTAACTTGTAAATTCTCTCAGAATTTCAACAAGTGTTAAACATCATTTCGGTTTATGAAATTCCAACTCCCAAGCATCGTTCTTTAGTCCTTTGCCCCCTAATGTGAACTTAAGTTTTACTTGGGTTCTCATTAGGCACGTGCCTTTGACCTTGATATTGCTCTATGGGCAGGGGATCTGCCCCCTGCATGGCTTCCACATACTCTTTTGTCGAAAAAATTCTTTAACATAGGCCAAGCTCTTCTCTTCTCGGACTTAATCATCTAAGCCGAGATCTTGTCTTTTGGGATCTGGGATTCCAGATCTGGAATTTGGGATTTGCTCACTTGGGCTAAGCTCTTGTCTTCTCGTGTCCAGTATTACCTAATGTGAACTTAAGTTTTACTTGGGTTCTCATTAGGCACGTGCCTTTGACCTTGATATTGCTCTATGGGCAGGGGATCTGCCCCCTGCATGGCTTCCACATACTCTTTTGTCGAAAAAATTCTTTAACTTAGGCCAAGCTCTTCTCTTCTCGGACTTAATCATCTAAGCCGAGATCTTGTCTTTTGGGATCTGGGATTCCAGATCTGGAATTTGGGATCTGCTCACTTGGGCTAAGCTCTTGTCTTCTCGTGTCCAGTATTATCTCAGCTTTGCTTCGACGAACCATTTCTCTTCTCTTGTTTGGACGTCTTTGTCCCCAGCGTGTCTTCCTCGGCTCTGGCATACTTTTCTATTCTGGCCATCAGCTCCTCCATGCTATTTGGCAATGTCTTTGCCAGTGATTTTCGAAGCAGACAATCATCCTCCAAGCCGTGTTTAAACGACTTGACTGCCACCTCTTGGTTGCATCCTGATATTTGGTTGAATACCTCATAATACCTTTTGGCATAGGCCTTGAGGGTTTCGTCATCGCCGATCTTCAAGGCCATTAGGGCGTCCATCCGTAATGGCTATAGCTTGTTTGTTATGAACCTGGCCACAAACATCTCGGCCAAGCCTTCCCAGGTTTTCACAGTTTCTTTCGACAACTTGTGACACCAGTCCAATGCAATTTCTCTGAAGGATGAGGGGAACACCTTGCAGAGCAACGGCTCGTTCCCGGTGTACGATACTATCGAGTTCAGGTACAAGCCGACATAAAAATTGGGGTCCGACTTACCATCGTAGATCTGGAATCTCGGTATGCTAAACCTCTTCGGGGCTTCGAATTTGTCCAATTCTACCGAGAACGGCGTTCTCAGCTTGACCGGGGAGATTACCTCGGCATCTTGTTGTTTCTTCTGAAGGTGATCTCTCAAGTCCTCCTTGGTCCGCCCAAGAGCTCGGCTATCTTCTGACTTTAATCTTCTTGGTGCAATGTTCTCAGCTTCGTTGTGAACTCTTTTTGACCTTTCTCCATTAGTTGTGTTGAAGCACAACTCCTGCCCTTGAACATGCCGATGTTCTTTGGGGTCTTCTTCCTTGGTGCAGTGTGTCCTTTGAGATTCTTCCCTTCTCGACCCTCCTCGCCCGACCTTACTTGAAGGCCGGTGAGAGTGTTCTTCGCTCCTGGTGTATTGGGGGACTGCAGGGACTGTTTTCTGCCCTCCCTTCTGGGCATTGGCTGCTGGAATCGGTGTGTCCTGCAACGGGAACGGTGGCTGCATGACGTTGTTTTGCATCATGAAATTGATGACTGATTGCAGGTCTACCAATTTATTCGCCATCTCTTTCACCTCTTTGTCCCTCCGCAGGGATCTATCTTTCCATACCTGGAGGTCGTTCTCATTGTAATACCCGCTTCGATCCGATTTTTTTAGTATGTCGTCCTTCTGGCCGACGTCTTTCTTTTCGTGATTTTGGTCTCGAGTCTCCTTGTTGCAACCATCTTCCTCCATATTAAGGGCAACGTGATTACCGTTCCCAATAGGGATTTCGTCCCCAACCTTATCCTTCTGTCCGTCGCTAGCCATCTATTCTTTTTTTTTTCCCACAGACGGCGCCAAATTGTGGGTGTTGATTTTCGACCACGCAACCAAAGAGGGAACTCAGCTGGAAAACACTGGCAGAATAGATGGCACCTGTCTGACCTGCAACAGAAAGAAAAGATCCCGACAGTGGTTCGTCCACCCGGGGGCACTCCGACGATCAAGTTTGTACTCAATATCTCTTAAAGATAATCAATTGTGCTTAACTCACTAGATAAAGCATAAAAGACATACCTTAGACCCATGGGAGTGTCTCTCTTTTATAGCCAACACAATCCTAGTCCCGATAGAAGCTTAACTCTAATGGACTTAGGATTACTGCTAATCTTGGACTCCCAGTAGGATTAGGATAAACCCTCTAAGAGTCTTATCTTTACCCAAATTGAAGTCTTCTCCCATTCTAGGACTCTTGTCCCTTATTCGCTTATCCCGAATTCCGGTATTCTCGTAGATAACCTCGGCCTAGCCGAGATCATCTTGGCATCATAACCAGGACACGTGACACCTCAGCTGACACTTCGATGCCACCTCGACCACGTGTTGTCATTCAAAATTATGTCCCCACAGTCAACATGGAATCTTTAACTGTTAAGAAAGAAGTCATTTGTTGTGCTCTGAATAGAAGATCGAAATTCAGAGAGTAATGAAATGGTGAAGAAAGAAAGATAGAGAGAGTGGTGAAATACACACAAATAAATAAAAAACAAAAAACAAAAAGCAAAAAAAAAAAAAACAAACAAACAAACAAATAAAAAAAACATAAAAAACAAAAAGTGAATTAATTAGGGAAGAGAGAAAATATGTTATTAAAAGCAAGTGAGAGGAGGAAGAATTTCAAACCGCCTGTGAATTTTTCATTAGTTTTTGGGAGTTTTTTTTAGATGTGGTAACTTGCTAATATAATTTGACTTGTAGCGTTTTGTCCATCTCTAATTGGTAGAAAGGTATCACTTGTGGCTGCCAGCGTGATACCCGATCCACATCCAAAAATTTCTTATTTACGGTTCATCTGTTTTAAACTTTAATCTCATTAGGGCTGAACAAGGAATTCATGAAATCTGTAATACGATCCGGTCCAGTCCAATCTAATAGGTTTGGATTGATTTTTTGAATCCGTGATTCGGTTTCGGATTAAAAAAATAAAAATCTGTAGTCCACGGATTAGTTCCGGATTGAACCCTATGATTTCGGATTGAAACTAATTCGGACCATATACAAATGGCCTATATTTATATTACACACTATCCTGCATAGTATCTTCTCTTATTCCATATAAAACTTAAACCCTTATAGTGTTTTTTTTTATTGCTTTTGTTTGTTGATTTTTAATTTTAATTTGTAATGGTTTAAATACTTAGAGTGAAACCAATTTTCTTATGATTGTTTAAATTCTAGAACAGTATGTTATATGTCGTTATTATGGAAAAACATGTTACTATTGTAGAACTAATATGATACTATATTTATGTTTTTATGAAATTAAAATGTTCTATATTTTTTTTATTATTTAATTATGTGAATCCGTATTCCTAAACATATCCAATCCGTATTTAAATAGATTAATTCTACGATTTAAACAAATTAGATTGGTTTAATTTTTCAATAATCATAAATAATGCATTGATGGTAATTTTACTTCAATTCAAACCAATTCGGATTATGCTTACCCTATGGATTTGGATCCTCTCCAGCCGTCCTCTCCCCAGCACTATCTAGCACTTTTAATAGGATGGTGACACGGGGCAAAGAACAAATCTATTGGAATAGAAGCTTCCACGCCACAAAGAGGGAGATAAGTTGAGTGCTCGACTAAAAAACTAACGGAGGCAAACATATTCACAAGCTCACAAGGCACTCCACTTTGCCCCAAATCTCCATTGACGATCAAATGGAAAAAAGGAAAGAACGGAGTGGCAACATTAATGACCGACGGTGTTTCCCCACAATCACCTCGTACTCCTCTTCTCAATTTACTCCAGCCCTAGATCTCCTAATCTCCATAGACAAAAGAAGGGAAGAACGGAGTAGCAATGGCGTCGACTGTTTTCAATCCTCTTTGTTTGAAAAAAATTTTAGTCTGTTGGGCATAGGGTTCCATACTTATTTAAAGATTTTTTTTTTCTTTTTTTGGGTGTGTGTTGCTTTTGTATTCTTAATGTTGATATTGTTGATGCTTACTTGGAATTTAAGCTCTGTTGACGCTCACTTTAAATCCATTTGCATTGCTCACTTTGAGAATGTAAGCTCCAACAAATAACAGGTACATTGGTTGTTTATTATTCATCAATTGTTCCCCCCCTCCCCCCGCCCCGGCTCTCTCTTTTTTTCCCCTTCTTGATATGAATCACAAATTAATTTTTTTTATCTATCATCTATGTCCTTGAATTGCAAAGAAGAAGATCAAGTAAACTCTTCCCTTCATGAAATGGAATCTGATGGGTGGAAGGTTCTTCCCAAGAGTTCGGATCCTCTCCTTGAGGGAGGTCCTTGAGTTCCTGCGGGCAACGGCTCAGATCAGCCGTTGGACATCCAACGGCTGAGATTAAAACAAAACAAAAAAAAAAATGAAATTTTGGTCGCTCTCCCGCCCAAACAAAAACACAACTCAGAGCTTATACAGAGCTTTCTCGCACAGCACTCAGCACACACCCCTTCTCCTCCGTCGAACCCATCCTCACCGGCGACGACCCACTGTCGATACAGATTCTGTCTCCTTCGCAGCTACATTCTTCTCCTCCCCCTCACCGAGCAACTCTGCCCTCCCTTACATCGTTCGTTGATTTGAAGTCATTGACGAGATTTCACCAGAAGCCCACAAACCATGTGAATAATGCAATAGATACATGGATTCTTTTTTATGACAGTCTTAAGAACAAGAAGTTACTCTTTGCTTGGTCAGAGCCAGATTCTGTGATCGGAAAATACACATCACACAGTTGGCTAAATTTATTCTAGTTTTTGCAATAATTGTATTGATAAAGTTTTAGCAAATCAACGCTGTATAAACTTCAAAATCTGATTTTTAGCTAAGTCAATAGATTTTTCCTTTTTTTGCTCTCTCTCTCTCTCGATGTTGATATTTCATGGTGATTTCATTTTCATGTCACCTAGGCAAGCCTTTTGGAAATTTCCTCTGTCATCTTTGTAAGCTCTAGTAAAACTTCTGATTTACATGATAGCAAAACGAGTGTAAAATTTATCATGGTTTGCACTCCTAGTTTGCCCATTTATTCTTGCTCTTTGGTTACAAATGCTTTTCTTTTCATGGAATTCTTGTGTAAATATCTTCATTTCCTTAGTTCCTTTTAAGTAGATTTTGAATGTTTGGATGTAACTTGAAATAACTTAATGATCTCTATTCTAATCATGGTGTCTTGAAATTAGAATGTTCATGCATAAGGATGCATACAAATTGATTTCAGCAGCAGACTTACAATGAAAAACAATTTCATTGAGGCATTTAAACAAACATCTCAAATTCACAAACAACTCAACCCAAAATTATACAGATCAATATCCATTGCAAATCCACAGACTTACAAATCATTATAAAAATAAGAAGAAAAAACCTAAAGTGCAGATTTCTATTTCTCCAAGCCACTGCAAATCCATAGACTTACAAATCATTATAAAAATAAGAAGAAAAAAAAAATGCAAATTTCTATTTCTTCAACCATCTTCAATTTTCAGATTGATTCTTATTTTCTGGTGAAATCTCGTCAATGACTTCAAATCAACGAATGATGTAAGGGAGGGCAGAGTTGCTCGGTGAGGGGGAGGAGAAGAATGTAGCAGCGAAGGAGACAGAATCTGTATCGACAGTGGGTCGCCGCCGGTGAGGATGGGTTCGAGGGAGGAGAAGGGGTGTGTGCTGAGTGCTGTGCGAGAAAGCTCTGTATAAGCTCTGAGTTGTGTTTTTGTTTGGGCGGGAGAGCGACCAAAATTTCAATTTTTTTTTTGTTTTGTTTTAATCTCAGTCGTTGGATGTCAACGGCTGATCTGAGCCGTTGCCCGCAGGAACTCAAGGACCTCCCTCAAGGAGAGGATCCGAACTCTCTTCCCAATGGCGCTGTTGCTGTGAACTCTGACAGTTCTTCTGACTCAAATCCTCTTTGAATCGAATCTACAGCTATGACTGAAATGAAGAGAAGAGGACAACTGATTTTTGATTCATTTGAAGTTCTGAATATTTTAATCATAAAAAATAAAAGAAAGCAAAATTTCGTCCATAATTGTGCTCCTTCGTTAAGACAGAACGGCGTAGTTTTGCTAACAAGAAGGTTCCATTAATATACTTCGTTCTCTGTGACGTGGATATATTTCAGTGTCTTAGATCTTTTTGGCCACGTGTCGGCATCTCATTAAAAGTGCTGGATAGTGCTAGAGGGAGGACTATGGAGAGGATCCAAATCCCACCAAGGATCCTCTAGAGTGAAATTTTCCTAAAGTTTCTTAAAGTGCTATAGTGTATGGTTGAGATTTATTGGCAAGTCACATCAGAAAAATTGATGTGACTTGCCAGTAAATCTCAACCATACACTGTAGCACTTTAGGAAACTTTAGGGAAAAATCACTCTAGAGGATCCTTGCTCTCCAAATCCATCACAACAGATGAGGACACGCTACTGGCACTCATTTTCTCTTTCATTGGACCTATCAAAGATCATCCGTAGTCAATTGTGGGGTACTTTAAATTTAAAAGAGTGATATTGTGTTCTCAAAAAAAGAGTGATATTGTGTGTTAAAACATTTGTTATTTTAAAGAGCACAAATGACTGTTTCAGAAAAATCTAGCACCCATTTTCTTTTTCATGGATCCATCAAAGATCATCCGTATTCAATAGTGGGGTACTTTTTTTTTTTTTTTGAACTAGATAAGGGTGAGGCAGATAGATATTTAGGAAAATGATTTGTAGCCCTAAAAAGTTGCCCCTAATATTCCTAATTTTCAATTTTGAAAATTATTTTCTTTTTTTCTTTCTTTTTTCCTTTTTTTTTTTTTTTACCTGAAATGAAACAGATGAGGACACGCTACTGGATAAGGGTGAGGCAGATAGATATTTGTTAAAATATTTGTTAGTTAAAATATTTGTTATTTTTAGGAGCACAAATGACTGTCCCAGGAAAATATAATCTCTTATATTTTTTGGGCAATATATTCGTAGAATAAAAATTAAATTGATATAGTGTATTATCTATGTATGAAATAAATTAGAAATAAAAATTAATATTTTTGAGTAAAATTTAGAATAATTTTTTTTTTTTTTTTTTTAGTATTTCTATTTAAATAGTGGATGCATATTGTAATTGAAATGTTAAATATGTTAAATAAAGGGATTAGAGAGGATTTGAGAGCCCGTAAACCATTCTTATTTTCATAATTTGAACCATTTAATTTGTAAATTTTTCAATATATATCTTTGTAAAAAAATTAAATCGATTCGATAATTGTATTATTTTTATTTTATCGTGTTTGTCTCTGAAAAAATAAACGACAAGTATGTTTTTAAAAATTGATTATCTATTTTTTTTGAGATAAACACATAAAATGAAAATGTCATGATAATTAAATCAATATAATTTTTTTCATAGATGATATACAATGCTCTACAAAATTAAAGTTCAAATTATTGAAACTGAATTTGTGGTAAGCCCTACAAACTCTTCAAGTCCTTTCAAGTTCAAATATAAATTTTAGAGCATCTCTATTGGAAAGTGTTAAAATTACGTAGATTAATATCTAAATAATATGGCAAGAAGGTTTTTAAAAATGTTCAAAATGTATTAGAGATACATTTTTTTCAATGGTTCAGATTGTCCCATCCAAAATTCAATGGTTGAGATGCCTTTCATCTCCCTCCCAAATGCTCTCTCTCTCTCTCCTCTTAAATCATCACTCTACCAAACCTCTCTCTCTCTCACACCTCAAAATATAAATCCAAACCTCTGGCTCATGTGTCTCTCCTCTCTTTGTCTTCCGTCTCTCCTTTTGTGATGCCCCCACCGACTACCATGACCACCAACCACCCCACCACCATTGCCTTTCATCTCATCTTGCCCTCATTTATCATCTCTCTTCTCTAATGACTGTTCATTCAGCCAGATGAGAATGACCCCGTCCCCATTCTCTCTTTTCTCTCCTCTCTCCTTTCTGAAATCTAATCTCTCTCCATATACATCACCAGACTCTTTATTTTTATTTTGTTTTATTAAACCCTTCTTGATTGCTCTCCTATCTCATTTTCCTTCTCTCTCTCAGATTTCCATTCTCCCAAACCGACAAATTTTTTTTTTATATGATCAAAACCCATCATCCACAATTCATTAATTAAACACATCAACCTTCCCAATTTTTTTTTTTTTAATCACACTTATCTCATTCTCTCAGGAGTCATTTGTTTTTTCTATCCATCCAATTGAAGACCTAAGCACCAAGAGATGCCCTGCCACTTTCAAACCCACAACACCTTTTTAATATTTCAACCTTTTCTTTTTTGTTTTTTTTTCTTCAACCCACTTGGGCATTTCTCTCACGGGGTCAATATTTTTATTTCATTTTATTTCTATAATTCGGGCTTGTTTCCACTCAAATATATATATATATATATATATAGTTTTATGTAACTCAATCACCTTATCTCTCCATTTCTTTTTTCTTTTTTTTTGAGAGACAAATTGTTGATCAACTTTTGTCTCACCACATTTACACCAACTTTTGTCCCACCAACTTTTGGAAAGTTGAAACTTCGATGTACAAAACCCAAAACAATAATGCAAGCATGGCTTCGAGCAATGTGTGGCGGTTATAGATGTAAGAAAAAATGATAAAATTGAGCTGTTCGATTGAAATCAATCAAAATTTTAGTTTTCGATCTGTTTTTTTTATAACATATGGCCTGTTTCGA
Organism: Camellia sinensis; assembly: GCF_004153795.1. Classification (NCBI taxonomy): domain Eukaryota; kingdom Viridiplantae; phylum Streptophyta; class Magnoliopsida; order Ericales; family Theaceae; genus Camellia; species Camellia sinensis. The sequence goes on along the minus strand of NW_021025664.1, from coordinate 364,828 downwards.
TTTTGAAACTTTTTATACCAATGCAAATTGAACTGACCAATTATTATATTCAAATATTTTTATATTATAATTTCTTGAATATTATATATGAAAAATAACTGATATAATACACTTTTGTGATAAAAATTAGGAAGAAAAACATTTATAAAGCGATTTGTATATATTTTCTTCATTTATTTTCAATGTAAATTTCTATAATCTACTATAAAACCTTTTAAAATTTTTATATAAATTTCTCTTCTACATCAAACTGACAAAACCGATAAAACCGTAGCATAAGGTCTGTATCGATTTCTCAATCATAAAAAATGAAAGAATTAGTTTGGTATTAAATATATTCTTGACACTAATTGAACTGAACCGTTTACATCCTTAATGGCGGCTGATCTCACGTGGGTTTGTCTCCCCCAAAATATTTTGGTACAATAGAATTTATAATAACATTCTAAAATTTTGTAACATAAATCATAATTTTATCTCACCATAAATCATAATAATTTTATGTTAAAAAATGGTTGTGAAAAAAAAAAAATTTGATTGTCAAAGTTGAACTCAAAATTTAAATATATAATTTTATTTATTTATTTATTTATTTATTTTTTTAAAAAACGTAACATTATTAGAAATGTTTATTTATTAATTAAACGTAACTGTCATTTTCAAAAAGAAAAAAGTGGTTGTGTGGAAAATGTTGTTTTTTTGGAAAATGTTATTTTTTGGGTTTGACAAATTTGAACTCAAAATTTAAATTGAATTATGTTAAAATGTAATTTTTTTGTAAGTGAGAGAGAGAAGAGAGATAATAAGGATGGCATGATTTGTTTAAAGAACAAAAAAAATAGTTTTTTTATTTTTCATTTTTTTCCTAATAGAACTTTTTTAGTCACCTCAGTGACAAAGCCCACGAGACATATTCTTGTAACAAATTACATTTTAAAAGTTGAAACTATTTCTGTATTTTGACCTTAAATTTTTAATAACAAATTTAATAAATTATATTTTAATTTAATAATTATATTTTCAATTATATTTTAATCTTATAATTAATTGCAACGTGGCTTTAGATACGAGCACAGACATACACTATATGACAAAAAAGTGAAAAATGAAAGAAGATTTGTTAAAAAACAAGAAAAAGCGTTCAGCGTCTCCATTTCTATTCATGTCGGTCTCTTGCTCCTTGTGCTCCCTCTCTCCTATGGCCCTCTCTCCCTCTCTCCCTCTCTTGTCCGTTCTTTCTTTGAGCTGTTGGTTGGATCAGTTTTTCCCGCTGAGGCCCTGTTTGATAAGGTTTATTTTTAACTTATTTTAGTTTAATTTAAAATATTTTGATGTGTTTGGTTCAGCTTAATAATACAGTTTATAACTTTTTGTAAGTCAAAAATCAACTTATTCTTTAAATAAGGAAGGAGAATAATTTATAAGTCAAAAATCAACTTATGTTCACAGTTATAAGTTATAAGCTGTTAGGTTATAAGTTATAATTACCTTTCCACAATTCTACCAAACGAGGCCTAAGACGGAATTCCGTCCAAATGATTAAAGTAAATATATGAATTAAAGTAAATATATGAAATAAGGGGATCCAATTCTCATTGTACAAAAATTTCACAAAAAGACTTCCACCCCGCCTCTTTAAAATTTATTTTTAATTATTTAGACTGATTTATAATTTTTCCACCATTTAGAAGGTTTGCAATGTCAGTCAAAAAAATTATGAATATCGTACTCATGTTTCTATGGGTTCATTTGGAAAGTGGGTTGATTTTTTGACTTTTTAATTTTTTTGTCTATTTTAACTTGTGTTAAAAAGTTTGATTTAGGAAGAATTTTGAATTTTTTAAATTTTTTTGTAAGAAAAAGAATGTAATAATTATGAGTTAAATGTGATATTTTATCTTATTAAAATAAAAATCTATTTTATTTTTTGTCTATAATAGTCAAAAAAAAAATTCCAACTTTTATTTCCTAAACCAAGCCTAAATAGCTCCACTGGAGCATCGGAAAGCCAACCAACCCGACAAGAATTTCACAGTTGACCCAAAAGTATTTCTTGAAGCTTCCATTATGAATGGAAAAATATTCTACATCTTAAATAATTTATTAAATATTTTTATCAAATTTTATATATAAGTGTGAGATTCACAACTTAAATGTGTGTAAATTTTACATTCATATAAAAAATTTAACAAATTATTTAAAATTCTTAACATATATCTTATGAATGCTGTTAGCATTCGTTTTTGAATCGGCACAAATTCTAAGAAGATAACTTTAAAGCTTTTAAAAGATATTTAAGGATCGTTTTTATCGCTTTATTAATATTGAAATTGTTATTGTTATTTATTTATGTGTGAGTGATTTTTCGATCACACTGCTCAACTTAGTATTCAACAGGAAAGCATTGGTAGAATAGATGACACCTGACTGACCTGCAACAGAAAGAGAAGATTCCGGCGGTGGTTCGTTCACTCGGGACACTCCGACGATCAAGTCAGTATATCTCTCAAAGATAATCAATAGTGCTAAACTCACTGTTCAGAATATAAATTGCGTACCTTAGACCCATCGGGAGTGCCTTTCTTTTATAGTTAACTCAATCCTAGTCCCCATAAAAGCCTAACTTCAATCGACTCTTTCTTAGTGCTTATCCTGGACTTTTCAAGAGATAAAGATAAACTCCCTAAAAGTGTTATCCTTATCCATGCTAAAGTCCTTCCTCATTCTAGGACTCTCGTCCCTTATTCACTTATCTCGGATTCCGATATCTTCGGAGATAACCTCGGCTTAACCGAGATTACCTCGGCATCGCGACCAGGACATGTGGCACCTCGGCTGACACGTCGGCATCACCTTGGCCACGTGTTGGTACTCAGAAAATATATTCTCACAACTGCCCCCTAAGTTTTATTACTTCGGCATTTTGAGGTGATGGAACCTATATTGGTACTTCTTGCCAGTACATCGGCTTAAGCCGAGTTCATCTCCATAGGCCGACATGTCTTCTTAAAGATCAAGAATTCCAAGAGTTTCTTCACGCGTATGAGCTGTTATGCACCACAATTCGACTGTTTCAGCCACGTGTCTTTTCCTCACTAGATCGTACTTGGTACGCGCTTGTAAATCATCTCGCGCATGCCTGCGCCGTCTGACGCTCACGTTGTTTTAGGCGCATTAATTCTGTTTTGCTGCCTTTTACAAGTTTTGACAAAACTTGTTTCCCTCTTTTCGTCTTTTCACTTTTTCCTATCGTTTCTAAGGCTTTCTCTCTCTAGTTCTTTTCCTCAGATCCGCCATTGCTCAAATTTTCTTAACTCTGCAACTTGCTCCGTTCACCACCTCCGGCGTGATTTCCACCGATCTTCCACCTCTGCAACTGTCGTCAAACTTCGGCAAATCCCATTCCGGCTTCCTTTTTTCTGGTAAGCCACTGTTCTTCTTGGTTCTTCTTTCTTGTTGTTTTTCAAGAAATTCTGCTTCATCATTAGTCGCCATTGCTATTTTACTCAAGCAATTGTTTTATGAATCATGTATCTGGGTGTGTTTATTTCACGATTTTGTTCTTTGCCTATGTCTTGAATACATGCACTGCTCACAACTCTTCTGCACTTTTGCCACTGTTCTTAATAGTCCATCTTTGTTCTTGATTTTGAAGCGCATTCTTGCTTTTCTGTTTTCTAGATTTTGCACCTTCAATCTTCGTTTCCATAAATTTAGATTTGGGATTTGCTTGTAGAACCCATGATTATTAGGAAAAACTGAAACGATTTCCTCAAATTCTTACCTAGCACATACTTTAGGTTTTTTTGCCGAGGTCCAATAACCCTTTTAAAAACACCTTCATTCTGAAATCCAGTTCCTCCTGGCTAGGCTGATATCATGGGTATGTGGAAGCATAGGGTAGACATCTCGACAAAACTAGAATACTTTAGGCGAGAGTTTTCCATCCCTGCCGACGTTCATCTGAGGTTGGTTGGGGATGACGACTCTATCATGCCCACAACTGACTCCATGCCCTTCCGTGTCGTAGCCTTTATTGAGTGTGGACTTTGATTTCCACTCAACATCCTTTTCCACGAAATAATCTACTACTATAAGTTCAACCCAATGCAACTTGCCATCAACTCATACCGAGTTATTAATGGTATCATAGCCTTAGCCAAACAAGAAAACGCTAGGATTACTTTAGCCGATATCCAGTACTGCTACACCATGTGTGGCTTAAAAAGAGATATGGGCTATGTTTATTACCTCAAGCCAAGATCTACAGAGTACAAAATTATAGCCGACCTCCCAGACTCCAACAAGGGAGCTGGAGACGACTTCTTCATTACCTCGGGGAACTGGGAGTTCGCTCTAGATGAGGACCTCCATCTTTACCCTCTTCCTCGAACCATTTTTGTAGAGGGCAATGGTAAGAGCCCTACGTCCATACTTGTTTGTTTTTCAAAATTTTTCAAAGTCTTTAATATTTTATCTGCTTCTAACGTCTGTTTTTGTTTATAGCTCTTCCTCAGTTACCAAAGGGTTTCTGTCAGTCTTTTTTTCCCAGCAAAGACTTGAAGAGACTTTTGGATCTGTCAGTTCTCAAACGGAAGGCCCCTCTGCTTCTTAACTTCATCCCACGTATAAGTTGGCTCTTCTCGACGTCCCAAAAAAGAAGAAGAAAAGTCTTTCTCCACCTTTTGTCACAACTTCACAAGTCGCGTCCATATCTTAGACAGACCAAGGATCAACCTCTGATCTAGCCGAGCAGCTGTAAATCTCGGCTCCTTATCTGATCCCAATATCTCAGCTTCAATGTCGGTGACGAACTATTTTTGCTGTCGAAATGGGCCGCCAGAAAGCTGTTGCCAAAGATCTCCTAGCCAGCATCCCATCAACCGTTGACGCTTCACCAGCGCAATCCCAGCAACTTGCGAAGCCGAAAAGAATAAAGAAGGCTCAGCCAAAGGCAAAGGTGACTCAGATTGATACTGAGGACACCCTGCAGATCTCAAAACTGGCTGAGAGTGATAAATCCCAATCTGCCGTGGAGAAGAGGCCTGCCGAGGCACAACCATCCGATCCTACCCTATCAAAGAGATCGAGGTCATCCGCCACAACTACCTCGGGGTCTTCAAAGCGCGATGCCCCCTAGGCCTCCCAAATTACTTTGGAAGATAAGCCAGTCAAGGCTAGCGACAGTGCTGACGACATAAACGTTGGCGTTGCCCTTAGCACCGCTCTCCTCCTTCCTGGCGATCTTGACTGGAACGCCGAGTTGAGTGAATATGAAAACTACGCTCTGATACTCCAGCGTTCTGTCCAAGTAAGTGTCTTTATTTGGCCATTTTTCTTTTTGTTTTGTACTTGGAAAATTTTCTAATAACTTTTGTCTTGTCCACTTTCAGGCCATCCAACATGCTCATTCCTTCTCAATACAATCCTTTGAGAACCGGAAAGAACTGGCCGACAAAAGAAAGAAGTTACTAGTCTGCAAAAGGCCAACAAAAGTTTACAATCTAGGATGAAGAAATTGGAAGACCAAGCCGAGGCGGCCATCAAGGCCCAAAACGACGCCGAAGAAAAGACGGACTCTGCTGAGGCCATCAAAAAGGTGCTTGAGGCCGAAAAGAAGGACGCCGTGGAGAAAACGGCCCAGGCCGAAAAAGAACTACAAGACACTCTGGCCACCAAAGAGGCCCAAGTCAAGGCAGCCGATGAAAAGAGCTACAACGAAGGGGTGGCCGATGTCACGGCGGACTATGAGAAGCAAGTGAAGCACGCATGAAACAAGGATTTCACCCTTGGTTGGATGTCTCTTCTAAAAAAGCTTGAAGTCCTTGCGGACTCGCCCCTCAGGAATGTCGACGCCATTCCTTTTCCATTCCCTCTAACTCCAACTCAATCTGATGATGACTCTGAATCTGAGGAGGAGGTCTTGGTGAGGAAGCCCAAGGAAGCTGCTGAGGCCAAGTCACCTACTCAAAATGAGCAAGTCCTGGACTTGACTTAGGATAAGGAGGTTGAGGAGGTTTCCAAGGATGCTGTGCCTCAAAAGGCGATATCGGACGTGCCCATTGTCGACAAGAGCCTTGATCAAACTTTGCAAGAAATTGACGCTGACCTTGCGGTTGAGAAGGCCGCTGAGATGCCCTCTCAGCAGTCTTCCGAGATCCAACCCCAGCCTGCTAATGATGCTGAAGAATCTTAGCCTTATGTTTTTCTTTTCATTTCTTGTACTTTGTTTCTCTTTTCAAAGTAATGTAAACTCTTTAAGTTGCCGATGTGCCTTTTCATGAATACAACTTCATTATTTCTTGAATGTTTGCATTGTTTGTCTTTCCTTTATTACTTCTTGTATATCTTTCATACTTAGAATAATTTTGTGTCTTTAAGATGCCCCATAGTCTTGTGCAACCTTCTCGGGTGAAACACTTTAGTTTACATCGGCAAGTACATAAGCACTTAGCTTAATACTCCCTTGGTTTTAACTTGTAAATTTTTCTCAAATTTTAACAAGTGTAAAACATCATCTCGGTTTAACATTAACTTGTAAACTTTTCTCAAGTTTCAACAAGCGTTAAACATTATTTTGGTTTAACTTCAACTTGTAAACTTTTCTCAAGTTTCAACAAGTGTTAAACATCATTTCAGTTTAACTTCAACTTGTAAACTTTTCTCAAGTTTCAGCCAGTGTTTAAACATCATTTCGGTTTAACTTCAACTTGTAAACTTTTCTCAAGTTTCAACAAGCGTTAAACATTATTTTGGTTTAACTTCAACTTGTAAACTTTTCAAATATAGAAGAATTCTGCTAAAATTTTATTCATTACGTCGGCAAATAACAAGGAAAATCTAATGATAGAAAAACTTCAGATTACAAGTATTCCAGGGTCTTGGAAACTCTTTGCCCTCATTATCTTCAAGCCGATATGCCCCGTTGCCCAATACTAAAGTGATTCTGTAGGGTCCTTCCCAGTTTGGGCCAAGCTTGCCCTCCCTGGGATCCTTCTTGTTGCCGATGACTTTTCTCAAGATTAGGTTGCCGACTTGGAACTCCCTTGGGTTAACTCTTTTATTATAAGCTCTGGCAAGCTACTGCTGGTAGGCTGTAAGCTGAATTGCAGCTTTCTCTCTTCTTTCTTCTAGTAGGTCCAGATCTCGGGCTAAGAGTACATCATTAATCTCATTCTCTACTTCCTGGGTTCTGATCCTAGGAATGTCGACTTTAAGCGGAATGATGGCTTCTGTGCCATAGGTCATGGCAAAGGGGGATTCTCCTGTTGATCTTCTTGGCGTAGTCTGATATGCCCAGAGCATATTTGGTAGTTCATCCACCCACTTTCCTTTTGCTGCTTGCAGCCTCTTCTTTATCCCGTCTAGGATAACTTTGTTGGATGCTTCTGCTTGTCCATTGCTTTGAGGAAAGCTTGGGGTTGAAAAGTAGTTCTTGATCTTGAACTTTGTGCAGAAGTTCTTGATTAGCTTGCTGTCAAATTGTGTTCCATTGTCAGTAACTATTGCTCTCGGAATTCCAAATCTGGTGATGATATTCCTCCATAAGAAGTTTTTCACGTCTACATCTCGGATCTTGGCTAGGGGCTCAGCTTCTATCCACTTGGTGAAGTAATCTGTTGCTACCAGCAGGTACTTCCTTTGTCCAGTTGCTTAGGACAGTTGCCCAACGAGATCCATGCCCCATTGGGTAAACGGCCAAAGACTGGATACTGGGTTTAGGTCTGCTGCTGGTTGGTGTATTAATGGTGTAAATCTTTGGCATTTTTCACACTTCTTGACATAGGTTTCTGCATCTTTCTGCATGCAGGGCCACCAATACCCCTGGGTAATGGCCCTATGGGCTAGTGATCTGCCCTCGGTGTGGTTTTCACAAATTCCTTCATGTATTTCATATAAAAAATCTTCAACTTGTGACGGGTGTACACACCTTAAAAGGGGTCCAGTGAAAGATCTTCTGTAGAGATGTCCTTCTGCTGTCAGATTGAATCTCGCTGACTTCAATCTGACCTTGTGTGCCTTTTTGTGGTCATCTGGCAGCTTTCCTTCTTTTAAGAATGCCACAATTGTATCCATCTAGTTTGGTCCCATATCCACACACATTGCTTCGTGTTCTGCGATTAGTGGTTCAATGCTCGAGCCCGACAAGTATTTGACTATTATCGTCCTTGCTTTGCCAGGTTGTATTGCACTGGCCAGATTGGCTAGTGCATTGGCCTGACTGTTATCATCTCGGTTAACCTGATGTAGTTGGCAATTCTGAAACAAAGCTACTAACATGTTGACTTCCTTTACGTAGGCTGACATCCTTTCATCTCGGGCTGCAAATTCGCCCGTTGTCTAGTTGACTATGAGCTGGGAGTCACAGAAGGCTATCACTTTATCTGCTTCTGCTGCTACTGTCAACTTTAATCCTACAATCAATACTTCATACTCTGCTTCATTGTTTGAGGCCTTAAACCCCAATTGAATGGACTATTCCAATACCTCTCCATCTGGAGATACCAGTACTACTCCTGCCCCTACTCCTTGTCGGTTTGAGCTCCCATCGACAAACAGTCGAAAGGAGTCACCGATATAAATGCTGCAGGGTTTGAGTTTTTCCTTTTTCCTTTGTTCGGTTGCATTTGGCTGGGCTTCTCCTTGTTTGCTTGGCCATCATTCACCTCGGCTCAACGGAGCCCGATGTACGATGAATTCTGGTGTGAACTCGGCCACGAAGTCGGCCAAAACTTGGCCTTTGATTGCTGTTCTGGGTCTGTACTCCAAGTCATATTGTCCCAAGGCCACTGCCCATTTGGCTATTCTTCCTGTCAAGTCTTCTTGTTGTAGCAAAGACTTCAAGGAGTGTTCAGTTAGCACTACAATCTTATGGGCCTGAAAGTAATGGTTCAGCTTTTTTGAAGCCATTACTAAAGCCAGTGCCAATTTCTCTAAGGGTAGATACCTTGTTTCTGCATTGGCCAAGGTTTTGCTTACATAGTAATTGCTCCCATTTTTCTTCTCGGATTACCACTGCGCTTACTGCGTGTTCCGAAACTACTAAGTATAAAAATAACTCCTCCCCAGGTTGTGGATTTGAAAGAACTTGAGCTGTAGTCAAATACTTCTTTAGGTCGGCCAAGGCGGCCTCGCATTCTTTTGTCCATAAAAAATCTGTGGCTTTCTTCACTAAGTTGAAGAAAGGTTTGCATTTGTCTGAGCTTCTGCTTATGAACCTATTTAGGGCTGCGGCCCTTCTAGTCAACATTTGTACCTGTTTTGCCGACGTCGGGCTCTTCAATTCCAAGATGGCCTTAATCTGATCTGGGTTAGCCTTAATGCCCCTTCTAGTCACTAGGTATCCTAAAAACTTACTAGATCTCACTCCAAATGCACACTTTGCTTCATCCATAGCATTTGTCCACAATAACTCCCTGCAGCAATGTACTCAGCCTCAGCAGTCGAAAGAGAGATGACATTTTGCTTTTTACTATACCAAGAAACCAAATTATTTCCAAGGTAAAACACCCCTCGAATGTTCTCTTCCTATCATCAGCACACCCTGCCCAGTCGGCATCAGAAAAATCAGTAATTTCAGTTGTAGTGTCAGTAGAAAACCAAACCTCATACCCCAATGTCCCATTAACATATTTGATGATGCGTTTGATCGCAAGAAGATGAGACTCTTTAGGACTGGCTTGATAACAAGCACAAACACCTACACTGAAGGCAATATCAGGACGACTGGCTGTGAGGTAAAGAAGACTCTCTATCATTCTCCTATAAATGGTAGGATTTACATCAATACCAGAGGAATCTTTGAAGATGTGAAGACTGGTGCTCATGGGAGTACGTGCATGTTTGGTAGAGTCAAGACCAAACTTTGACACAAGATTTTTGGCATACTTAGTTTGAGAAACAAACATTCCAAAAGGAGACTGTTTAATTTGAAGACCCAAGAAATAGGACAACTCTCCCATCATGCTCATCTCAAACTCATGTGTCATACAATCTGAGAAATATTTCACAAGATGATCAGCAGTGGATCTAAACACAATATCATCAACATAAATCTGAGCAACAAGGATATGAGACTTAGTATGTTTCACAAATAAAGTTTTATCTACACCACTCCTTTGAAAGTCATTATCAAGAAAAGTCCCATTAACATATTTAATGATGCATTTTACTGCAAGAATATGAAACTCTTTAGGACTGGATTGGTAACGGGTACAAACACCTACACTGAAAGCAATATCAGGACGACTGGCTGTGAGGTAAAGAAGACTCTCTATCATTCTCCTATAAATGGTAGGATTTACATCAATACCAGAGGAATCTTTGAAGATGTGAAGACTGGTGCTCATGGGAGTACGTGCATGTTTGGTAGAGTCAAGGCCAAACTTTGACACAAGATTTTTGGCATACTTAGTCTGAGAAACAAACATTCCAAAAGGAGACTGTTTAATTTGAAGACCCAAGAAATAGGACAGCTCTCCCATCATGCTCATCTCAAACTCATGTGTCATACAATCTGAAAAATATTTCACAAGATGATCAGCAGTGGATCTAAACACAATATCATCAACATAAATCTGAGCAACAAGGATATGAGACTTAGTATGTTTCACAAATAAAGTTTTATCTACACCACCCCTTTGAAAGTCATTATCAAGAAAAGGTAATAAGTCTATCATACCAAGCCCGAGGGGCTTGTTTCAACCCATACAAGGCCATGTCTAACATGTAGACATGGTTTGGACATTTAGGGTCCTCAAACCCTTTTGGTTGCTCAACATAAGCCTCTTCTTTCAAGTACCCATTCAGAAAGGCACTTTTCACATCCATTTGATACAATTTGAAACCAAGAAAACATGCAACACCAAGTAAAATACGAATAGATTCGAGACGTGCAACTGGGGCAAACGTCTCATCATAGTCAATACCTTCTACTTGAGAGTATCCTTGATCAACCAACCTGGCTTTATTTCTAACCACAATACCATTCTCATCATATTTATTTTTAAAGATCCATATGGTACCTATCACATTCATGTCTCTAGGTCTAGGAACTAAAGTCCAAATATTGTTACGTTCAAATTGACCTAATTCTTCATGCATAGCATTGACCTAACTATCATCTAGTAAGGCCTCTTTAATATTCTTAGGTTCAACTAATGAAACATAACATATATAAAATACCTCATCCCGAATCTGTCTTCAGGTTTTTATTCGATCCGATACACTTCCAATCACCTGTTGAGCTGGATGATTCGGTTTCACCCTTGCTGATGGTTTGAACTTAGGACTTGCGGTGAAAGAAGCATCAGTAGTGGTGTCTTTCTGAGCACTCTTTGGACCCTGACTTACCTGTGAGGATGGTGCTGTCTCAATTTCTTGTCATTGGACCTCAGCTTCTCTTTGACTTTATGGTTTAGTATCCAAGATTGGAGACTCACCACTTTCATCCTCATTTGTTACTGAAGTAGGGGAACCTGTGTCATCTATAACCACATTGATTGATTCCATTAAAGAAGAAGTTCGTAGGTTATAGACTCGAAAAGCCTTACTAGTGGTTGAATACCCTAAAAAAATACCTTCATCACTTCGGAAGTCAAATTTGCTTATAGGCTCTCTATCTTTGAAAATATAACACTTACTCCCAAAAGTTTTGAAGTATTTTACATTAGGTTTCAATCCCTTCCACAATTCATATGGAGTTTGTAAAGTGCCGGGCCTTAAATACACGCGATTTATGACATAAACAGCAGTATTTAGGGCTTCAGCTTAAAACTTTGGAGGAAGTTTTTTACTAAGGAGCATGACCCTGGCCATCTCTTGAACAACCCTATTCTTCCTCTCAACAACTCCATTTTGTTGTGGAGTAATAGGTGCAAAAAATTCATGCTTAATTCCATGCATATCACAAAAATCTGAAAACGAACTATTTTCAAACTCACGACCATGATCAATTCAGATTCTTATGATACGCCCAACGGAAACGCCCTGTTCATTTTTGATTTTAAGGACTAAGGCCTAGAAAGCATCAAACGTATCAGATTTTTTTCTTAAAAAATTTACCCACGAAAATCAAGTAAAATCATTAACAGTTAAAAAAATATATCTTTTACCTCCAATGCTTTCAGTGCGAGTAGGACCCATTAAATCCATGTGAACCAATTCAAGAGAAAGTTTGGTTGTAAAGTTGTTCACCTTTTTATGAGGGGCACGGGTTTGCTTTCTAAGTTGACATGGTCCACACACATGGTTCAGATTCTTACCCAGTTTAGGTACTCCTCTCACAAGCTCTTTATTGGCTATCTTAGTTAGGTCTTTGAAATTCATGTGACCTAACCTTTGATGCCACAAATCAATGTTACTTATGATGGTAGAGTGACAAGTGAGATCATTAGTAGTAACAATCCCATAGCAGTTATTAAATGTGCGAACCCCATGCAAGACAATATTTCCCTTTTTATCCAAAATTTCATATTTATTTTTTGAAAACAATACTTCATGGTGGGAATCACGAATTTGACTAATGCTCAAAAGATTTGCTTTAAGACCATCAACAAGTAAAGCATTTTCTAGCTTGGGAAGACCAGCAACACTTATAGAGCCCTTACCAATGACTCTAGAAGTGCCGCCATCTCCAAAGGTAACAATTTCTCCATCATATTTTTCAAGGAAGGTAAAGTAGGATTTGTTACCGGACATGTGACGAGAGCACCCACTATCAAGATACCACATGTGTGAGTCACGTGCTTTTAGAGCAGTGAACAACTAAACAAGTCAAATCATCTTTTCTCACCCAAATTTTTTTGGTCTTAACAAAATCAAGTCTTGTGGTCTTGGTAAATGTCTTGGCATTGTGAACACCATCATGAATCTTGGTATTCCACCTAGACATGTAAGGTTGTCTCTTAACCCAAAAAGTATTCGAATTTCTACCCTTTTGAGACACCTTACCAAACAATTTAAAGCAATAAGGACGAATGTGGCCATACCTACCACAGTGATGACAAATAAAAATAGGTTTTACCTCCATTTTGTTGATCCTACCCCCTTTAGGTAGATAAAGAGAGGGATCACCCTGGTCTACCTTCAACTTTCCTTTTGCTTGAGTCTTTAGGTCATGTGATGTAGAGGCCTGTCCCTTGTGAGTTGTCACACCATAGCCTAGCCCACTTTTGTCACAACCCATTTGTTGAGACCCGAGGATGTCTTCTAATGATTTGGAACCTTTGTTTCATATAGCAATTGTGGCTCTAGTAATACGGAGTTCTTCATCTTTCTGACAAACTATCTCTTCCAATGTAGCTTGTGACATCTCAAGGCTTTCAAGCTTCTCTTCATATGTGGAATACACTTTCAGAAGTTCATTTCTTTCAGTTTCACAGGATAGAAGTTTTCCACATAGGTCTTACCTGTCACTTGAGATCTTGATGACATTCTACTTTGCTGCTAAAAGTTCTCCTTTTAGCTTGACATTCTCGCTTTCACATGCTTTGAGCTTGAGAGTGAGTTTGTCATTGATTTTAGACAGGTTCAGAGATTCATCGTAAAGCTTTTCGTAAGCTTGTTGTAGATCATCACCAGTAATCTCATCATTGTCTTCTGATGTTTCATCATCATCTTTTTGCTCCTCATTCTCTTTGACCTCATACAATCGGGCAACTAAGGCAGAAAATGTAATGGATGGTGGTGAAGATGACTCTCATCTTTCATGAAATTGGCTCAGAATGTCCCATGCATCTTTGGCCTTTGTGTAATGAGCAACCCGTTGCTGTTCTTCATCAGAAATAGCTCTACGAATAGTGGTCAGAACTCTCTGATTGCTTGGATTGTCAACACTTTCAACATCCTCTTCAATGGCTTGCCAGCCTTCTAGATCGAAAGCTCTCAGAAACGCGCTCATTCTAATATTCCAATATAAGTAGTTACTCTCATCAAAGGTAGGAGCATGATACAGGTTCTAAGCACGAGCTAATTCCGCTGGCTTTGGAAGAGGTTGAGTGAAAGTTGACCAAAATGCCATGAGATCATTATCCCCGTCTTCACTAGATTCAGGTTCTTCAGGTTCTTGCTCCAACCTGCTTTCATCATCCCAAGTCACTGTGTAGACTTTCTTTCGATTTTTTTTCGAAGGACATTCAAAGGCAATATGGCCAAACCCTTGACATTCATAGCACTTTACCCCTTGCCCCTTTACAATTTTCTTTTCAGTTTTTGGAGCAAGTTTTGGTGGAAAAGTTTTGGATTTTTCATTGCTCTTGTCTTTTGAAATAAGGTCTCTGAAATTAGGCTTCTTTTTCTTCAATTTTTTTTTTAAACTGTTTAGTAAACATAGCCGTCATCTCAGAATTTAAATCAAACTCGGTCTCCGGAGTTTTTGCAGTCCCATGAGCACTACTGAAAGCCACACTATCTTTTTGTTTTTTCATAGAAATCTGGTGGGCTTCATAAGTCTGTAAGTTTCCAACCAACTGATCAAGCTTGAGGGTATCAACATTCTAAGCCTCCTCAATAGCTGTCACTTTTGAATGGAACCTCTCGGGTAAAGACCTCAAAATTTTTCCAACAACTTTAGCTTTAGGGATTTTTTCATCGAGTGTGAAACAGGAATTCAGGATGTCACTAAGTTTTGCATAGAAATCATCAAACGTCTCATCATCACGCATAAAAAGAGTTTCAAAGGCAGAGGTGAGACGTTGAAGTTTTGACCTTTTGACAGAAGTAGTACCTTTGTGAATTGTTTTAAGAATGTCCCAAGTCTCTTTTGCTACCTCACACGTACAGATACGACGAAACTCTTCAGGTGTGACGGAGCAAAAATGGGAATTGAGAGCCTTGCTATTCCAACTCGAGTTTTGATAATCGGTTATGTCCCATTTATCAAGGGGTTTGGGAATCTCAATACCATCAATGGTAACAATAGGTTCACTCCACCCATAGAGCACACAGTGCGAAACTTTCTCATCGATGGATTTTAAAAACGCTCTCATACGAGCTTTCCAATAAGAATAGTTTGTACCATCAAGTAACGGAGGTCTATGGGTCGAGTTACCTTCACGAATTGAATCCATATCACTAATCACACAAAATCACACTCCTATAGTTTTGATAAAAAAACAAAGAGTGACCGGCTCTGATACCAATTGAAAATCCTAAGTGATTTGTGATTAGATCAAGATTACAATATTTCAATTTCCAATCATTCAAAACACACAATCTAAATCATCAAGCACTTACGAAAGTGATTTAGATTGTTGTTTTTGAAATACACAATAAATCGACATAAACGATTTTTACGTGGAAAAACCACAATTGAAGAACCTTCAATTGTAATCAAAAACCACGGGCGAAACGCCACTAATCAATCTACTACTGAAGAAAGAAAGATTACAAAGATAACAAATAAATTACCCAACTCATCCAATTTGTCTTCAAACCTTCTATAACTCTTTCACCAAGCCTTCGTCTCAGAACTGATTAATCTGAAGTTGAATCCACAACTTCACTTGTTGAATCAACGACTATGTACAGAATCAAACCCCTTTGAAACTCCACATTTGAATATTCGAAATCCACCGAAGAAGACTACTCTTATATGTAATCAATCAACCTCCTTAATATGTGCTTGTCAATTCATGAGTTTAATACTCACTCAAATTATCAAGGAAAACTCACAAAAATACTCCAGAAGAAAACCATAGAAAACTTCAAAGTAGATCTAAAAAACCTAATCCTAGTTTAGGATTAAAATAGATACTTATAAAAATCTAGAACAACGAAGCTCGCTCAAGCGAAGCTTCTCTCGCTTGAGCGAGGAACTTATCTCGCGTGATTTTCATAAGTGGCTTCGCTCTAGCCACGCATCCTGCGCTCAAGCGCACATTCACCTCTCTCGGGTTTTTTCCAAACGCAGTCTTCGCTCGAGCGAGCAAGACAAAACAACAAGAAAATTTACAACTCAATCACAGAAGTTTGTATGTGGGATTGACAAGACTAAGGGACCTAACAACCTTGAATTATTAGGCCAACCATTATCTTGAAGTCTAAGTTCTCTACTTGTTCATCACTGTTTCAAGGATGGAATTTGTCATCTGGAAAATAAAATGGTCGATTCCAACAACAATAATGGGGCTATATTTATGGTATGTTTCTGCACATATTTTTTGGATTGCTATGTTATGGCTATTTCAGTTCCTCTAACAAAAATAAGGCCTTGACACACCTCGCGTCTCTAAGAGTGAGTGGATGAGTGAGTGAGAGCAAGAGTGAGAGTCTGTGAGAGTGAGTGTGACTACCTGTGGTTGGAACAAGGGTATTATTGGTAGTTTAAAAAGATTAGATAGGATGAAACCTTTCAATTTGTATATATTGTGCATACATGTTATGTAATTTGTTAGTGTTAGTTATGAACATTTGTTACTTTAGTTAAAGAAAATCACTTTTCTACTAAACACTCTACAAAAGAAAAATACCATAGATTCCAAATTTTCTACCAAACAAATTGCCAAATGTCTCACAATTTGATAGAAAATTTGATATCCTTAACATTACTTCTCTACAAAAACACTATTTTCGACTTGCTGATGGCAAGTGGAGTTTTTCCATATTTGGATGATAGATTCTGCCATTGGTTCCAGTGAGATTGAAAAATCTCGGGTTTGAGGTTTGGATCTTTTTCATGCATTGAACCATAGCATGAATGTGAGGGTTTCCATCTTCATGGAGCTCCCTTGCAACAAGTATGTAGTATGACTGACAGGCTAGTTGGAGAAGGGATTGGAGGAGTTCTAAGAGTTGTTCTTTTGGGCATGGGCATTGTGGGTAGGTAGGGAAAACATTCTTGGAATAAAAATGGAAAGAAGCTTGGTGAGACATTTTGTAGTGGTAAATAGTGAACTCACACCAGCCGTACAAGGCTTCCCTATTAGTTAAAAAACCTGGTGTGAATGGTGTGAGTTGGGGGGGGCTGTATTAATATTACCAGCGCCCCTCCCTTCCACTGATCTGGGCCTTTCATTATTGTACTTATGGACACGTGTATGGATGAGATTAAAAGGAAGTCACACTCGGGCCCAAGTGTAAGTGGTGTGAGTACTTTTGATTTCTTTGTCAGATAATGCTATACACATGTCACTTTTCTGGTGATTTGCGTGGTTATAAAGTAAATATTCTTGTAGAATGATAGACATAAAGCAAAGGTGGAAAAATAAATGTGTTTGAATTATTTTGAATGGGGTATCTTCGTCCTTACACGCGGGCCACTTTGGCTATTTATTTGGTACCAAAAAACATTTTATGGTAAAGAGGAATATGTTTTTGCAATGGGATAGCTATTGTGGTGAAGTTGTTTTCTAGTACCTGTAGACACCCCATTTTTGACCGACCTTAAGACTCAGACGTCACCGATTGAGCGCTTGGTGATGTTGCATATCGTGCTCGTTCAGAAGTTGCAGAGTCCTGGCTGCGAGCCCTGCCTCCGGACTTTCGACTCTTTTCACGCCTTACCTCGGTTTGCGAACTAGGCTGGTTTTTCTCTGTTTCTCTTCACGAAGGGAGGGAGAGGTCCCGCAATCATCTCTCAGTGGCCGTAGGCTACGTTTCGTGTCGTAGACCATTTTTGCCCGTTTGGAGTCCGGTTCCCGATTTTTCGGAATCGTTGGCCGTATGCCTCAGTTCGGAACCGCTTAACCATCTCCGTTTGCTCTAGTTTTTGGCATGCTTCTTATTTTCTCCCTTTTGAGGGACACTGTGGCCCGAGAAACCGACTTCGTGGTCGAACATCACTCCCGGTGCCTAACAGTCAGTTTTCGGGGCCTCGGGCTGCGCATTTCGGCCCCCGAACCTTCATTCTGCTTGGTTTTGGTTCATTTTGCAAGGACCTCTTTTCATTGGTAAGAAGGCCGTAGAAGGGTGGGAGGCCAGTAATTGTTCTGTCAGCCAACTTTATCCCTTATCGCCTCCGTCGCCCGATTTTCCTCACTTCGAGCAATGTTGAACACCCTTGGACCATTTTCTTGCACCCAAAATCTCATATTTGTGATGTACACATCTGGGAGGCCACCAATATTTGGTGGCCGGCCAGTAATTGTTGTTGAACCTTTTGAACCCCTTTGAAAAGTGGGTTGTTCTCTCTCCTGGTTCACTTTTTCCAGTGTTTAACCACAGGGTTGTGTTGTGCACACATCAGAGGCCCTCTTTTTATGGTGGTCGGCCATTAATCACACTTGACCCTTTTGACCCTTGGCCGGCCGGCCATGGGAAGTAGCCGGCCGGCCACCTGCAACCTCAATAGCTGGCCGGTCATGATCCTTGCACCCTGTTCCTTACAGCTGTATATCTTGTTTCCCCCCAGATTGTGTATCCGGGGTGGTGCATTTTTGGAGGGAAACTTGGATTGTTTTCCCTCTATTTTTTTCCCCCTTTCCCCCCCTTTTGTCTATATAACAGCAGCTCCAGCCTTGTTATTAGGATTACAAAATTTCCCTTTAAGCTCCCTTGTTGTATCTCTGTCTCTATATACTTCCAAGCACTAAACCTCTCAAGTCCTACACTCACTTCTTCACCAACCCATAGCCCCACCCTTCCATTCTTCATTCCAGCAGCTTGAGGTTGTTCTCCAAAGCTAAAGAGCCACCAAACTCAGGCCAAGAGTTGCCAAAAGATTGGTCTACAAGGGTAAGCTCCATTTCCCCCTTTTTGGTCCATATTTTGCATGCTTTCTTAGCCATGCTTTCTTGCTGTTTTGGGCTCCAACCCTAACTGGAACTAGGCTTATTTTGAGCTATTTTTCATGTTTGTCTAAGGATATTTACCTGTTTGAGGTCTCCTTGTTGCACTTGCTTCATTATCTCCCTTGTATGCCATCTTCTTGTGTAGTATTTTTGGCCTATGTATAAACTGTTTTGAGCTCTGTCATGAACTGAAAATTAGCTTATTTTGAGCCCTTATTCAAAATTATTGAAGGGCTCATTGCTGTTTGAGGCTTTCATTTATCACTTGCCTTTATATCTCTCTTTTGGCCATATTTTTGCATGATTTGTTAGCCTCTTTTGCTTCTGTTTTTGGGTTCTGGTCAGAACTACAAATGACCTTATTTTGACCCCCTCTTCATGTTTCATTAAGGGTCTTTTATTGTTTGAGGCATCCTTTTTATACTTTGTGTTATAACTCTATTTTTGGCCTTATTTTGCATAGCATTTTGAGCATTCTTGTACACTGTTTTGGGTCTGGCCACCAACTGGAAAATATCATGTTTTGGGCCTCTCTTCAACTTTGTTGAAGGGTCCTCTCGGGTTTGAGGCCAGAAGCCATGACTTGCTTCTTTATCTCACATTTAGGGCCATTTTTGCATGCTAGTTTTGCCCTATTTGTGTTTATTGTTTGACCTTTCTTAGAACTGTAAATGTGCCTATTTTTGGGCTGTCTTGACTCTGTCTTTAAATTCCATGTTTAAATAATGCATGTTTTATATAGCTATAGGCCAATGCATAGGCCTACTTTCGTATTTTGGTCGCATGTCATGCATCGGGTGCCATTTTTCCATCTTTCGGGGCTGTTTTGCATCACTTATTGCCCCTGAAATTTGCATGTTTGCATACCATGTTCCATGCCTTGCCATGCTTTGGTAGAGTGGCATTCGTGCCTTAGGTTCGGTCCTCGGTTTGCGTGCACGTGTGCACGCATCTCAAGTTGTCTCATTTTCATCTCATGGCCTCTTATGTGAGTGTGGCTGAGGTCCACTCATGTTGGTGTAAGTCCATTATGCATTGTGTATGCCATTTCATTTCATAGCATTGCATATGCTAGGTTGTATGTTAGCGCATTGTGTATGCCATGTTATCTCGTGCATCGTGTATGCCATTTCATAGCATTGCATATGTTAGGTTGTATCTTAGTTGCATTTCATGCATGTCATGCATATTGCATTGTGCTTGGGATAGGAATTAGCACAGGCACGGGAAACGAGGTACGTTTCGTACTCCGAGTGACGGAACGTGTCTCAATTCCCAGTCACCGGTACTCCGGATTATCCATGATGGAGTTAGGTTTTAATTGAGTTTTCATGTGCATTCATTCTATATTGAGTAATGCAAATCGACTTCTCGGCCATCATGCATCGATATGCGTGATTGGTGGCACGAGGATCGAGGCATACATACATTTGTGAAAATACATTGCTATGTCCCTTTCCTGCTCTCTGTTGTAGCAAATCAAGAATTAGCAACCTTCCGGAGCTTGGCACGCTTTCCAAGAATAATTGTAAAACAGAGGCTAATTAGGGCATCCCAGTGGATTTTCGCGCAAGGCAGCCCAGACATGTATCATCCATCATCAGAAGAAGAGTCAAGGCAGTCCCTGGCTTGCATGCCAGTTTATTATTTTTCTTAGTTAATTTGTAAATTAATTAGGAATTTGTATATATTTGGACTGTATTATTTGGATTTGAACTGTACTATTCATTCAGACCCTCTGCTTGCGTGTGATGTATGTCTTCCAACCCCACGTCTTTCTCCCTTTTATTTACCAGCTTATGATGGTTAGATTAGGGCATATTTCAATTAGCATACAGTATGATAGCATGCTTGCATTCACTCATCTGTTTTGTATGCACCGGGCTCGGCGAATCATACTAATTTCATTGTATTTTCAATTTCAAGTTGAATACATGTTAGCTGTAGCATTTTATATGCCATGTTTAGAATAGCCGAGCCTACTATAGTTGCATTTTTACATGTGTTGCATTAGACATTTCTGTATAGTTAGGATCATGCATGGATTTCTAACCTAGCTTCTGTTTTGGCTTGGAGTACTCGGTAAGTTTTATACTTTAGCATCCTTGCATGCGTGTGAGTGACTGCCATGAATAGCATGCTTACCATGAGGCTATATGCTTATGTGATATATCTGCCTGAATGCCTGTGGGTGAAGGTTGGGTTATTTGGATTGGAACAAATCATCAACTGTGAGTTTTAAGCCCACTAGATAGCGGCAAAATCATGTTTTCTAAGCCCACCCGAGGGTGGCATCGTCTTAGCCTACTTGCGGGTAGCACCATCAAACCATTTTCAAATAAACAAACATGAAATGTTTTGTTCCAATTCAGGCAATCCAGTCTATACTTGTATGCTGTGCGCATCACATAGTAAATCTAGGCTAATAACCGGAATAAGAACACACAATGTTTTCAAAACTAGATATCATGGTTAGTAGAGGCCGATCTTTGATCGGGCGAGCGGGGGTGCTCACGAAGTGACCTTCCCCTATCGTACCCAAGTTCCTGAGCCGAGGCAACTTTGGTGATGACGGACACGTGGCCTTAGGCAAACGAGTCAGGGTTTCCTAAATTTCCCCCAAAATAAAATATTTAGGTGGCGACTCTGTTTCTGGCAAAGCAGTCCATGTTTGGCACTTCTTTCAAAAATCAGTTTTCTCAAAACGATTTGCCGGATTTGGACTCTTTGGTTTAGACTTAGAACCGTGACAATTTGAGAGTCCTGAGCTGTAGTGACCCCAAAACGAACAGAACGGGAGCTCGCTCCTCCCGGGGCGTTCGGGGACGTCTACAGTACCTTGTTTCGTCTCTCATTTTCAGTCTGTTTTTTTTTTGTTGATTGTTTTGGCATACAATATTGTACTCCTTAGAAGAGTATCCCAAGAATTACGAATAGTTCACTCAAATGTGTGTAGATCATTTTTTGACGTGGCAAATAGGACTATGGAAAGAGAGCCAGCGGTCAGCTCCGGCGAAGTTTCTTCCAGTGTACGAGGAGCAGAGGATAAAAATATCAAAGCTAAGGTGTCTAAACAGAAGGGTTAGCAGAGCTAAGAGAATCTGTAGAATTTGTAGGATAAAAGATTTGGAGTGTTTTATAAAAAATAGAAAAAGGAATGAGCAACCAGTATCGGACTCCCCTTGCTTACTGCTGGTCAAGGACACCAGCGACCAGTGGATATAAGCAGAGTTACCGTGGTTGTGCACATTTTAAGGTGGCGTATGTTTGCCGATGGTATGTTCAAAATATTCCCTGATATATCAAGAAGACTAAGAGAGGAGTAAGAAAGTTACAACTGTACGATGAACAATTAAGGGACGTTAAATTTGATAATAAAGGTATGGCGAGATTGCTTAATGGTATCGAGTTGGGTAATAAGAGATGTGACCATCAATTATACAAGATCATGGTTAAGGGTATAAAATTAATTGGGAATGTTCAATTAGGACAAGACGCTAAAGACGAAGCTGTGGTCCACCACATTTTGTTTTTCGTCATAAGTGATAATAGTCCGTTAGATTCTGTCTCCACACCTGACAAGATATTTATTGGAGTTGGTGAGGGTAATCCTGAGACCTAAATTGTTGATCCTGACCACTCCGACCAGTTTCAAATGCTAAAGAAAATGAGATTCAAGCTCGTTGGTGGCAAGGACAAAGAGTATGTTCGCCACAGGATATAAGTTGTGGACCGGTTCTTCCCAGTTGATATTTAGACGGACTATAAAGATACTCTATTGGGAAATGTTGGAAATATTCAGAAGGGTGCCATATATTTAGTGGTTGCTACTGTTAGTGGAAAAGAATGCAAAATTACGTTAAAGAGTCAAATGTACTTTAAGACTATTTAGAATTATAATTATTGTATTTTTATTTGTAATGTTCAGGTTTTGAATGGAGACGGATGATATAAAAACTGGCGTTGATGAAGGTGTTTCAGCAATTGATTTCAGTTGCATTGAATTTGCTTTGCCTAATTTATTTTCTCAGTTGAGGTTAAGATACAAACAAAAGAGTATTAAGGTTGATAAAATATTGATAAAATATTTCCCCCTTTGCGAACCCAATGCCAGTGGGTTGGTCAGAGTAAATGTTTATGATCGGAGGTTAGATGGTAATGACTGTTTGCAGGCGTGGTTTCTTTTCCCTGTGAATTGTCAATACGAGTTAGTCTATTATGGGAATGGTTATTATTCAATTAACGACAAATATATCTAAACTGCATAACTATCAATTTTACTCGTAATAAGCAGAGTCACTTGATTATTTATTTTTTTACTCACTCTCGCAGTGTCAATTCTATCCAATATACTAGATTGCAGCATAAAGAATCACAAGAAAGTGAGAAAATCGCCTCCCTATCTAAGTTGTTCAAGGTGATGATTTTTTTGCCCCTTAATTGCTGCGTAGCCTAGCAGTCCTAGCCACAGGGATTTCAGTGTTTCCCATCCCAAGAAATTTCCCACAAAATGTTATGCAACAAGTAATATGTGGCATAGATTGTCGGGGTCTTGGAATTGCATGGAATAATCTTTCAACCTTCCACAAGCTTCTCTTTCACTCTGCGCATCAATAAGAAACACTTTGAGCTCATGGATCAAGTTTGCCAACTCAGTGTCTGATAGAGCGATGGGCAATGTCGAAGGAGTTGAAAAGCTCGGCCCACACTTCTCCTTAAAACCCAGGTATTAAAGAGAGGGAAATAAGAACCTTATAACTAGTATATATGGGACAATTCCAGGCAATGTGAGACACATTTCAACAAAGGACACATAAAGAGAAGATACATCATGTAATCCGACAAAGTTCTGCATGTTTCCTTAATTTGGTCACCACGTCCAAAGGAGTTCGCACCTTGTTGGGAAGTATCATTCAAGTTCAAATGGTAGCACATTTCTGTTGCCAAGTGAAAAATAATGATTAGCTCATAAAAAGCTGGGAGTTGAGGATGTAAGACCATCACGGTGCATTAAAGCTACCTTGAGCAATCTCATCTAGTCTTTGTACATTCGGACTACTCCAATGATGAAAGTAGTCTAAAATCTTCCTATATAGATTAGGAGGTACATCCACACAAGTCTGGGGCATGTACCAATTAAGTTTGTCTTCAAATCCCAAAGGTCTAAGTAGGCTTCTAGCAGGCTCGTTTTTTTTAAAGCAAAAATCAGGTAGGTCAAATTGTCCTACTAATTATCCCTTATAATTTTAAAAATTATATGGCACCCTTTTCATTAATCTACTATTAAGTTAATTAATAATTTTTAATAATATTATAAATATATTTTCAATAACACTTCTAATAATTTTATTATTGTATAGATAGGTAGATCGAGATTTTATTTTTTCTACTACTTTTATAAAATAACAAATTCTAATAATAAAATTTTTAAAATCACACGTAACAATCTAAATGCATTTATAATTAACCTAAAAAGTAAAGTACATGTAGCAACCTATCAACCCGAACAAAGGGACCGTGCTGTCACAGTACCCCGTTGTGACAGCTTGGTTGAGGTTTGTATCGGTTTTATTTTGATCATCCGAATTGTTCATACTATAGAAAGTTCATTGAATATATCATCCATATAAAAAATAAAATTAATCCGACATGAATAGTCCCATGATCAGACCATAATTGTTATAAAAAAAACTATCAAAATTCTATTAATTATTTATTTTTTTTTAAAACATAAATATAGTCTTGTTATGGATTATAAATGTCTAATTAACTTTATTTTTTTTGATAAATCTACACATTAAATCTTACAATATAAACAATTGAAATCATTAAAATAAATTCAAAAAACAACCCATAAACTCACAACACGGTTCTATGTCTCCAAGGCATAGAATCCTCTTAGATTACTTAGATATATTTAAGTAAGGTGCATCTAAAAAAGTAAAAAAAATGTTTAAAATTTTAAAAATATTCACTAAAAATAAAAATAAAAAAATACGAAAACCAAAAAACTCAGTTTTCAAAAAACTTAATCTAGAAAACTTAAACCAAACACACTGAATAGGTTTTTTTTTTTAAGATTCAAACTATCAACTTAAGTTTTTTTTTAAAATTTTTTTTTAATAATTAAACTACTAAGTGTCATTATGTGTTGCATTTTAATTAGTTCATAATTAAATTCATGGAGTTTTATAAATCTTTAAATTATGCCACCATAATTACCCTTCAAATTACTTCCTTAATTTATGTTTACCATACAAAATTTATTTTCAAAATTGCCTCCATAAGATTGCATTAATGCATGATTTTGATACATTCATACATACACATATGGAAAATAATTAATTGTTTAACTTAAAATTTAAACATCACTGATTCTTTAACATGGCCAGGGCTTCTCTCCAGTCTTCCATCAAACTAGAGAGGTGTTGTTGGGCCTTGTGAGCCCACTTTTGGATCTTATTTTGATTATTTAAACTATTCATATTTTATGGTTCGTTGAGTGCATCATCTTTGTAAAAAATCAAGTCGATCAGATAACGATAACTGTGTGTTTGTATCAGTTTTTGCATATAAAAAAAATAAATGGTTCATACAAAATTGATCCCAACACGTGATTTCCGTTATCTGATCAACTTGATTTTTTGTAGGGATGATTTACTCGACGAACCCTAAAACACGAATGGTTTGGATCATCAAAACGGGGCCCAAACCCCCCAAACTAGCTCATTCTGGTCACGAATCTATAAATTATGATATAATTTCTACATAATGTTTAAATTATTATTATCAAATATTTTTACTAATTAATTGTTAATTTTTTAGATTAAGTGTAAGATTAAAGCTAAAATATGACATATAATTTAGGACGATTCTATCTTAAATAATTTTTAATATATGAATATATGTATCTATTTATTTCATAGTGTTAAACATAAAATATAATTTTTTACCCAAGTTTTAATTTTGCAATAGATATGCATCAAATATGTTCATATTTCTTATTTAAAAAATGCTTATAGATATTTATTTACCAATTTAATAAATAAATAAGTTAAATGATTCATAAGTTGGGCAGAGACCAAGATAATTTTTAATGATTAGGTGAATGTCACGTTGGTATAAATACAAGTCATTTATGTGTAACTCTGATAGAAATGAATCAAATTTAATTAATTGTAAATTATTTTTACTACATATTTTGGATAAATTTTATATTATTATTTAATTTTAAAATTAATTTTTGATTATTTATTTATACTCGTGCACATCACTCCCAAGGCTACTTTATTGGCTCTTAACACAAAGTAAAAATAAACTAACTAGGATTTTAAAAAGAAAAGTGATTTTTTTATTTAGTAGTTTCATAATACAAAAATTGCTAAAATTTATAGGTCATTGACACAATAAAATTAAAATGAAAGTACGAATATATCTAATCCTTATTTTGTCTACTAAAACGATATCTAGGGTCGTGTATTCCGCTGCGTCATTGCGTCATTATCCTTACATGGTATCCTATGAAAAGTTATTGAATCCCATCAGAGGAGGTGGGATTGAAAAGGAAGGACTAAGAAGCAAGGGGAGACAAATCTGTGGTCAGGTCAGATTCAAGCCGGGCTTACACTATTCAATAAAGGGATATGTGTTATCTCAAATTCGGCCTAGTCCAACATCGGTCCTAATTTAGTCAGTTCAATCTCAATTCTAAAATAATATCAAATCTCAAGTCTTAAAAAGTATGGATATTTTTAAGAAGGTGACGTATCCATGTCATGTCCAAGTTAAACATCGATACTCTTTGAACACTCTTAGGACACGTGTCTGACACTTTTCAAAACGTGGCCTATTTTTAAATTTTTTTAAAGACCCAGACACTCTTTGAATACTTGGAGGACACACGTGTCAATCGTAAACACATGTGTCTAACGATTAGATACATGTGAAACTTATTATAAGTTTGAACAAAACAACTTAAGATACAATAATAAAACAAAAACTATATAAATTTATAAGAATTAGTGTCATATTGTAATTTTTTATTATCTTTGAATGACATATTCATATATATAACATATAATAAATATATAAAATTATATATTTCTTGCATATTCTTCACGTGTTGTGTCTTGCATTTTTTGAAAATTAATGTGTCGGTGTGTTTGTATCTTATCTTTGTAGTGTCACATGTCTGTATCCATACTTCTTAGCTCAAGCCCATCCATTTAATTCAATAGATATGAACTATTAATTTTTTTAGTTTTTTATCTTTAATAAATATTAAATTATTTTAATCTTTTTATTTGTTATTTGAATTTGAAATCTTAACAAAATTCAATGATAAAATAAATATGATTTTTAATAAATATATTTTAATTTTAGTCCTAGAAAGAAGTATATATATATATTTTTTTAAATATTTTTTCTACTTTATTTTATTGCTAAAATACTATAAATTATAGTTAATATTTTATAAATGGGTAGTCGGGCTCAGCTGGGTTAGAATTTTCTATCCCAAGCCTAGGCGCGATTCTGTTTATGTTCAAATAGTAACTCAGTACACTTAACTAAAATTTTGAAATTTTAATTCTTATTATACCTTAATATAAATTTACTAATAAAGAAAATATACATTAAATCCTAAAATAATTTTTTTTTTTTCTTATAGTACACTCTAATCACTTATATGTATTCTTCACATTCAAGACTTTTCAGCTTTTTTCCAAAGTTTCAATTATTTCCACTTTATCTTCTTCTTCACTTCAAGACTCCAATCCATTTCACCAAAACTCACCATTATCATCAATATCAATGTTTCTTATTGTGTTGCTACTTGCAAATAGAAGAAAATTTAAACAAAATCAAATAATAAATGAAAATAATAATCAAAATTATTTTTTAAAACAATTCATCAAAGAAGAGGTAAATATTCACATAAATATCAAAATACAATTCTTGATTTCTCTGTTTTTTTAACGTAAAAACAATTTTTCAGTTTGTTTTATATCAATATTATTTGGATTTTTAGATCTGAACAAAGTAAATTTGTTCAGATTTAAAAGTCCAAATAAAATAGTATTGTTCGACATTAGAAGGGTGAACAAGCTGACTTAGACCCAATTTTTGTTTTGTCCTTCTCCTTCTTCAAGTTGGACCCAATTTACTTGTTCTTCAGTAATCAGCAATGAAAAGACTGAGAAGACAATGCCATGGCTAAGTAATCAGCAATGAAAAGACTGAGAAGACAATGCCATGGCTAAGAAAAGCTGAGAAAAGAAGATGGAGAATTTTTTTGAATTAATTTCATATTAAGGTTATTTTTTGGGTGTACCATAAAATTAAATATTATATTATTTGAGGATAATTCGTGGAAATATATGACGTACTAAGAGTAAATTATGTATATAATATATGACAAGATGGTTTTTAAAAATGTCCAAAATATATCAGCGATACATTTTGTTTCAATGATTTAGATTGTCCCATCTAAAATTCAATGCTTGAGATGCCTTTCATTTCCTACCCAAATGCTCTCTCTCTCTCTCTCCTCTTAAATCGCACTCTGCCAAACCTCTATGCTCTCTCTCACACCTCAAAATCTAAGCCCAAACCTCTCTCTCCTTTGCCTCTCCTCTCTTTGTCCTCCGCCTCTCCTCTCGCGACACCACCACCGACTACTACGACCACCAACCACCCCACCACCACCGCCTCTCATCTCCTCTCGCCCTCATTTATCGTCTCTCTTTTCCGATAGCTGTTCATCTGGTCAAATGAAAATGGTCTCGTCCTTATTCTCTTTTCTCTTTGAAATCTAATCTCTCTCCATATACATCTTTTTTTTGGGTGAATACTCTCCATATACATCACCAAACTCTTCATGTTAACATAAACCTTACACTTTGGATCATTTACCATGTGTATTATCAAGAAATCAAGACAAAATGACATACCTGAATCCATTGATGAACGGTTAAACGGAAGCGTGATTATCAATGAACTCTTTATTATTGATTATGTTATTGCCTTCTAATCCTTTCCCCTTTAGTGCCTTATGTTTCTCCTTGAGAGGATTTAGAAAGAAAAATGGCCACATGCGCACCAAAAAAAAAAAAAACCACACACTGAAATTGCTAACAGCATGATCAAATAGACATTTCACCGCCATCTTTCTTACTAAAGCTGATGTGGCATCATATGGTGCGACATGTATGCCACATGCGCACCAAAAAAAAAAAAAACCACACACTGAAATTGCTAACAGCATGATCAAATAGACATTTCACCGCCATCTTTCTTACTAAAGCTGATGTGGCATCATATGGTGCGACATGTATGCCACATGCGCACCAAAAAAAAAAAAAACCACACACTGAAATTGCTAACAGCATGATCAAATAGACATTTCACCGCCATCTTTCTTACTAAAGCTGATGTGGCATCATATGGTGCGACATGTATGCCACATGCGCACCAAAAAAAAAAAAAACCACACACTGAAATTGCTAACAGCATGATCAAATAGACATTTCACCGCCATCTTTCTTACTAAAGCTGATGTGGCATCATATGGTGCGACATGTATGCCACATGCGCACCAAAAAAAAAAAAAACCACACACTGAAATTGCTAACAGCATGATCAAATAGACATTTCACCGCCATCTTTCTTACTAAAGCTGATGTGGCATCATATGGTGCGACATGTATGCCACATGCGCACCAAAAAAAAAAAAAACCACACACTGAAATTGCTAACAGCATGATCAAATAGACATTTCACCGCCATCTTTCTTACTAAAGCTGATGTGGCATCATATGGTGCGACATGTATGCCACATGCGCACCAAAAAAAAAAAAAACCACACACTGAAATTGCTAACAGCATGATCAAATAGACATTTCACCGCCATCTTTCTTACTAAAGCTGATGTGGCATCATATGGTGCGACATGTATGCCACATGCGCACCAAAAAAAAAAAAAACCACACACTGAAATTGCTAACAGCATGATCAAATAGACATTTCACCGCCATCTTTCTTACTAAAGCTGATGTGGCATCATATGGTGCGACATGTATGCCACATGCGCACCAAAAAAAAAAAAAACCACACACTGAAATTGCTAACAGCATGATCAAATAGACATTTCACCGCCATCTTTCTTACTAAAGCTGATGTGGCATCATATGGTGCGACATGTATGCCACATGCGCACCAAAAAAAAAAAAAACCACACACTGAAATTGCTAACAGCATGATCAAATAGACATTTCACCGCCATCTTTCTTACTAAAGCTGATGTGGCATCATATGGT
This sequence comes from Camellia sinensis, assembly GCF_004153795.1. Lineage (NCBI taxonomy): Eukaryota > Viridiplantae > Streptophyta > Magnoliopsida > Ericales > Theaceae > Camellia > Camellia sinensis. The sequence goes on along the minus strand of NW_021025664.1, from coordinate 334,785 downwards.
GCGACATGTATGCCACATGCGCACCAAAAAAAAAAAAAACCACACACTGAAATTGCTAACAGCATGATCAAATAGACATTTCACCGCCATCTTTCTTACTAAAGCTGATGTGGCATCATATGGTGCGACATGTATGCCACATGCGCACCAAAAAAAAAAAAAACCACACACTGAAATTGCTAACAGCATGATCAAATAGACATTTCACCGCCATCTTTCTTACTAAAGCTGATGTGGCATCATATGGTGCGACATGTATGCCACATGCGCACCAAAAAAAAAAAAAACCACACACTGAAATTGCTAACAGCATGATCAAATAGACATTTCACCGCCATCTTTCTTACTAAAGCTGATGTGGCATCATATGGTGCGACATGTATGCCACATGCGCACCAAAAAAAAAAAAAACCACACACTGAAATTGCTAACAGCATGATCAAATAGACATTTCACCGCCATCTTTCTTACTAAAGCTGATGTGGCATCATATGGTGCGACATGTATGCCACATGCGCACCAAAAAAAAAAAAAACCACACACTGAAATTGCTAACAGCATGATCAAATAGACATTTCACCGCCATCTTTCTTACTAAAGCTGATGTGGCATCATATGGTGCGACATGTATGCCACATGCGCACCAAAAAAAAAAAAAACCACACACTGAAATTGCTAACAGCATGATCAAATAGACATTTCACCGCCATCTTTCTTACTAAAGCTGATGTGGCATCATATGGTGCGACATGTATGCCACATGCGCACCAAAAAAAAAAAAAACCACACACTGAAATTGCTAACAGCATGATCAAATAGACATTTCACCGCCATCTTTCTTACTAAAGCTGATGTGGCATCATATGGTGCGACATGTATGCCACATGCGCACCAAAAAAAAAAAAAACCACACACTGAAATTGCTAACAGCATGATCAAATAGACATTTCACCGCCATCTTTCTTACTAAAGCTGATGTGGCATCATATGGTGCGACATGTATGCCACATGCGCACCAAAAAAAAAAAAAACCACACACTGAAATTGCTAACAGCATGATCAAATAGACATTTCACCGCCATCTTTCTTACTAAAGCTGATGTGGCATCATATGGTGCGACATGTATGCCACATGCGCACCAAAAAAAAAAAAAACCACACACTGAAATTGCTAACAGCATGATCAAATAGACATTTCACCGCCATCTTTCTTACTAAAGCTGATGTGGCATCATATGGTGCGACATGTATGCCACATGCGCACCAAAAAAAAAAAAAACCACACACTGAAATTGCTAACAGCATGATCAAATAGACATTTCACCGCCATCTTTCTTACTAAAGCTGATGTGGCATCATATGGTGCGACATGTATGCCACATGCGCACCCAAAAAAAAAAAAAAACCACACACTGAAATTGCTAACAGCATGATCAAATAGACATTTCACCGCCATCTTTCTTACTAAAGCTGATGTGGCATCATATGGTGCGACATGTATGCCACATGCGCACCAAAAAAAAAAAAAACCACACACTGAAATTGCTAACAGCATGATCAAATAGACATTTCACCGCCATCTTTCTTACTAAAGCTGATGTGGCATCATATGGTGCGACATGTATGCCACATGCGCACCAAAAAAAAAAAAAACCACACACTGAAATTGCTAACAGCATGATCAAATAGACATTTCACCGCCATCTTTCTTACTAAAGCTGATGTGGCATCATATGGTGCGACATGTATGCCACATGCGCACCCAAAAAAAAAAAAAAACCACACACTGAAATTGCTAACAGCATGATCAAATAGACATTTCACCGCCATCTTTCTTACTAAAGCTGATGTGGCATCATATGGTGCGACATGTATGCCACATGCGCACCCAAAAAAAAAAAAAAAAAACCACACACTGAAATTGCTAACAGCATGATCAAATAGACATTTCACCGCCATCTTTCTTACTAAAGCTGATGTGGCATCATATGGTTCCACATGTATGCCACATGCGCACCCAAAAAAAAAAAACCATCATGGACCCAACCCAAAACTACGTAGTTTTTGAATTAAAAAGGCACACTCCAAAAATATCCATTGATTTGAAACTATGTAGTTTTGAGTAAGGTTGTTGAGTTTATATTTAAGTCTTCTAAAATATATTTGTTGAGTTTGTAAAAATCGGGATTTTAGGTGAGATTATTGGAAGGAATTTGTGGATCAAATCTTAAAATCAAATTGAAAATTGTGAGATTCTACTTTCAACACTAAATAAAATTAAAAATTATTGATAATGAATGTTACATAATTTTAAAATAATTAAAAATAATAATAAATTTAATATAATATATCTTTTATGTTAACATGAATTAGAAAAGACATTTAGAGAAAGAGCTTAGAGTTAATTTTTTTTAATATAAATATACACATATACATACATATATAAAAAATAAATAATAAGGAAAATATTTTGGCAAGATACAATTAAGATTGTAGTATGGTTTTACACGAGTATATCAGTTTGGTTTGGGCATGAGTCAGGGTAACAAACTATGACTTCATAGACTGAAATTAAGAATGTCTAGGCACACAATAAACACTTCCAATAGTTGATGAATGAATTAAATAATAGTTTGGGGGTCGTTTTCATATTTTTACCCTAACACCCGTTTGAATTGAGGGGTTTGGTAAGAAAAAAATAAATTGAGAGAATAGCATCTCATCACTTATTGGATGATTAATGAAGTGGGTAATAGTGAGAAAGCTAATTCACACTAAATTTAAGTTTTGTTTTTCACCATGAGTGGTAAGATTTGGTTATAAACTAAAATTACTCTTTTAATCACGGTTCATCCAAACAAGAAAGTGAGAAACCAAAATTATTTCATTTCATTTCATTTCTTTCGTAGGTAAAAATTTTAATCATTTCTTTCCTCTTCTCATCTCTCAATCCAAACTCTCAGTCAAAACGGAGTGTAAAAATGAAGAGATTTTATTTCAACAATTGATGTCAGTAAACATTTTACGTTGTATTTTGTTGGAAAATTTGAAAAGGATTGGGAAAGAGAAATGAAAAATGTAGGAGAAATATGAATAAAATATTTGCGCTACATACATGAAGCAACGAGAAGATCAATGGAGGGAGAGAAGAAAATGGAATTGCCAAGGTTTGTGGCGCTTAAAGTAATCCACAGCAACAAATACTTGCGCTACATACATGAAGCTGGGCGAGTACATGGGTTTCTCCGATTCTCCGAAAAGGTGGTTTCCAGTCCCTACGCCAAGTTGGAAGTGAGGATAGCAAAGACAAGTAATAATGGGAAGCAATTTGTGTATATAAAATGTTGTTTCAACAACAAATACTTGGTAAGGGAGTCGGAGGACAAGTGGTGGATCGTTGCTGAGTCTAACGAACCAGAGGAAGACCAATCCAAATGGTCCTATATGCTGTTTGAGGTCCTCTTCTTAGATGGCACTATTCACCCATCAATTGAAAATGTTAATAAAAAGATTCGATTTCGCTATGTCCAGCTCAGCCACTGCGTCGTCGTCCCCCAAATAGTCCAATCTCATGGCTGGCACTTCGTCTCGAGCCATCTCTCCTATGTGTCTGCGTATAGCTTCAGACACTGGCACAAGGAAGTTCGCAAAGTGTTGCAGAGGTGTATCGCACGAAACAAATGAGTTTACTTCTGGGATATGTTGGTTTTTGGCAAAAAGGTAGGTAAAGCGAATAACTCCAAACGCCTACGGCTTACCTATATTCCAAGGGTCAAGATTAAATTTTGCCAGTTTGAAAATTTTCAAAAATTTCTGCCCTCGCCACTTCAACGCCCTATATTAGCCTATCCCTTCATTTCCTGCTAACGCGTCACCTCTCCCATTAAAGGGTTATGCCACGTGTACGATCACGACCCACTACTCTCTTCCCCTTCCCTATCTATTCCACTTCACATCACCACGTGCCCTGCCGCTCCTCGAGCCTCGCGCCCTGCCATTTCCCCTTCTCACTCGATCACCCTTCGCGGTCGGCCCTCCTCACAGTCGAGCTTCTCACTAGGTCACCCTTCATAGTCGGTCCTCCTCACAGTCGGCCTTCTCACTCGGTCACCTTTCGCAGTCGGCCTTCTCCCTCGGTCACCCTTCGCGGTCGGCCCACCTCCCACTCAGTCTTCTCTCCGTCGACCTCTCACAACCCCTGTCTTCTTCCTTATTCCCTTTATTAGACTAAAGCTGCACTTGAGAATGGGGAAGTACTGACGTAGGTGGGCCTATAAGAGCTTTTGGCCCACCACTTAGAGCCCAATACATAATTTAAACACTAAAGTTCAACATTATTGGAGCCCAATGTTGTACCAAGGACCAATGACATCTAAACACGTGTCAAGAAAATAACCAGCCACATAAGCAGACAAAGATCCTGCAAAGTTATTGCACCACACATCAGCCAATAATGGGGTTCCCTGCAGCATTTATTGCGATAACCCCTTCCCATCGGGACAGAACGGCCTCACCATGAACAAGACAAGCTAGAACATAGACTTTCGGCCAACATGACGGGTGGAAGTGGACAAGGAAATGATGAGTAAAGGATATAAGCAGCCTTCCAAGACAAAGAGAAAGTTAAGTTCTTTATCACCATTCTATCTCTATATTATATCACTCTCTTCTCTAACTTGCTCTTCGAAGGGTTCGCTGGGGGACTCCCGTTCCCCGTTGAACTCTTGTGTAGGTTTCTCCGTGGGCCGGGCAATCGGACAGCGATTTAGGGAGGCGTGGATCTACCTGACTCGTTCCATCAGAAGAAGGCAGAATCATCAATAGTAAATTATGTATATAACATGACAAGAAAGATTTTAAAAATGTCCAAAATGTCTCAGCGATACATTTTGTTTTAATGATTCAGATTGTCCCATCCAAAATTCAATGGTTGAGATGCTTTTCATTTCCCACCCAAATACGCTCTCTCTCTCTCTCTCTTACATCTTAAATCGTCACTCTACGAAACCTCTTTGCTCTCTCTCTCTTTCACACCTCAAAATCCAAGCCCAAACTTCTCTTTCCTTTGCCTCTCATCTCTTTGTCATCCACCTCTCGTCTCGCGACACGGCCACCGACTACTCTGACCACTAACCACCCCACCACCACTGCCTCTCATCTCCTCTCGCCCTCATTTATCATATCTCTTCTCCGATGGTTGTTCATCTGGCTAAGTGAGAATGGCCCCGTCCCCATTCTCTCTATCTTTGAAATCTAATCTCTTTCCATATACATCACTACACTCTTCATTCTTTTTTTTATTAAACCCATCTTAATTGCTCCCCATCTTATTTTCTCTCTCTCTCTCTCATATTTCCATTCTCCCAAACTCACAATTTTTTGTTAACCACAACCTATCCTCCACAATTGATTAATTAAAGCCATCATCCTTCCAAAAAAAATATATATATATATATAATAACACTCTTCTCATTCCCTCCCTCACGGGTTATCTGTTTTGTTCTATCTATCCAAGTTGAAGACCCAAGCGTCAAGAGACGCCCTACCACTTTCAAATCCACGATCCTTTCTTAATATTTCAACCTTTTATTATTTATTTATTTTTCTTCAATCCACTTGGGCATGTCTCTCACGAGTCAATATTTTTATTTTATTTTATTTCTATAACCAGGCTTATTTCCACTCAATACATACATATGTATGTATATATATATATATATCTTATGTAACGCATTCACCTTATCCCACCATTTTTTTTTATTTTTCTTCCTTGACTAATTGTCCACCAACTTTTGTCTCGCTATATTTACACCAACTTTAGTCCCACCAACTTTTGAAAAGTTGAAGCTTCAACTCTCTGCTTTTAATGTACAAAACCCAAATATGTTTGGTTATCATTTTTTAAAAATACTTTTTAGAAAATTTTATTTTTTTATTTTTCGTATTTTTTTATTTTTACTGAATTTTTTTAATATTTTGAGCAATTTTTTTAATTTTTAAACATACTTAACATACATATACCTAAAAAGTAAAAAAAAAAATTGAAAGAAACATTTAAAAAATTCACTAAATACCAAAAATACAAAAAAAAATACAAATATTCAGTACATTTTTTATATTTTTATGTATTTATTAATTTTTAAAAATATTTTTTCACAAATTTTTTACTTTTTAGATACATTTAAGTAAGGTGCATCTAAAAAAGTAAAAAAAATGTTTAAAATTTTAAAAATATTCACTAAAAACAAAAAAAAAATACGAAAATCAAAAAACTCAATTTTCAAAAAACTTAATTCAAAAAACTCAAACCAAACACACTGTTGCAAGCATGGCTTCGAGCAATGTGTGGCGGCTGACCCCACGTGGGTTGATCTCTCCCAAAATGTTTTGATACAATAAAATTTATAATAATAACCTAAAATTTTGTAACATAAATTATAATTTTATCTATCAATAAATCATAATAATTTTATGTTACAAAATATTTATGGAAAAAAAATTTAATTGTCAAAGTTGAACTTAAAATTTAAACAAATAAATAAAAGTTTATGTTTATTAAGAAACGTAACATGATTAGAACTGTTTATTTATTAAAAAATGTAATTATTATTTTTTTTTTTAAAATGGTGGTGGAAAATGTGGTTTTTTTGAAAAATGTTTTTTTCTTTTGGGTTAGACAAATTTGAACTGAAAATTTAAATTGGGTTCCGTTAAAATATAATTTTTTCACAAGACAAGTGAGAGAGAGAAGAGAGATAATGAAGGTGGTGTGATTTGTTTAAAGACTAAAAAAAGAGTTGTATTTTTTTTAGGGTTTTTTATTGGCCGGTCCTGAGTTTTTCACTTATTCCCCTCTTAGTCCTGACTTTTGATCTTGTGCACCAACAAGTCCTGAGACTTTTTTTTTGGTACCGTTTTACCCCTCCTCTATTCTGGCGCGTTCCTGTTTGGATTTTCCATCAAAATATTGTGTTTGTGATTTGGATTTCTGTGGAACTTAACGATTTGCTGTTGTATCTTCGCAATTTGTGGAGCTTCGTGATTTTTGATTTCGCGATTTGTGGAGCTTCATGATTTCTGATTGCGCGATTTGTGGAGCTTCGTGATTTCTAATTTCGAGCTTGGTGTATCTCCGCGATTTGTGATTTGCGATTGCGTGTTTGGTGATTCTTCCTATTTGCGATTTCGCGTTTGGTGTATAGCTACATTTTCTGATTTGTGGTGTTGTGGAGTTAGGTCGACTGGTATGTTTGATTTTGATTTCAATTTCAATGTTTTGGTTCTTTTTAGTTTGAGTTGGTGATTTTGATTTTGTGGGGCTATTGTTGTTATTCTGTTGTTTCTGTTACGATTGAATTTGTGTTTTGATCATGATATTGAAAGCTTTGAGATATGTATATGTAAAGAATTTTAGATTTTTCTTTTTTTTTTTTTTACAAAATTGTTTTGATTGAACACAGGTGCTGGTTTGTTATTTTATATAGTGATAATTTTATCACTGAGTATTTTGGGGTGTTGTTGGATTAACTTTTTCAACAGTGATAAATTCATCAGTGAGTATGGGAATAGGAGATGAAAAGGTTGCATAATGTAATGGTAAGATTCAAATTGAGTTACCATGTCTAATAAGTGTAAGCCTTATTCACTGTTCTTGGTTTTAATTTTGATTTTGTTAAGAATGATAAGGATCGTGTCACTGTTCATTGTAAGAGAATGGCTGATTTGGGATGTTTATGGAGCGTGCATGCTAGAGTAAAAAATTATAGTAAAACTTTTGTTATTAAACAATTTGGTGATGTTCATACTTGTGGATCTTCTTTTCGTACAATTAAACATGCTAGGATGACTTCAAGTATGATTGGTGGGCTAATTTCTAGTGATATTCGTAACAAGGCTTTGACATCGGTTAGTGAGGTGGTTGTGATTTCAAGGACTATTATGGAACAGAAGTTTCTTATCGGCGAGCTTGGATGGGTGTTGAAAAAGCAAGGGGTCTTGTTTTTGGTGACTATTCATCATCATTTGACGATCTTCGTTGGTATGTTGATGCCGCTAATGCTTGCAATCCGGGGAGTGTTTTTGATATGGAATTTGATATTGATAGTAAAGGAAGACATTTCAAATGCTTGTTTTTCACTTTTGAGGCATGTATTCATGGTTTCAAGTATTGTAGGCCTGTGTTGATGCATGATGGAACTTTTTTGAAAGGAAGACACCAAGGTTGTTTATTAGCTGCTACGGCGAAAGATGGTAACCAAGGTATACTTTGTGTTTATGTGTTATTATTGAAATAGTGATAATTCTATCATTTTTGTTGCTGGAGAGTGTTGATAATTGAGTATGGTCAATCTATTAGTGATAAATTTATGCTGTATACTTTTTGTTAAATTTTTATATTTATACAGTGATAAATTTATCTATGGCTGATGCTATATGTATATACTTTGTGTTTTGATTTTCTTTTTGTAATCTTTTTAATTTGTTACTGATAACTTGTATATATATATTTTGTTTGTAGGTTTGTATCCGTTATGTTTTGCGATTATTGATGGTAAAAGTTATGGCAGTTGGCATTGGTTCTTGTCAAAGTTATTAGGTATTTTGACTCCGGAGAGGGATATTGCAATTGTTACTGATCGACATAGAGGTTTGCTGAAAGCTTTAGCTGAGGTCTTTCCGTTTTCTTGTCATTCTTTTTGTCTAATGCATTTGAAGACAAACTTGAAGACTTATTTGTCAGTGAAGAGTCGTGAATCAAAAGAGTATTTGCTTACTCTTTTTAGTAGATGTGCATATGCTCCTACTATTGAGTTGTTTAATGAGCTATTTGAAGAATTTAAGGGTCGTTGTGGTCGTAGTGTTGAGAGGTTTCTTGAGGATTTGCCTAATGAATGTTGGTGTAACGCTTTTTTCAAGACAAGAAGTATGGTGAAATGTGTACAAATGCTGCGGAATCTTTTAATTCATGGATTAGGGATGAACGCCATTTGTTTTCAACTAGTCTTGTTAATGCTATACGGGTGAAATTAATGGAGCAATTTTTAAGAAGGAGAGAAGTTGGGAATAAGTGGAATCGTATTGTTTGTCCTTTTGTAGAGAAAAAGTTGGAAGAAGCTTTTAATGATACAAAAGCATGGATAGTTAAGAAATGTAGCGATGACATTTATGAAATCCAATTGGATCATTCAGTTATGGTTGATATTGGGAAACGTTGTTGTTCTTGTTGATTGTGGGAAATTGATTCTTTTCCTTGCAAACATGGTTTTTGTGCTATAAAGAGGAGTGGGAAGGATCTGAATTGCTTTCTTGATGATTACTACTGTGTTAGTAGTTATTGTGATTCTTATTCACATTCTATCTATCCAGTTCCTAGTATGTGGAAGCCAAATGTAGTTGTTGATGATGACGTTGTTTTACCTCCTCTTTGTAAGAGACCAGCTAGACGTCTAAGAACGAAGAGAATACCTTCTAAGGGCGAAATCAAGAGAATTAGATGCAATAGGTGTGGAAAGATGGGAACTCATAATCAGAAGACATGTAAATAAGCTTTGCTTTAGTTGTATTGATTTTAATTGAATTACTTTGTTTGAGAGTTGAGAGGTGTTACTTGCATTGAATGATTGAGTATTTTTTGAAAGATGTATCATTTTGGTACTCGCATTGAATGATTGAGGAATTTGTTGATCAGAAATTATATTTTTTGCTGATATTTTTACAAGATTAAGTTTCACATATTTATGTTATTCGATTTGGGTTAAATGTAGTTGCTGTTTTTTGGTGTTTTATAAAATGATAAATTTATCACTGGTTGGTTTGGACAAGTTGATGGATTATTTTTTTGTAAGAATGATAAATGTACCATTAATGTGGTTCTTGAATTTTGTTATTTTGAAGAATGATAAATTTATCACTTATTGTGTCGGAAGAGTTGATGGTTTATTACATTTATGTCAGTGGTTGATAAATTTATCACTGTCATTTCCAAGCAAATGTTCTTTCTACAGTAATAAATTATCATTGTATGGAGTTATCTAGTTTTCCCAGAAAAATTTCCACAATACAAAGGTGTAGATCAAATCTCTAGAATACATAATTGCATATCTGTTGTGTTAACTGCTCTAAAAAGCAAATTTTTTTAAATCAACTACCATGTTTATTTGGTTTAGCAACAAGTTCTTAGTCTGCATACTATTTTGTGGTCACTCAGAAGCTAGCTTTGGATGTTTGAGTTGTTTAACTGAAGTATCAAATAGTTTTGATTATTCAGAAATCACCAAGGATGGCATGTTCTTACATTCATTCTCAAAGTTGGGAATATCTACAAATTGTAACAGTATTTTAATTTCCAATTTGGACAATGTAATAGTGCTTGTGTTTTAATTTTCAATTAGGTAAATTTTTTATTATTTTTTATAGTGTTTTGTTTACTTAAATTGGGGAAAAAGAATGAGAGAGGGAGAGAGAGTCGCAGGTTTTTTCGTTTGAACATTGGTAAATTTATCAGTGTTAACAGTGATAAATTTGTTGAAACAGTGACAAATTTATCAGGGTAAACAAAACACTATAAAAAATAAACTTATCAGTATAGTGACTCCAAACCTGTTATTAACCTTTAAATTCAACACAAATACTCAGATTAGAATCAATTTTTTGAATGAAATTTGGATAACAAGACTGATATGAAAAACCAGGTCTGGTAACGATATGGCTAAAAAAGACAGAATGTTTCATTGAAGCAAATTTGAGATTGTAACAAGCAAGCATTGTCCATAACTTTGACATTGTAACAACTAAGCACTGTCCATAACTTTGACATTGTAACAACGAAGCATTGTAATATTCATTGGATTAAAGAAAGAACCAAAATCATCAAAATACAGGTAAGACTGTAACATATCAAAATATAGGTAACACTGTCCGTTTGTTTTCTTCTATTCCAAATGTGTTGATTATTGCAGAGGTAAGTCATCAATGTTTTGATCAGGTATTTGTCGTTCAACAGCTTGTTGGTCAGTCAAGAAGACAGTTAACATATCAGCTCTCAGTTGATTGCATTCTTCCTTGGTAAAAGTAGGCATTATGTTTTTATTGGAAACATATTGCCTTATGATGTAGCAAACAAGGATTTCGCAATCAAGCCTGCAAAAACATTTTGAAAACAAAATATTATAATTTGGTTTTGTTGCTTTTTTTTTTTTAATAATAGTGTTTTGTTATTGATAAACTTACGATGTGTCATCTTGCTGTGGGCTGTTGATGACGTTGTCTGTCTGCTGTTCAAATTTAACAAGATAAATGAGAGTTGGGTTCTCATGCTTTATGTATTTTTCAATAATCTGTTTCTGCAACATATACATTTGTATAATTGTTGTATTAGAAAGTCAGTTGAAAATATTAATGAGAAACCATGGATTTGAAGAATGATAAATATATTAATGTATAAATTTTGATGTATAATTAAGCATGGATCAGATATTATGTATTGGATTAATGGTAAGTTTGATAGTGAAAAGATTTTTACCACTTCATTTGCAGCATTGAAGTGTGGATCTTTAGGCAGTGCTCCCCTTGGTCTCATCGAATTGTAGAATTTCCATGAAGCTTCTTCAATGTCAAGGACAAGTATTGTCCAATGAAAATTTTGGTGAATGGGGAACAGAAGGTATCTTGCTTTCATTGCTTCAAGCATTATTTTGTTGAGCATTCGTGTTCTTGCTTCTTCATCTTTTATAGTAAACAAGTGCTAACAAATATAAATAAATAAAAAATAATGTTAATTTAACTTTAAACTTTTTCAAATTAAATAGGTGGTGAGTATGAAACTTTGTCACTGTGATCAAAATTTTATCAATCCATATCAAAATTTACCAGTGCATTGCAAAATTCATTTATACTACATATAAAGGGAACACATCTATTGGTGTCTTGAGGCCTTTTTTTCTCCTCCATGTGAAATGGATCTTTATATCCCCTAATACATCTATACTATGCTTCTCTTTCATTCTATAAATATTCGTAGATGATCTGTAATAGGCTATATATCCATACTGCATATTTCAAGTACATTTATGTGAGTGTGCACATCTACTAATATATATATATATATATATCATGATTCTCTTCATTCTATAGTTGTAATGAAAGTTGTCCGTTACTTAATAAATTACATGAAACAAGAGCTCTATGAGGCTTCACCACTAACAAAATGAAAGTGAACTATGTCCTGCAACATCATAGCATATAATCAAACTATTTCAATTTCAACGCATCTCAATATTTGTTGAAGTTTTCAATATCATATACAGTAGTTTCAAAAACCCCAAAAAGTGCCCAGAATTTGTAATCAAAGTCTGGGATTTACTCATACTGTGGCGCCACAATAACAAGGTCAAAATATATAATAGTGATTATGAAATCTGAGTTAGAAATTCTGGTTTGGTTTGCTTGACTTTTTGTTTCACATGTCAAGCTTTGAATTAGGAAACATGGCCAATTGAAGAGGGAAGGTAGTGTCATGTGTTTGAAACTAGTTACTCAGTTAAGCAAATAAAGGTTATACACTGATAAAAAACAAAACAAGTGTCGTTCCTCACTTAAGCAAAGTAGTTACTTACATGGCAACTTAAAATGAATACGAATGATGTTGTTCCTTGTTTTTGTGCAAGCAAGTGTTCTGCATATGCATCTATTACCTGTGTTGAAAACAAAAAACAAAACAAGGAATTAATATAAATAAAACACTAAAATGTTATTTTAATGAGTTACAAATTCAACTTACAATGCCTGCCAAATCTTGACCCTTTAATATTTTGTCAATGTCATTTAAGTAGACATAGGTTCCATGGTGAGATCCTTGCCACACTGGCTGATCCTTGAAAAAAAGGTTTTTAGTGTTGGAATAATAAATTTATTAATATTTTTGGAATATTTGATATTTATAAATTCAAAATGAGTTAATGATAAACAGTGGGCAAAAGTGAACAACAGGAGTCAAGAGAGAAGATTGTTATTTTTTTTTGTATTCGCCCAATGTGCAATGAGATTTTGCCTTGATTTTTCTGGTACGATGTTGAAAATTTTGTTTGAAGTTTTCAATTTCTTCATTACAGGCTGATGTTGTGTGTGTTGTTCTTCCGAGTACTTGTTTGCCTCAGTCAATGTTGCAATTCTCTCATGGAGTATTTTGATTTCTTCATCTTTCCTTTGCATTTGTTTTTTGTGTTGTTCTTGCATTTCCTTTTTCAGCTTGTTGAGTTGCTGCTGCAGGTTATCATTTGCAGTTTGAAGGATGTCCCTTTCCATTTTTAACTTTTCCATTTTGAGCATGTCGTCTTCTATCCTCTCAAAAACAAGTACTTCTACCAGATTTGGATCCACTTCAGGCTCTTTGTCAACTTTGTTTCCTTCACTCTTTTGTGATTCAAAGGGTACTATTTTCTTTTTCTTTTCAGGGCATATTTCGTGTGGAATTGGTTTCCATATTTTATGTTTGGATTTGTCTTTAGTCAATGTTTGTTCTTCTATTTCAGAAATTTCAGCCTGATTTTGTTGTTGAAAATCAGCATCTTCATCTTCATCTTCATCTTCATCTTCATCTTCATCTTTATCCTGAATTTCTCCTAGCAGCATTCGGTATGTTTTTTTCTCTTCATCTGTGTGTTTCAAATTGTTCTCCTACATATATGAAAATTAAAAAAATGAATGATATGATACAAATTTCATAAATAAATTTCTCATAGGAAATTTTATCACTCAATTAGGAAAATTAAACAAATCTATGATTGTTATAGCAAATTTTATCACTGAACTAGGCATAGTAAGCAAACCTGTCATTGTATATCAAATTTTATCAGTGAATTAGCAAAAGTAAGCTAATAAAGTAAATATTAAAAAAAAGTCATGCACAATAGACAAATAGAAAAACATTCACTAGATAAAAGAATTTTTCACTCAATTAGGTAAAGTAAGGGAAATTTGTTACTCAATTAGGAAAATTAAATAAATATATCAGTGTGAACAAAAATTTATCACTGCATAAGAAAATCTATCATTTGTTTACACAAAACAAAGGTTAGCATTGCATACCACAATATCTTTTAGCTCTTGCAAGGATGAACTTGCCAATTTCTATCCCAAACATGTGATGTTCCATTTAGCAAATCTTGGGATTGCATTTTTGGCATTGGGTTTGATGGTGCTTGTGTGTTCGCATATCCAATACTGTTGAAGAAAGAAAAAAATTGTTATAAACAAGTATTTAGTAAATGTAAATATTATAGTTCATAAGTTATAAGTGAGATATTTACTTACCAATATGACTATCACACATCCGGACACCTTATCAATTTGGTTGATGTTTCTTTCTATTGATTTTGTGAGATGTTGCTTTGCTGCATCGCACCAATCATAAGACTTCATTTTGTCAATATCTTCAAGATATTTCATGAACCCCCAACCAATTGTAGTGCTAATACCAGGATATAACAAGAGCAAGCAAATCAGGAGGCACACAAGCCTCATAATATCTTCTCTGTCTTCCTTCTTCTTGCTTCTCAAAAGTTTGGTCATCAATTTTTAGATTGAAGCACTTGTCATTCTATTCTCTCTTATTTTCTTTCTTTTTACCAAATCTATGTCATCTTTTCTTCCATATACAAGATGCATCTTCTTTTGTCCACATGAAATCCCAAAAATTAACTTGAAATCATTTCTTTTCAACTTCAGCTTCTTCCCTCCAATTTCAAATGTGGTTCCATCCATTTGGTATGTTTGTAAGATTTTTGCAACCACATCATCATATTTTATTGAATCTGTTTTTTGCACCTTTTTCTTTGACAAAAAGTCAACCAGAAGGAAGAAGGGAGTCTTTTTCAATATTTAGAAATGCTCCTTTTCAAGTTTCGTGGCATTGAAGAATCTGATAAGGAATAGCATGTTTGAGCGGTACACATATTTTGCTTCACGGCCATGAATTTGATCACTTCTTGTTTTTCTTCCCTCTGTTTTCTTCTTGCCTTTTGGTTTGTGCTGGTTTGGTTCTTGTTTGTTGTGTTGGGGCTTGGTTCTTGTTTCTGTTCTTTTCTGTTGTTGGTGTTTGGTTATTGTTTCTTTTTGTTGTCCTTGTTTTGGAGCTTCATTTGCAGGTTCATCCTTCTACTGTCTCTGTCTTTTCTTCCTTTCTTCTTGTTTGCTGGTTGTTTCTCTTGTTGTTATCTTTTCTTCCTGTCTTTTCCTTTTTGTGGTTGTTTCCTTTTTTTTGTCTTGTTGCTGTTTGCTTTTCATTTGGAGGTTCATCCTTCTGCTGTTTTCTTCTGTTGTCCTTGTTTTTGTCTCTTTCTTGTCTTTCTCTTCTTGCTTTTGGGTTTTTGCTGTTAAAGATCTTCTCTCTGGCATAGATAATGTCATGAGAGAGCTCACAACATCTATATAAAAGAAGGATATCAATGAAGTAGGCAAACCATGCAAAATTCATGGATATACAACCAAATTAATCATTTAATTAAGCAAAGAAACACTGATAAAACTTGAATATATTCATAATTTTTCTGTATTGATTTTTTTAGCTAGCAAACAAAATAATTCAAACAAAGAAAGAAGAATAAGAAGAATTATCACAAAATTTATTATGTAATTAAACAAACAAAGTTTATATAGTAAAGAGTTCTAATAATGATCAGCAAAACAGACCACTCAATTGAATTGGGTCAGATGCGTATGGCAATAGTTGGGAAGGAATTCATTGCACCAATTCACGTGTGACATGTATTTAAGTTGCTATTATTTTTTACCTTCAATGGATTGTTGATGTTTCTTTATTATTTCCTTTGCTTTTGCATGTTTTTGAGCTTCATCTGCAGGTTCTTGTTTCTGATGTCTCTGTTTTTTCTCCCTTTCTTGTTGTTTGGTTCTTGTTGTTGTTCTTGCAGTTTCCTTTTTGTTGCCTTTTTGCTTTTTTTTTTTTTTTGCTTTTTTTTTTTTATCTTGCTCTACCTTTTGCCTGGGTTGCCCTTCCGGGTTTTCGGCCCAGCGAGCCTCTTAAAGGGTAAAAGTGTAACAAGTCCATGCCAAATGGTTTTTGAAGTTGAAGCCTCTCTATATTTGGAGAACGGCTGTTGCAATGATTTGCAAAAGAATCCATCATGGTTGCCCCACGAGCTTCTTTTGGTGAGATCTAATCCTTTTGACTCGCCTTCGGTGCTCTTTTGCTTCTGATTGTTTTTGAGCTTCATCTGCAGGTTCTTGTTTGTGATGTCTCTGTCTGTTCACCCTTGCTGCTTGTTTGATTGCTATTGCTGTTCCTGTGGTTTCCTCTTTGTTATCTTCTTATTTTTTTGTCTCATTGTTGTCTAACTTTTCTCGCTTTTGTCTTTTTGCAGTATAAGCTCTTGTTTCTGGTCTAGTTAATCTCTTACGAGAACTTGCAACATCTATATGAAAGAGGTATATGAATGAATTAGGCAACCCATGCAAAATTTATGGATGTGCGACAAAATTATCATTTAATTAAGCAAAGAAATATTCATAATTCCTCTGGATTCATTTTGTTAGTTAGTAATCAAAATAATTGAAACAATCAAATAAGAATAAGAAGAAATATAAAAATTATCCTAATTTATCCCTGAGGCAAATTCAGCAATAAAAAAGAAAAAGAAAAAAAATATACTGAGGCAAATTCTTCCCCAAAAGAGATCAAATTTGTTTAAGTTGGTGAGTCTATTGACTATTATGTCAATCATCTTCTGCCCACATCAAATTTTTGCAAATATATCCCTATATAGAAATGGAGATGGATGTGTAAGTGCTACACTTATCAGTTGATTTGGTATGTGAACCAAACTTATGAGTTGGTTTGATAATTTAAAACCAACAAATTATCAAATTAAAAACTAATCAAATCTTACTTGATGTCAGTTACTCTCTTATGGGAACAAACAGTTACAGAATCGCACCGTATAGTATGGTTTAATTATCAAATCTATAAATTGGTTTGAGTCCTACAACAGAAAAAAGGTTTATCAGGGTAGACACCTTGATTTGATGCACTTCTGTTATAAGGTAAAAGTATTGCAAGGTTCTGTTTGTAGGTTACATGAACAGCATGATTTGTATATTTAAGTTTGGTAAAGATCATTGAGTTACCAAAAGAGAGGTGTAGTTTATAATCAATTAAATATTAAACAAAAATCAGAGAAAAAATTAATCCATGAGGTGTAAAAAAGTTACAATTTTTGAGAAATTGGACATAGTGAAATAACCAAATAAAAAATAAAATAAAATATATCAAAAGAAGGATGCTAGTTATTATCAATAAAATATTAAACAAAAGTCACACAAAATTTAATCTATAAAAAAATTACACACATGTAGTGTGTGCACCGTTCTAATTACTATTATATATGTGAACAACTCATTTTAATATCTTGAACCCACTCCCTACTTTAGTCTCTTGAATCGACTCCCTCCTTGTTTGTTAGCTGATTTTTTTTGTATCAAAAATTTAAAAAAAAAATATTTTTAAATGAACCTAATTTTGAACTTGAAAACCAACACCCTTATCACTTGATCAACGAACATTTTACATATTCATAAGTTTTATTTTCCGAAAATGCCCTAATATTGTTCAAATTTGCAAGTTGTAATTGAACCATTTCTAGGGTTTTTGAAAATGTGTTTGACTAGGGAGAGAAATTAGGGTTTAGTTCCTTACGCTTTACACGCATGTTTCCTCGAATTTTTTGTTCGAATCAGTTGATTTGGTGCTCGAATCGCCTGAGTTGTGTTTGTTGTTTTGCTTGAGAGTGGAAAGGATTTGCCGACGGTGGAGAATGAGAAAAACAAAGCTTCAATCGCGTGACTCACACTTTTGTTTCCCCTATTTGTCAAATATATTGTGTTCAAAAAGTACTCTTTTTTTTTAATTTTTTTTTATTGGTGATAAATTTATCAATGGCATATATCTTGGTACAATAGGAAGATATTTTGAGTTTTGCAATTGATTTTCAATTTAAATTATTCAACATTTCAGTTTAGAAAATGCTTGAGCTTTCTCATATTCATATTCAGATGAAATATAAACATATTATATTTGGTATTGAAATGAAATACTTGTAATACTTATTAAAAATAAATAAATTAGCTATGAACTTAAAATCAATAAAACCTGATTCTTAAATATTAGTATTTTGGATTGTAAAATTATAGTCTTTCAACATTCTTGAGCTCGTGTGTAATTAAGTACAAATAATTTTTTTATTTTTATTTTTTTTTGTTATGAATATATTCAAGTTTTATCAGTGTGTTCTTTATAAACATTGAATATATTCTAAACATTGAATACTTTTTCAAATTTTTTTTTTTAATGAATGTATTCTAAACATTGAATGCAATTAAGTACAAAACATTGAATCTTTCATTGTAACAAATTAAGAACCAAAATGATCAAAACAACGTAATACTGTTTATGTTTTAATTTTTAATTTAGGTAAAAAAAAAATTTATAATGTTTTGCTTAGTTGAATTGGGAAAAAAGAATGACAGAGAGAGAGACAGAGACAGAGAGAGAGAGAGAGAGACATTTTACAATAGTACTTTTTTTTTATCAGTAGCAAATATCTTGCTACAATAGCAAGATATTTTGAGTTTTGCATTCATTTTCAGTTTAAATTGTTCAAAATTTCAGTCCAGGAAATGCTTCAGGGTTCTCACGTTCAGATCAAATATAACACATGAGAGCATTCTTGAGCATTTTATAACCATGAGAACACTCTTGAGCATTCTTGAGCATTTTAATAACACCTAATTCTTAAATATTAGTATTTTGTATTGTAAAATTATAATATGACTTTTCAACATTCTTGAGCTCATGTGTAAGTAACTACAAATAAGGGTTTTCTTTTTTACAAATTTATTCTAACTGTACTTATATCTTATTTTTAAAAATTTTACAATGATCAAAACAATGTAATAGTGTATGTGTTTTAATTATCAATTTAGGTAAATTTTTAATTTTTTTATAGTGCCTTGTTTAATTGAGTTTGGAAAAGAGAGAGAGAGAGAGAGAGAGAGAGAGAGAGAGAGGTAGTGGTTTTTTTGTTTGAACAGTAATAAATTTGTCAGTGTTGACAGTGATAAATTTGTTAAAACAATGATAAATTTATCAGTTGTAGACGCGCCCCGCGAGGGGGGGCCCTCGCTATTACAGTTCGGACTCGATTTTGTTACGCGGTTCTTCATCTTGAACCAAAGAGTCCAAATCCGGCAAATCGTTTTGAGAAACAGATTTTTGAAAAAGTAGTGCCAAACATGGACTGCTTTGCCAGATACAGAGTCGCCACCTAAATATTTTTTAATGGGGAAATTTAGGAAACCCTGACTCGGTGCCGAATGCCACATGTCCGTCATCACCGGAGTTGTCTCGGCTCGGGAGCTTGGGTACGATCGGGGAAGGTCAGCTATGAGCACCCCCTTTCGCTCGGTCCGAAGACCGGCCTCTACTAACCATGATATCCGATTTTAAAAACGTTATGTGTTCTTATTCCAATTATTAGCCTACAATTACTATGTTATGCGCGCAGCAAACAAGTATGACTAGATTGCTTAATTTGGAAATAAGCATTGCATATCCGTTTGTTTTGGAAAATGTTTTGAAATTTGCTACTCTCAAGTAGGCTAAAATACGGATTTCAACGAGTTTTTCCAACCCAAACAATCCAACCTTCACCCACAGGCATTCAAACAGTTTATCACATAAGCATCTAGCCACATGGTAAACATGCTGTCATGGCAACACTCACACGCATGCGGGATGCTAAAGCGTGAATACTTACATCGTACTCTGTGCCAAAACAATAAACTAGTTAGTAAACATGCATGTCCTAGTTCATGTTAAAAATGGCTAATGCAACACATGCAAAGATGCAATCTAAACAGACTCGGCTAACCCTAAAATGGCATATGAAATGCTACAAGTAACATGTATTCAATTTGGAATTGAAAAGTACAATGTAGTTTGTATGATGTACCGAGCCCGGTGCATGTCAACAAATGCATGAATGCACGCATGCATTGCATAAGGTATGCTAAAATAAATGTGCCCTAACCCTCTGTTTGGCTGCTGAGAAAAAAAAAAAAAAAGGATATAAATGAGATAAATTGATTTTCAATTATAGTCCAGACTTCGAATCTGAGAAAACAGAACAGGTTGTGTGACTTAGTTGAGTTGCGTCGTGCATTGGAATTTGCTATGATTTATATCGTATTTTTCTGGGATCATTCAGTTTTGTGGGTTTTGGTTCATCCCTTTTAGATCTGTTAGAACTATTAATCTGTACAATTTATCTATATTATCTATATAATCATGTAAACCACACACAGAAGCTTTGTTATGATTTTTGTGTACTTAAATACTTCTAATGGCTATGATCCTCAGATCTTAACTACTTAAAATATTTGTCATAATTAATTTAAATTTTAGTGCTTATTCGCTTAAAACAATCATGACAGTTACTTAAATTTGAAACATTAAGGATTTACAATGTTTTAAAAGAAAAGAAAGGAATATTTATTTGATCAAAGATATTTTAGTTATACAAAAAATTGTGACAAAGCTTCAAAAAGGGAGTTTCTAGTTGCACACAATTCTTTGTGTGAGCTCACATCATTTTTGTTGTTGGGATTTTAAACGAAAATCAATTGTCCGGATACCAACTACCGAACAGAGTTTTTGTTTGGAAGTTGAAATCTGAAAGACAAAATGGTCTGAACTAAGAATTTTTGTGGCCTGCTAATAGAAGCTCCCCCTTGAAAAGCTGTGCGCTTGGCCCAATTCCTATCATCAAGTCAAGGAACAAGGCATGCATGCAAGATGCAATGCAACCTAGGCATACAAACTAAGGATGCAACATGGCATGGCAAGGCACTTATGCAAGCATACAAGCAAACATGTGGCAATGCAAATGAATGAAAAGATGGACTTATATATGATTTGGGCAGCTCTAAATAGGCCCAAAACAGTGGCCATAATGACCAAAACAAGGGACCAAAATACACATACACACATGCACATGTTAAGGCCCAAATGCTTAGGCACAAAAGTGGGACTCTCAAGCACACTTGAAAAGGGATATCATGGACAATTAACATGCGACATAAGCTCTGAAAATGCATGAGTTAGGGGTGCCAAACCAACTAATTAACACAAGCAATGCATGCTAGCATGATCAAAACTCAAGGCAAGTTAAAAGGGGTATTGGACCCCACTTAGTAGAACCAAACATGGCATGAAATGAATGACCAAAATCAGAGGTTTAGCATGTTAAAACAAAGCTAAGAGTACAATGACATGACATCCTAGGGACCTAATCATGATGGCATGCATGAAGGCATGAATATAGGGCATGAGATGACAACCATACAAGGCATTAAATGGACATCAAATGCGAGCATATAAGCACATCATGAGGTCTGAAATAACATGTAGGGTAGTTCCAAACCACCGAAATGATGCAAGCAACGCATACTACACATCCGCATACTTGAGGCCAACAAGCCCAAATACAAAGAAGCTATACTAAGCATGTCAAATCCGATCCAAACAACTATGGACAGGCCTAAAACATGGCAAAATATGCACAAAAGCTTCACAAGACTAAGCCTAAAACATGCTCGAAGAAAGGCTAACAACCTAAGGCATATTAAGGCAATAACAAGGCATTACATGGTAGGTATACTAAGCATGCATGGTGTACCAAAACCATCAATAAACAGAGGTATATTATGACATACTAAGCACGGAAAATAGCCAAGACATGGTCAATACACACCTTAACATGATGCTGTCTCAAAAGGCCAAAAATGGTCCTTTTCAAGGACAACAAGGGGAGGGGGTGGCCCTCCCCTTTTGGAGACTTCAAGGCACCATCTTCACCACTGGATTTCAGTGGTGAAGAGGCCCAAACACCAAAGTCTCGAAACTTGTACAAAATAGCACAAAATGAGGCCTTTCAAGGCCTAGGAGGGGTCAAACACCTCCAAACCACAAAACACTCTAAACAAACAATTTAGAGGGCCTAAAAACAGAACTTTTTTGTATTATACACTAAGCTCAAAAACGATTTTAAGATAGGTAAAAACAAGATGCAAAAATGGGCTAAAAAGGGGTAAGATTCTTACCCTTGAAGTCCTCTTCAACAATGATGCTCCAATGGCCCTCCTTGGCTTGAGTCCAGGTCCAAAGCACCAAAACCAAGCTCTTAGAACCTCAGTAGCTGAGTGAAGGTGAAACACTAGGTGTTTGTGTGCAATAGTA
>NW_021025664.1:154691-301765 GCF_004153795.1 Camellia sinensis | reverse complement strand
CGGTGTTTGATGCTTGAATCCCGGTGAAGCTGTTGGACCAACTTTCTATTTGATAATTGTTTCTTCTTCATCATTTTGTAGCTTCTTATAAGAAAGCTCATTTCTTTGCACATGAACTGGACCTTCTTCAGTTTCATGCTGAAAGTTGGCTTTCCTTCTTGTATTCTTTTTTTATTGCAATGTTGTTGATTTCCTCTTTTTTCGAGCACCTGTTTGATGCTTTGGATTCGGTGAATTTCTTCCTGGACTGAGACTGAATATCTTTGTGATAATTGGTTCTTCTTCCTTTTCAGATAATTCAGTCTCCTCTTGTTCCTCAAAGTTACATTCTTCATCTTCATGCTCATCATCTGTTTGTGGTTGCAATTGTTTGTATATGTTCTGTTCTTCAATTGTGTCTTTCAAATTGCTCTCCTATATGAATGAAAATTATTAAAAAGAATGATATGACGCAAAGTTAAGTAATAATTTATCATTCGGTGATTCAAATGTATAATAATAATTTATCATTTGATTTTGCTTCATGATAACAAGTTTTATCAGTGAATTAGCAACATTAAGCAAAATTTATCACTCAATGAAGCTTACTAAGAAAATTTATAACTGTGAGCAAAAAGTTATCAGTCCATATGAAAATTTATCGCTGCATAGCAAAATTCATCACTCAATTAAAGAAATAAAGGTTATACACTGATAAAACTTGTTTATTGAATAATTTCCTAGCACAGATGAAATGCCTAAATAATTTTTCTACCACAAATGTGACACCATGAAGATTAAGAAGAATTTATCAGTCTTGCTAAAATTTATCACTGCATAACAAAATCTAATATTTGTTTAAAGAAAACAAAGGATATGAACAGATACGTCAATATGTTTCAGATCATGCAAGGATGACTTTGCCAATTGTTCTCCCAGATGTGTAATGTTCCGTCTTGCAAATCTTGGGATTGGGTTCTTGTCATTTGGTTTGATGATCTTTGCATGCTCCCATATCCAATACTGTTGAGGACAAAAAAAATGTTATAAATTAGTATTTAGTAAATGTAAATATTATAGTTTACAAGTTGTAAGTGAGGTATTTACTTACCAATAAGATGATCACACATCCGCAGACTCTATTAATTTGGTTGAAGTTGCGTGCTATTGATCTTGTAAGATGTTGTTTTGCTGCGCCACACCAATCATAAGACTTCATTTCATTAATATTCTCGAGGTATTTCATGAACCCCCAACCAATTGTTGTCCCAGTACCCGAATACAACAAAAGCAAACAAACCAGAAGGCACACAAGCCTAACGACATCTTCTACATCTTCATTGTTGCTGCTTCTCAGAAGTTTCGTTATCAACTTTTGGATTGAAGCACTTGTCATTCTGCTCTCGGTTATTTTCCTTCTTTGCACCATAGCTACCTCATTTTTTCTTCCGTATGCAAGGTTCGTCTTCTTCTATCCACATGCAATCCCAAAAATTAATTTGAAGTCATTTATTTTCAACTTCAGCTTCTTCCCAGCAATTTCAAATGTGGTTCCATCCATTTGGTAAGTTTGTAAAATTTTTGCAACCACATCATTATATTCAATTGAATCTCTTCTTTTAACCTTGTTTTCATTCAATGTATCAACCAGAAGTGAAAAAGGTGTCTTTCTCAATACTGTCAAATGCTCCTCTCTGAGTTTTGTTGTCTTGAAAAATTTGATAAGAGATTGAATGTTGGAACGGTAGACATACTTTGCTTCATTATCATGTATCTGTTCAGTCCTAGTTTTTTTCCATCAATTTTTTTCTTCCCTCTTGGTTTGTGAAGCTCTGTAGGTTGTTTCAGTTGTTCCTGTTTGGGCTCCTCATTGTCAATGTTAGATTCAGGTTTAACTTTTAGTTGATTTTCACTTTCATGTGTTGTTGGCTCTATAACAAACTCAACTTTTTCAATATTTTTCTTCTTTGAGAAACTTGTTTCTCGACGACGTAATCTTTTATGATGGCTGGCAACATCTATACAAAAACATTGAGCATGAACATTAAAAATTAAGAAGAATTTTATCACTGAACTAGGCAAACTAAGTAGAATTTATCAATCTATTATGCAAACTAAGCAAATATATAACTGTGTAGCAAAGTTTAGATTCCAAATTGCAAAAGAACATGAAGTATCATGATGAAGATGAGAACAATTGTATAGCAAATTTTATCACTGAATTAGCAAAAGTAAGAAAATGCATCATTGTATAGCAAATGAACATAAAGGTATGATTGTTATGATGTTGAATATCACTCATAAATTAATACTGTATGGTACAGATTTAAAATAGCTTCAGGTCGAATTTTATCACTCAATTATAGTTATGAAAGAAGAAGGGAAGCAAATCCATTGTTATAACAAATTTTATCACTCCATTAGGAGAATTAAGCAAATCTGTCAATCTTATAGCAAATTTTCTCACTGATTTGGGCAAAGTAAGCAAATCTGGCATTGTATAGCAAATTTTATCACTGAATTAGCAAAAGTAAGCAAATCTATCATTGTATAGGAAATGAACATGAAAATGTGATTATTATGAAGTTGAATATCGCTCATAAATTAATACTGAATGGTACAGATTGGAAATAGCTTCAAGTCGAATTGTGTCACTCAATTATAGTTATGAGAGAAGAAGGGAGGCAAATCTATCATTATAACAAATTTTATCACTGAATTAGGAAAATTAAGCAAATCTATTATTGTTGTAGCAAATTTTTATCATTGAATTGGGCAAAGTAAGCAAATCTGTTATTGTATATCAAATTTTATCACTGAATTAGCAAAAGTAAGCAAATCCATCATTGTATAGCAAATGAACATGAAGATGTGATTATTATTGAAAATAGTTTTAAGTCGAATTTTATTACTCAATTATAGTTATTAAAGAAGAAGGGAAGCAAATCCGTAGTTATGAAATAAGAAGAGAAGCAAATCTATCATTATAACAAATTTTATCACTCAATTAGAAAAATTAAGCAAACCTATCATTCTTATAGCAATTTTTCTCACAGAATTGGGCAAAGTAATGAAATCTGTTATTGTATATCAAATTTTATCACTGAATTAGCAAAAGTAAGCAAATCCATCATTGTATAGCAAATGAACATGAAGATGTGATTATTATTGAAAATAGTTTCAAGTCGAATTTTATTACTCAATTATAGTTATGAAAGAAGAAGGCAAGCAAATCGATAGTTATGAAATAAGAAGGGAAGCAAATCCATCATTATAACAAATTTTATGACTCAATTAAGAAAATTAAGCAAATCTATCATTCTTATAGCAAATTTTCTCACTAAATTGGGCAAAATAAGCAAATCTGTTATTGGATAGCAAATGAACATGAAGTTGTGATTATTCTGAAGTTCAATATCACTTAATTATAGTTATAAAAGAAGAACGGAAGATGAATGCGACTCACGTTTCATTCGCATGTTTGTTGAAGATGAATGAAACAAGGAATGTAGATCGAAACGATGAAGGATTTGCTGGAAATCTATTCGGAATCAGATTATTGATCGAAACAAAAGTGATTTCTTTGGAAACGATGGGAGATACAGGGAAAATCTCTTCGTTTGTTTTGATTTCCAAATCGCAAATCGCCTCAGAATGGTTTCCAAATCGCCTCAGAATAGTTTCCAAATCAGAACATTTGAGAAGGAGCGTGTGTTTCACGCGCACAGGGTAGACCTCATGATATGCTCTTTGATTCACGTGTGTGGTGTGACATTCAGGAGTAAAATTGGAAACTGAAATAGAGCAGGACTTGGTGGGTATTAATTTATTTGCATGGGACCGGCTGGTAAGTGTTTCGATTTCCAAATCGCAAATCGCCTCAGAATGGTTTCCAAATCGCCTCAGAATAGTTTCCAAATCAGAACATTTGAGAAGGAGCGTGTGTTTCACGCGCACAGGGTAGACCTCGTGATATGCTCTTTGATTCACGTGTGTGGTGTGACATTCAGGAGTAAAATTGGAAGCTGAAATAGAGCAGGACTTGGTGGATATTAATTTATTTGCATGGGACCGGCTGGTAAGTGCCCCTTTTTTTTATAACATAACTTTTTTACGCACCTCAGTGACAAAGCCCACGAGACATATTCTTACAATAAATTACTTTTTTTAGTTTTTACTTTAATTTTAGAAAAATTTACCTATAAATCCTATCTTGAAGAATAGTGATCCATTTAGTCTTAAGGATTTTCTTATAAACCAATTAATTCCATTGATTTTGGAAAGGTTGATTTAATATATTATTTTAAAAATAGATTTATAGTTATATTCTTATTTCTATTATGTTCCTTATCTTTTTTTCTTTTGTGTTAGAAAGATAAGGTACGTAATATATGTGAATCAAATTTGGAATGAATTTTTATATAAAAATCTTTTTTATTAGGAAAATATTTTTAAAGGAATACAAAAATGACTTAAAATATGAGATTTTTGAAACATTTCAAAAGGATGTGAGATTTTTCAAACATTTCAAAAGAAATACAAAAACTACTTGGTAAGTTTTAATCAGATGTATAATTTCAAACTATAAAACTTCAATGTAACTCAAAACAAAATCTTAACATAATATCCTAACGTAACACATAAAAAAAATCTCTTACTGTATTTTTTTCAATTGTAACACTCCATCTTGATTGCTTCATTCTTTTTTTTATTAAATCCTTCTTGATTGCTCCCCATCTTATTTTCTCTCTCTCAAATTTCCATTCTCCCAAACTCACAATTATTTTTTAATCACAACTTATCCTCCACAATTGATTAATTAAACTCATCATCCTTCCCAAAAAAAAAAAAAAACAGAAAAAATTTTAATCACAATCTTCTCATTCTCTCTCTCACGGGTTATTTGCTTTTTTTCTATCCATCCAAGTTGAGGACCGAAGCACCGCTTTCAAATCCACAACCCTTTCTTAATATTTCTACCTTTTATTATTATTATTATTATTTTTCTTCAACCGGGCATGTCGGGTCAATATTTTTATTTTATTTTATTTCTATAATCGGGCTTATTTCCACTCAATATATATATATATATATATTATGTAACTCATTCACCTTATCCTATCATTTTTTTATTTTTATTTTTTGACAAATTGTTCACCAACTTTTATTTCACCATATTTACACCAACTTTTGGAAAGATGAAGCTTCAACTCCCTGCTGGAAGCAGAGTGTTCAAAGTACAAAACCC
The DNA here is from genome assembly GCF_004153795.1 of Camellia sinensis. NCBI lineage: Eukaryota > Viridiplantae > Streptophyta > Magnoliopsida > Ericales > Theaceae > Camellia > Camellia sinensis. The sequence goes on along the minus strand of NW_021025664.1, from coordinate 296,538 downwards.
AAAATAGGTATTATGAAAAGTCTTTTATGAAAATGATCATGAAAGATTTATAATCTTTGGATTACACTTAGAATAAAATACCACACACTAATCAAGGTGATCTAAGGGTCACAAATCTTTCATGATCATTTTTATGAAAAAAATTTCATGATCCCTAACATTTCTCAAATAATAATGCAAGCGTGGCTTCGAACAATGTGTGGCGGCTGACCCCAGTGAGTTTGTCTCCCCAAAATGTTTTGATACAATAAATTTATAACAATATTTTAAAATTTTGTAACATGAATTATAAATTTATTAAAAAATGTTTATGGAAAAAAAAATTTATTAATAAATCATAATAATTTTATGTTAAAAATGTTTATGGAAAAAAAAATTTGATTGTCAAAGTTGGACTTAAAATTTAAAAATAAATAAAAAAATATTTACGTTTATTAAGAAACCTAACATGGTTAGAAATGTTTATTTATTAAAAAACGTAATTATCATTTTAAAAAAAGAAAGTGGTTATATGAGAAATGTGGTTTTTTTGAAAAGTTTTTTTTTTGGGGGTAGACAAATTTGAACTGAAAATTTAAATTGGGTTCTATTAAAATGTAATTTTTTTCACAAGGCAAGTGAGAGAGAGAGGAGAGATAACGAGGGTGGCGTGATTTGTTTAAAGACTAAAAAAAGAATTGTATTTTTTTTTAGCATAACTTTTTAACCCACCTCAGTGACAAAGTACACGAGACATTCTTACAATAAATTACTTTGTTCAGTTTTTACTTTAATTTTAAAAAAATTTATCTATAATTTCTATCTTGAGGGATGGTGATCCATTTAGTCTTAAAGATTTTCTTATAAACCAATTAGTTCCATTGATTTTAAAAAAGTAGATTTAATATATTATTTAAAAAAATGGGCAAATTACATATACTCCCTCGAGGTTTGGCTAAATTATAGATACCCCTTGAGGTTTGAGAAATTATAAATTCCCCCCTTAATTTGTTATGAAATATAAACCTCAGGGGGCAAATTGTTATGAAAATACAAACCTCAGGGGACGGGATGTAATTTTCGAAACCTCAAGGGAGTATCTATAATTTAGCTAAACCTCGAGGGAGGTATATGTAATTTTCCCTTAAAAAATAGATTTACAGTTATACCTTTATTTCTATTATATTCCTTATCTTTTTTTTTCTTTTGTGCTAGAAGGTAAGGTACGTAATATATGAGAATCAAATTTGGAATGAATTTTTACATAATTTTTTTTTTATTTGGAAAATATTTCAAAAGGAATACAAAAATGACTTAAAATATGGAATTCTTGAAACATTTCAAAAGGATGTGGGATTTTTTAAACATTTCAAAAGAAGTACAAAAACTATTTGGTAAGTTTTGGCCAAATGTATAATTTCAAACTATAATACTCCAATGTAACACTCAAAAAAAAATCTTAACGTAATACTCTAATGTAGCACATAAAAAAAATAAAATAAAATCCTTACTGTGTTTTTCTCAAACGTAACACTCCAATATAACACTCCAAAAAAATATCTTAATATAACACACAAAAAAATTCATTATTGTAACACAAAAAAACTCGTTAGTGTAATTTTTTCAAACGTAACACTCTAATATAGCACTCCAAAAAAACTCCTTAAAGTAATATTCTAATATAACAAACAAAAAATACTTCTTAGTATATTTTTTCTAAATGTAACACTTTAATATAATAATCTAAAAAAAACTCCTTAGTGTTACACTCTAATGTAATAGACACAAAAACTCTTTAATGTAACACTCTAATGTAACACATACAAATTCCTTAGTATAATATTCTAATGTAACACACAAAAAAACACCTTAGTGTATTTAACAATTCCTACACTAACAACTATCATCAAAATAAACACAATTTTAATTAATTCTCTCACTAACAATCCCCTCATTATGAATCATCTTCATTCTACCTCTGAAAACAAACGGAGCCTTAGAGTGTTCGATTTTTGTTCGTAATGTGAGATTTGTTCTAGAATGAGAGAAAATCCAAAACTCTTGTAGTGTAAATTACCCAAATGTTTAATTTTACATTTTAAAAAAACCCACTTTTATTCTTAAAAAATTAAACTCAAACATGTAAGTGATTACCTTTTTTATGTAATTTTCATTTTAATAGGACCTTTGGGTTCATAAGAATAAAGGGAGGACTAAACAATTTACAAAATCATATTTTCGAATTTATTAGTATTTCACCTTTAATTTTATTGGGTGCATTTTTATCTAGGTAATTTTACAAAATTTATTTGAAAGTCAAAACTGGATTTGTATTTATATTTTGATCTCAAATTTTTAGCAACGAATTTGATAAATTACATTTTAATTTAATAATTTTATTTTCATTCATATTTTGATCTCATCATTAATTGTATTGTGCCTTCCGATACGGGCATACACTAGTACATTTAAATAATTTAATAGGGAGTTTAAAAAAATTATAGGTACTAAATAATTTTTTTGGTGTAAATAAAATCCCCCTAAGCCCAAACCAAATATTATCAACATAAATTCTTAGCCCAGTTGGGCCTTGTGGGCAAAATAATTTTTCTAAACTATAAAAATACCAGGTTGGATTGCATGGGTTGGGCGGGCCAGAAAGCTGATGGCAACCTTTCGGACTAATTAGTTACAATTACAAAATTGATACAATTTTGTCAATTCCTTCTCATAAGCCCAAACCAATATGTTTGTTTGGATGTCCATAACCTTTAAATTTGACTAATAATCTGATAAAATACATAATCCAATGTTTAGCTATGAAAATTAACGTTCAAATCAATCATCTATTTAGACATGGTATCCTTTATATGGGGGATTATTGAATGCCAATAGGGAGTAAGATACAAAATATACAAGTAAGGAGAGATTCAAAAATTAGTTGAGTTGAAAAATTAATAGTCTACACAATCCATAGGGATTGATAATCTTAGGAATACTAATCTTATCTAATCCAACCTGTCCAAATAAATATGGCCTTACTATCATCTGATCTAGATTGTTCAAACAAACATAGTCTTAGATTTTTTTTTTATTTTTTTTTTCATTCTTGAGGTTTTTTTTCCTTCTTGTATTTACAATTAGTGGTTTGTGGAAACAAAAAACAATAAATAAATAAAAATTAATTAATAGATAAACAAATTAAGATATGGGTAAAATACAAAAATCACGCCAACACTATTACTGTTTTGTTTAATTCATCCCTAAACTATTGGAAGTGCTTGTTTGTGTACCTAAACATTTTAATTTGAGTCTATTAAGTCTATTTGACAACAACCCCAAAAAAAAAAAAAAAAAAAAAAAAAAAAAACTGAAATTGCTAACAGCATGATCAAATAGACATTTCACCGCTATCTTTCTTACTAAAGCTAATGTGGCATCATATGGTGCCACATGTATGCCACCCAACCCAAAACTACGTAGTTTTTGACTTAAAAAAACACACTCCAAAAAAATCCATTGATTTGAAACTATGTAGTTTTGAGTAAGGTTGTTGAGTTTATATTTAAATCTTTTAAAATATACTTGTTAAGTTTGTAAAAATCGGCATCTTAGGTGAGATTTTTGGAAGGAATTCATGGATCAAATTGTAAAATTAAGTCGAAAATTGTGAGATTTTACTTTCAACGCAAAATAAAATTAAAAATTATTGATAATGTATGTTACATTATTTTAAAATTATTAAAAATAATAATAAATTTAATATAATATATCTTTTATGTTAACATGAATTAGATGAGATATTTAGAGAAAGAGTTAGAGTTAATTTTTTTATATATATATAAATATACACATACACATACATATATAAAAAAATAAATAATAAGAAAAATATTTTGGCAGGATACAAGTATATCAGTTTGGTTTGGGTATGAGTCAGGGTAATGGATTATGACTTCATAGACTGAAACTAAGAATGTTTAGGCACACAATAAACACTTCCAATAGTTGATGGACGAATTAAATAATAGTTTGGGGGTGGTTTTCATATTTTTACCCTAACATCAGTTTTACATTGAGGGGTTTGGTAAGAAAAAATGAATTGAGACAATGACATCCCATGACTTATTGGATGATAAATGAAATGAGTAATAGTTAAAAAAGTCAATTCACACTAAATTTAAGTGTTGTTTCTTACCAAAAGTGGTAAGATTTGGTTATAAATTAAAATTACTCTTTTAATCATAGTCCATCCGAACAAAAAGGTGAGAAACCATTATTATTTCATTTTATTTCTTTTGTAGGTGAAAAATTTTAATCATTTCTTTTCTTTTCTCATCTCTCAATCCAAACTCTCAGTCCAAACGGTGTGTAAAAATGAAGAGATTTTACTTCCACAATTGGATGTTAGTAAAGATTTTACGTTGTGTTTGATTTGCAGATTTGGAAAGAAAAATGAAAAAGGTAGGAGAAATTTAAATAAAATATACTTATATTTTATATAGTTTCATACGTCTTTTCTATTTCCTTTTTCAAATCTCTTTCCAAATCTCCTAACCAAATAAGCGTTAGAGTTTTTTTTATTAAAATGTTTTGTGGATGCTGCAGAAAAGCTCAACCCAAAGTTATCTTTATAATATAGTGATATTGCTGTAAATATAAATTATCTTTATAAGTGTTTTATTTTTAAAGAGAAACGTCCCTATATGTACATGTACATGAGTGCTATTTTGATGTAGTTTAGTGTTAATTAAAATTTGATAATTTAAAAGCACAAACGGAAAACATCTCTTACTCATTTTTAAAAATCAATTGTTTTTAGTTTATTAAACTTATTTTTGTTTAATAAAATACAGGTAAAAATTATATTAAACAGTCTGTAAATAGTCTGAGATAGACTTTTAATTTCCATCCCAATCTTTAAAAGCTTGTAACTTTTAATCAGAATTAAAAAAAGAAAAAGAAAAAGAAAATTAAGTTATTCAGCAGTTAAAGAACACAATCATAACTTAAGTATGTGGTGTTTTGATCTATAAGGTTGCATGAGAAAGACAAACAGAATAGGCTTTTTTGGCTATTTTAGTCAAAAAAAAAAAATAATTTTTAGCTCAATAAGATAGAACATTATATCCAATATATAATCATTACATTCTTTCTCTCACACAAAAATTAAGAAAGCGAAAAATCTTTAAACGAAACTTTTTAACTCCAAACTAAAATAATTAAAAAAATTAAAAAGTCAAAAAAAACTAACCTATTCACTAAACGAATACAAAATAGGAGAGAGGATATGGATCCAAACAAGAGAAGGACATTGATGTGACATGATCAATACAATGATAAAACAATTATCAACAATGATTTAGACCACTAAAAACTACATCATTAATAGCACTAATACATTGGAAATGACAAAAAATAAAATAAAAAAATAAAAACAAGGCATAGAAAGTGGCCGGGACCCACTGCCACATCATTAGTGCTCTCTTTAGTGATCCCTTTTTAGTGCTCTCAAGCATTTTTCATTTGGTAATCATAGTGATACAAAGCCTATCAATAACACTGTGGCTCTTAGTACACAGACGATGACTGTAGTTTCCAATATGGCTCAACGACTAAATGCAAGAAGCCGAGAAAATCAGCAATTAAAAGAAGAACTCTAATTAGAGCTCTCACCCCTTTTTCATGATAAAAACAACAAAAGAGAGGATAAACTATTTTACAGAGGTCTATGTCTCGATTCGTGGCTCTTGCGATAAAATCAAATTCTTATTGTGGCAGGACTTGCACGTGAAGCAGAATACTACCTATGTAAAAAAAATTATTTACAATTTATTCAAAAATATTTGTATATAATTTAAATTTATTTTATACATAAATTTCATAATATATAATGAATAAAGCTTGGGAGCTCGAAACCCCTCAAAAATACAAAAAAAAAATCTGCAAAAAAAAAAACAAAAAACAAAAAACAAACCAAAAACGGCATCGTTTTTGGTTCAGGGGATTCGGGGGGAGGGGTTTCAAGCTACATAACATCACTCCAAATACAAAATAGGAGAGAGGATATGGATCCAAACAAGAGAAGGGCATTGATGTGACATGATCAATACAATGATAAAACAATCATGCTAAAAACCATTAATTTGGTAGCTCTAAACCCACTACTAATTAGGTGGAAAAAAAGAAAAACATACTGTGGTAGCGGGTCATTAGTGATAGCTCTAATTAAAACTCTCACTCATTTTCCATGATAAAAGCAACAAAAGCGAGGATAAATTATTTTACAGAGGTCTATGTCTCGATTCGTGGCTCTTGCGATAAAATCAAATTGTTAGTGGTAGGACTTGCATGTGAGAACAGAATACTATCAATGTAAAAAAAATTATTTACAACTTATTCAAAAATATTTGTATATAATTTAAATTTATTCTATACATAAATTTCATAATATATAATTTCCATCTCCACTACATAATTTATTCTTGACTAATATGGAATCCAAAATCTAGATCCATAGACTTTTTGATGTGGAAAACTAGATCCAAAAAATGTAATTAGGTTTTTTTATTTTTTTAAAAAATGAATTTTGTTTGTAAAAAATATTTATCTTAATTTAACTAAAGTATTCCAAAACACTCATTAACAAGACCATATTTTAAAGAGTAGTGTCATTTAAGTCTAAAAATTAGATTTATCATATTGGGATAATGTATATATTAAAATATCTAAAACAAATCTCTCTCTTATATATATATATTTTTTAATCATCCATCAATTATCTTATTTACACATTATTGAGTCTAAAAAATAGATTCATAAAATTGACTTGTATGTCATCTCATTTACACATCATTTTCTTATTTTATTTTTCTATTTTAAATGTGAGACCTCACTTGTAGTAGTCACTGGCAACTTGTGAGGACATACATAATGGGGAAACACTATTGTTTACGCCTATCAAAAGGTGTGTATTATATGTATTTTATAATTAAAAATATAAACGTAATTTTATATTTTGAGTCATAATTAAAAAAAATAAAAATTATCATAACTAAACACAACATGTAGTATAAGTAAAGAGCTCATAAGTCATAACTAAAATAATGTCATTGTTAGAATATCTGAGAGAGAAAAAGAAAGATAATATTATATTATGTGTATATTTAATATTGTGTATACAAGATTCTTTTATATCTGAGGAGAGAAATTTAAGTATGTTAATAAATATAATATGGTATGTATGATAGACAAAATGAATATAAAATAGTATGTATGACAGACAAAATATATAGTTTCTATATTTAATACTCTCCTCAAACTCAAGTAGGGATATACTAACTTAAGTTTGAAGAGAAACTAAAATATAAACTAAAAATATGAATAGGTTGGTAAAAGCAAGCCCATGTGATAGTGGGAATCAAAAAATGTGTAAAAAGATGAAAGTGGAGAACAAAACTTATATTTTAAAGTAAAGAGGAAAATAAAAAATTGGTGGTTGGGTGGATTTTGCCGTTGAAGGCAATGAAGAAAAAGTAATAAAATATATAGTATGATATTGAGATGGCAATGTATTTGTTGGCAGTGGCGTGAGACGGCGATGATGGCTAGAGTTGGTAGATGTAGCGGAACTTTGGTTGGTGATGGTAAAATATAGAGAAATTGGCAGTAAAGGAGAACGTCATCACGAAACGATACTAAAAGAAAAATATGACAGTGAATTCTAAATCTAATGAAAAGTATTCTTTTCCTCCTAAAATGTTTGTCTCTTTTCTAACTTTTAACTTATTAAAGAAACATACAATCATTATTTTACATTTCAATTTTTAGTGTGTGTTTTGCGACAATCCTCTTTTATTTCAAATTTCAAATGTGCTTATAATCACAAATATTTTGAAACAACCCGAAATAAGAAGGTAGAAGTGTCCGAATTCTCTGAAGTATTTTCTTTGGAGTGTTTGGGATGCTATTGGGTTTATACCAATTTTTTTTGGATGGAAATTGTAGTCCAACGTGTACAAAATCGATGAGCCGAACGTTGTCATATTTGAGTTCAAAAAACAACAAAAAGTTGTCATATTTTAATAGGGAAAATGTCTCGTAACTCAAATTTTGTGGCTCAAAAGTGGCTCTTTTCATTTTATCATCTATAAATTTGGAGTTAAGTAGTATTTTTGTGAACAATTTGTTTAAAAAATTAGTTGATTAAATAACACATTTTAAAAAAATGCTATTTAAATGGGATCAAATCTCTTTTATAAATTCATTTTAATTAATAAAATAAACAAATTTAAAAGTTAAAAATGTAAAAAATATATATATTTTTTATTTTATTTTATTAAATATCTTTTATTTTATTTTTAAAACATACTTTAGGTAGAAGGACCCACCAGAGAAGATGCTCTAACGGCTCAAACTTGTTTTTTAATGTATGGAGGTACTTAATGGAGTATTAGGTTTTGTTTGGGAATTTAGATTTTTATGCTTAAACAGAAAATATTTTTTAATAGAATATAGTTTTTTTTTTATTTTATTTTATATGATTGATGGTGGTGGTGGTGGTAGTGTGGTGAGGCAATGAAGGTGGAGGTGGAGATGGTGGGACGATTTGTGGCGGTGATGGCGATAGCGACCGTAATAGTGGTGGTGTGGTGATATTGATAAAATTTTAATTTAGAAAATATTTTTTATTTTTTAAAAATAAATAATATTTTTTGTCCAAATAGATTTGTTTTTCATTAATCATAAAAAATATTTTTATTAATTTTTATTTTTTATTATATCTATATTTTTTAAAAAATATTTTTCGTCCAAACAAATAAAATTAAAAAATTAAAATATCACAATAAATTATCAAATTATTCTCTTTACTTGGGTAACCACATGGGGCCTTCTCACCAACAATTGAAGTAAATAGAACGGATAAAAAAAAGAAGGAAATACCTTCTCCTCAGAACGAATTGGGGAGAGAGAAAGAGAAGCGTCGTCCGAAGAGCGACCTACCTTCTTCTCAGAACTCGTCTTTGTCGTTGTTGACTGGTACTCCTCTCTTTCACTTATTTACGGTGAATTTAGGTGTTTTGTGTGAATTGAAAAATCTAGAAATCCCCTAGATGTTGATTTGTGATTATGTATCAATTTTAAGCAGAATATAACAATCCCAATCAAACAATCAAGACAAATCAACACAACGATTTTAACGTGGAAAAACCACAATTGGACACCTCCAACTGTGATTAAAAAACCATGGGCAACAGCCACAAAACAATCCACTAAGAAGATTTAAAGGAATTACACAGGTATACTCTCAATTACCTAGCGAATCCACGCCTAATTGAACCAACCTCTATGTGCCTCTTCCAACCCGTCTTCACCTCGGAATTGTCTTTACGATGAGCCACCTCGGAGTCCACCAAAGCTTTAGGCTCAAATTCTTCAGAATCCACCGAAGAACAACTCTCTCTTTTATAGAACAAACAAAACCTTTGATGTATACTCTTTAAAACATGAGTTGAATACTTGATCAAAACATCAAAGAAAACTCACAAAGTATCCCCAGATATAAACCCTAGAACCCAAAAAGAAGATCTGGAGTAGTAATCCTAAAAACTGACCCAACACGCAAATTTATAGAATCTGTCCCGCGATCTCCGCTCGAGCGCCCAACAGCCCGCTCGAGCGACTTCAGCAAAATATGCGCGTGATATAACAGAGGTCCGCTCGAGCGCTAGAGAACCCGCTCGAGCGCGAAATTACACATCTCAGTACTTTTACAGGCGACCAAAACTGCTGGAACCAGGAATTCTCCGCTCGAGCGGGGTAATATCCGCTCGAGCGGACAGGCAACTTGGAATGCAATCCCCGTCATAATCAGCGAAGTAGCAATCTTGAAAGCATTAACAGGCAGCTCGATCCCCGTCATAATCAGCGAGGTGGCAATCTTGAAAGCTTTATCATCACAAACTTCTCTGAAAGACACAATTCGGGTTGGATTCGCATCTAAACACTCATAGCCTCACTAAAATAAAAGTGCGAAAATAAATTACAACTCAAAGGAGTTTTGTCAAACGGGATTGCCAAAAATAAAACCTAACAATCTCCCCCTTTGGCAATGCCGTGACAAAACACACCTAACAAATAAAATCCTAAACACCCCAACCCATTACAGCCAACAAAAGCCAACTTCTTTCTCAAGGTCATGATCTGCAAAACAGTTATTAGTGCCACAATCTCCAAAACAACTATTAGTCCCACAAGAGTATATGAAAAAGCAATAGACATATGACGCGATTATCTTGAAACATGAGATCGAAAACATGAATAGATGAAAACTAAGACTCATGAAAAACAACTCTCAAACAACAAAAGCAAGATCATAAACCACACAAGCAATGATATAACGATGTAAATACCATGAACAAGCAAGAAGGGCAAATAGTGCATAGCAACATGCAAAACATATAGCCAATCTCCCTTACCAAACATATCAAAGTGTTCATGCTAAACTACTCTTGCAATGAGAAACCAAACTCCCTTACCAACCCAAATGAAGATGAACCAAACTCCCCCTCACTAAAATCAACCACAAACACTGAAAACAGTGAACAAGAAGAAATCGACAAAAATAATATGGTGGAGCAATCCAGAAATTTCAGATTAGTACCTTAAAACACATAAGATTATCCAAGAAGCACCATTACAAGAAAACACAATGTGCGCAGCTTGTAGAAGAGTCCTCATGAAAGAAAGTGATATATTATGTGAAAAGCATAGATCCCATGATAAAAAAGTGTGTGTGTGACTCTCGGAGTTCGACAAACACTAGATTCAATCCTAGTAGTGATATAAAAGCTGGACCTCCGACAAGAGAATCTAAGCACAACAAAGGAAAGTCAAACCACTAGGAATCAAGGGGTATTTGGTGAGTAAAAGCGGAGGCTCCCCCTCAATTAATGAATCCATTTTTTTTTTCTTTTGAACATTTTTTTCTTTCTTTTGCATATTTCTTTTTTCTTTTCCTTTTTCTTTTTCTTTTTCTTTTTTTCTTTTTCTTTTGCACAATCATTGGTGGCTGACACGCTCAAGAGTATGGAAACCGAACCAGAGAAGCATGGATATAATAATGATGGCCTGGTTGGTGACTCTGAGGTAGCCTTTTCCTCATGGCTAGATTGCAAAGATTTAAGGGGAAAGCCATGGAGGTGCAAAAAGATGGTAGGTGGTTAAGAGACTCAACATCACCCATGATATGCTAGTATAGGTCAATTCCTCTAGAAACGCAAAAGATAAAATGCCAGAAGTCCATAAAAAAAATAATCACTATGGCGGAAGACTCCAGAATTTGCTAATCCAAGAATGTGTACAGAATGAGACATACTAATCAAAGAACACACACTCCAAAATGAGTAATGACCACAGAAAGCACACACATATTAACATGTAATGGATGTTCTCATCAATTCCAATATGTACCAAGGACCACTCAAAAATTTCAAGCTTGCAAAACCATACTAAGAAAATCTTTTTGGAATTTTTCTTTGTTTTTTTTTTTCAATTTTTTTTTTCTTAACCAAAGCAAGACAAAAAACAAACAAGCACACATTAAAAGACCCGAAAAAAAACACACAAAAACCTATAAACTAAAACGACCAAACAAATTAACACAAGTCAAATTTTCTCACCCAAATCTTTTTGGTCTTAACAAAATCAGGTCTAGCGGTCTTGGTAAGTGTCGTGGTGTAGTGAACACCCACATGAATCTTGGTATTCCGCCTAGACATGTAAATCGAATTTCTACCATTTTGAGGCACTCTCCCATGCAACTTATAACAATAAGGGCGAATATGACCATGCATACCACAATGATGACAAATAAAAACAGGGCGTACCTTCTTTTCTTTTACCTTATCAACCCTAGGGAGTTTGAGAAGTCTTTCCTCTTGTTGAATCTTTTGTCCCCCTTTTCCTTGAGTTCTCTAAAACAAATAAACAAATTAACACAAGTCAAGTTTTCTCACCCAAACTGCTTTAGTACGAACAAAGTTGTGAGAATTGCAGTTCTTGGGTGGTGTCTTGACGTTGTGGTTCCGTTCCCCTGCAATAGGAACCCGTCTCGACGTGGTTTCCAACTTCCTATTCCTAGGTCTAGGCAAATATACTCTCCCTTGCAACTTACAACAATAAGGGCGAATATGACCATACATACCACAATGATGACAAGTAAAAACAGGGTGTACAGGGTGTACCTTCTTTTCTTTTACCTTACTAACTCTAGGAAGTTTGAAAAGTCCATCCTTAATCCTGGCCTCGAAAATCTCCTCCTTTAGTTTGACATTCTCACTTTCACATGTTTTGAGTTTCTTTGTGAGTTTGTCATTCAATTTGAACAAGTTAAGAGACTCCTTATACAGCTTTTCATAAGCTTGCTCAAGCTCTTCATGATTACTCTCCGAGGATTCATCATCAGTGATATTCTCAACTGACATCTTTGGAGAATCTGTTTGTCCTTCAGCTTCTGAAGCCGCCATGAAAGCAAGAAATTGTTTATGTCCCTCTTCACTTTGATCTTCATTGTCACTTTCATCTTTATCAGATTCTGATTCATCATCCTAAGTGATAGCGAGGGCTTTCTTCTTCTTCAAACGAGTGGGGCATTCTTTAGCAAAATGGCCAAATCCTTAGCATTCATAGCATTGGAGTCTTTCAGAGTTCCCTTGTATCTTTCCTTTCTCCTTCTTGGCTATGGAATTAATTTTGAGTTTATCTTTGCCTTTAGATTTATGAGAATGAGTAGGTTCCAAAATATTAGGATTCTTTTTCAAAAAAGATTTTTTAAATTGTTTAACAAAAGCAGCCGTAATCTTGGAATCCATCTCACAATCCTCATCAGAATCCTCTCTAACTTTATGAGCACTACTAAAATCAATATCTTTTTGTTTCGTTTTGAAATTCCTGTGTGCCTCATAAGTTTGGAGATTTCCAACCAACTGATCCAGCTTGAGGTTGTCAACATCTTGAGCCTCCTCAATAGCCGTAACTTTTGGTTGGAACCGATCGGGCAAGGATCTCAAAATTTTTCCCACAACTTTGGATTCTGGGCAGTTGAGTACTAAATTGAAACTGGAATTTACAATGTCACTCAACTTCGCATAAAATTCATAAAAGGTCTAGTATGTGTACCATATTCACTAATACTGGAGGAAATGAGCCAAATTGGATGGTGGCTGTGTCCGTTTCTCCTCTTGGCTACCTTGTTCAATTACTTCGGAAGCATCTTCCATGCTGCATTCTGGTACAACATTACTAACGAATTCCTTCGAATGGTCTTTTTCGGCTAGCTTTTCAGCCAAAAATGTTTGTTCAGCCAAAAATGTTTGTTCAGCCATGAAGGCTTCGAACATGTCTTCCTCAACCATTTCTTTTTTTTGGCCTGGGCCAACTTCTTTCTCTGCCTCGCCAAATGACATTTTAACCCATTCTAAGGTGCCAATATTTCCAGGACATCTGAATGCTGTCTTATGGACATCCTCCTCTGCAATGCAGATTTGATTATAACCAGAGTGTCCATCCATCATTGATAAAACTCGATGCCCCGTTGAACTGTCTCTCGCTCATATCTTGTTTCTCTCTCTTTTTTTGTCTCTCTCTCTCTCTCTCTCTCTTTATCTCTTTCATTTTTAAAGGAATTACACAGGTATACTCTCAATTACCTAGCGAATCCACGCCTAATTGAACCAACCTCTATGTGCCTCTTCCAACCCGTCTTCACCTCGGAATTGTCTTTACGATGAGCCACCCTGGAATCCACCAAAGCTTCAGGCTCGAATTCTTCAGAATCCACCGAAGAACAACTCTCTCTTTTGTAGAACAAAACACAACCTTTGATGTACTCTCTTTAAACCATGAGTTGAATACTCAATAAAAACATCAAAGAAAACTCACAAAGTATCCCCAAATATAAACCCTAGAACCGAAAAAGAAGATCTGGAGTAGTAATCCTAAAATCTGACTCAACACGCGAATTTATAGAATCTGTCCCGCGATCTCCGCTCGAGCGCCCAACAGCCCGCTCGAGCGTCTTCAGCAAAATATGCGCGTGATATAACAGAGGTCCGCTCGAGCGCTATAGAACCCGCTCGAGCGCGAAATCACACATCTCAGTACTTTTGCACGCGACCAAAACTGCTGGAACCAGGGATTCTCCGCTCGAGCGGGGTAATGTCCGCTCGAGCGGACAGGCAACTTGGAATGCATTTTTGCATTTTGCTTCGGGGGCGCTGCCCCTCGACCCCGCCGTGGCGCTGCCCCGGACCCGCCAAGGGGCGCTGCCTCCTCGACCCCCGTGAGCTGACCGGGCAGCTCGATCCCCGTCATAATCAGCGAAGTGGCAATCTTGAAAGCTTTATCATCATAAACTTCTCTGAAAGGCACAATTCGGGTTGGATTCGCATCTAAACACTCATAGCCTTACTGAAATAAAAGTGCGAAAATAAATACAACTGAAAGGAGTTTTGTCAAACGGGATTGCCAAAAATAAAACCTAACAACAAGTAATAATGGGAAGCCGCTTGTGCATATAAAATGTTGTTTCAACAACAAATACTTGGTAAGGCAGTCGGAGGACGAGTGGTGGATTGTTGCTGAGGCTGACGAACCAGAGGAAGACCAATCCAAATGGTCCTGTACCCTGTTTGAGGTCCTCTTCTTGGATGGCGCTATTCACCCATCAATTGAAAATGTTAATTAAAAAATTCGGTTTTGCTATGTCCAGCTCGGCCACTATGCATGCTTATGGAGGGCAGCAGCCCCGCACAATTCATGTTTATATGCAGGATTAGAGAATTTTGACGAAGATTGGTGCGATATTTACACATTCATTGATTGTGAATCAGTGTTGTTGACACCGACATCCTCAATGTTAGCAAGAGAGGAAATGGCATTATTGTCAGGGACGGTGGTGATTAAATCAAACCACAACCACAAGTACTTGCGCTACATATATGAATATGAGCCGGTGCACAGGTTTCTCCGATTTTTCGGAGAGGAGGTTTCTAGTCATTACGCAAAGTTTGAATTGCAGAGGGCAAGGACTAGTGGTGGGAAGGGATGTGTGCATATAAGATATTGTTACAGCAACAGTTACTTTGTAAGGAAGTCGGCCAACGACCAGTGGATTGTTGCAGGGGCTGACGAACCAGAGGAAGACCGATCCAAATGGTCCTGTACCTTATTCGAGCCCCTTTATGTAGATAATGATGATGATGATAATGATGATGCTCAAACAGTTCGATTCCGTCACGTCCAGCTTGGCCACTATGCATGCTTATGGAGGGAAGTAACTCCACGTGATTTATGCTTATATACAGGATCACCAGAGCCTGACAAAGATCAGTGCGACGTCTACACAATCATTGATTGGGATTCACCATTAATTTTGCCACCAAAAGACGAAGCATTTACAATAGAGAACATGACATTGCCAAGGTTTGTGGTGCTGAAATCAAACTGGAATGACAAGTGCTTGCACTACATACATGAAGATGGGGAGGTGCATGGGTTTGTCCAATTCTGTGGAGAGGAGGTTTCCAGTCAGTATTCAAAGTACGAATTGGAGATGGCAAAAACTAGTAGTAATGGGAATGTACTTGTTCATATAAAATGCTGTTACAACAACAAATACTTTGTAAGATGGTTGCCCAACCAATGGTGGATTGTTGCCACTGCTGACGAACCAGAGGAAGACCAATCCAAATGGTCATGTACCTTATTTGAGCCGCGCCGCGTAAATGATTATGACGCTGCTCAAACAACAATTGGATCTGTTGCTCAAACAATTCGATTGCGTCACGTCGAGCTCGGCCACTATGCATGCTTATGGAGGGTAACAACCGTACACAATTCATGCTTATTCGCAGCAACAACAGAGCCTGACAAAGAACAATGCCATGCCTTCACAATCATCGATTGGGAACAGCTGTCATTAGTACAGCCCAAATCCAACGCTTTTACAAGAGAGAAAGTAGCATTGCCAAGGTTTGTGGTGATCAAATCAAACTACAATGGCAAATACTTGCGCTACATACATGAAGATGGTGTGGAACATGAGTTTGTCCAATTCTCTGGAGAGGAGTTTGTGAGCCCATACACAAAATACGAAGTGGTGATGGCAAAGACTAGTGGTGGGAGGGGACAATTTGTGCACCTAAGATGTTGTTACAACAACAAATACTTGGTAAAGTGGTCATCCACGCATGGTTGGATTGTTGCTGGTGCTGACGAGCCAGAGGAAGACCCAACAAAATGGTCATGCACGTTGTTCGAGCCCCACTATGAAAATGTCGCAGCTCAAACAATCCGATTTCGCCATGTTAAAGTTGGCTCCTATGTATGCTTATGGAGGATAGACTCTCCTTGTGATTTCTGCTTATTCGCTGGAAATCCAACGCTTGATCAAGATCAACGTGATCTCTACACCATCATCGATTGGGAATCACTGTTCATACTACCCAAGTGCGTGGCGTTAAGGCAAATAATGGCAAATACCTTAGCCCCTGCTCGATCAAGGGACACCGATATCTACATCTCTCCTCATCCAGTGACATTACAGATCCCATGGTCTGCAACGAGGTCATCACAACTCCTAATGGAAGTGTTCGCATAAAGTCTCATCACTTGGGCAAATTCTGGGGGCGCAACAACCAGAATTGGATCTTGGCTGACTCCACCACCAGCGGCAACAACAACAACGACGACAACTCCTCCGTTTTAACTAGAATTTTTCTTGGTTTATTAGGAAAAGGAAGAAACCAAAAGCAAAAACAAGAAAACAACTCCCCCGAATCTGACATGTTGCTTTGGCCGACCAAAGTTGGCAACAATGTCGTTGCTCTCCGTAACTTGGGTAACGGGAAGCTCTGCAAGATACTCTCCTCCGCCAATGGGAAGATTAACTGTCTCAGTGCTTATGTGTCCATTATTTCCACGGAGGTACACCTAGAGGTGGATGAAACAGTTACCTCAAGGAAGATATATAATGTCAATTTTGGCCTGAGAGATGCCAGGATTTACAACCGGAGCATCCTCACGTTGGCCACTGAAGATGCTATTAACAGAACCCAAGAACCCAAAACTGTAGACGTCAAGCTCTCGTATTTAGAGAGTAAGACCCGTGCTTGGAATTCCAACGTTTCATTGAAATTGTTGGGTGTCAAAACCACCATCCAAACCACTGTTGCACTCATTATTGCAGAGGGAAAAATTGAGCTTTCGGGTGAATTTAGTGGAGACTACCAGTGGGGACAAACTGAGTCATTGACAACTGATGAGGAGAATCTGTACAAGGTTAGTGTGCCACCAATGACAATGGTGAGGGTGAATCTAATAGCGACAAAGGCTTCGTGCGACATTCCCTTCTCTTACGAGCAGCTCGACACCACCACTCTTACTGATAGACAACAAATTACTGAAACCATGGATGATGGCATTTACACTGGCAGCAATTGCTTCGACTTCAAGTATGAGACTGAACAAGAAAAGCTGTAATGATAATATGTTAAAAATAAAATTAAAGAAATAAAAGAAACAGCTTGGCTGAGCTTCTGGGTTGCTCTATTGCTTGAAGTTTGTGATGTCGAGGGCTACTCAACTCAACCCAGATTTCATCTCTGTTTTATCTTTTCATTTCATATGTATTTATTTATATGTAAATAAATGTGTATTGGGAAATTCTATGATATGTGCCAGTTATGACTTTTATGACTTTTAATTATGATCTCTTCTGATATTGGTTATAATTTACTTGTGACATATTGCGGTTATTATTACTATGGTTATGATCAAAGAAATCTTTGGTTATATCTCAAGGGATGTTTGGTTTATAATCTTTGGTTATCATTTATTGTGGTGTTGGTTATCACGCATCATGATTTATTGTAGTTGTAATTTTGGTTATGGTTGTAAAGATCTTTGATTAGGCTTCAAAGGTGTTTGATTATGATCTATTAAGTTATGACAAAAAGTGATTTCATAACTTGTATTATGGTACACCTTTTTTTAGGGGTATGTATTGCAGCATTATCACCAGAAATTATACACAAAATTTTTAATGTGTAATACAAATTTATTCTACACAAAAATTTTGCAATACACCTCCACCACACACACATGCATTGCATTCTGGGGGAAACGATCACCATTGTTCGTTTGGGTTCCCTGTATAAAGAAATGCTATTAGCCCAGAAAGTTGTCTAGAATCTTATAGACAAGACATCATGGTGTAGACTCCATTCTTATATTGTGGATCACACTTTAAATAAAGGATAAATTATTTATAAGTTTTAATAGTTGGACTTAATTCTTATTAAGTTCTATTGAAAATAAGTACTAGTAAAATCGCCGCTAAAAATAATTTTTTGTGGTAATTTTTTGCATATGTTGCCAAAAAATAGCAATTTGTGATTTTTTTGGTCACGGTTTTTATAAATTTTCGCTAAAACTTACAGCAAGTGACGTTTTTCTGTGACAAATTTTTCAAACTATTGTTGAAAGTTGATACTTAGTGATGATTTTTTTAAAACTGTTGCTTAAACTTATAATTAGTGACATTTTTGTAACAAAATTTTCAAATCGTCTCTAAAAATTAACAATTAGTGACATTTTTTAATAGTGTTTGATGAAAAATGCTATTAATTCTCACAATACCTATTGAACAATAAGTCCACCTATTATGACCTACAGGTAAATTTCCCTTAAATAAATTTCGCTTACATAATTAATTTTTGAAGTATTTTTGTAAGTAAATTATTGGGACATTTACACACAAGTTCTAATTTATGAACTTATATTCCATTAAGTCCTAACTAAGATTTTTTGGACCTTCAAGTCTCATTAAATTTTTAATAGTCTGAATTATCCTTCAAACAATAATTTTTCATCATTTATGATTATCTATAAAGGAACATGATAATTTGACATTTATTTTGATTTTCAAAACTTTAAAATATCAACTTTCAAATTGAAAAAATTTAAAAAAATTATATGCAAAAAAAAAAAAAAATATATATATATTTTTTTTTTTTGAAAAAATTTAATTTTTTTTTTTTTTTTTTTGTGCAAAACTGAAAATTTTATGTTTATAAAGAATCATGATGATGGAACATTGATGTCCAAAAAATTTTAAAAAAAAAATTAATATAAAAAAACTGATAATGTTCTCAGTTTTATTGGATAGTTGAATCAAATCAATAAGTAGGGCAAAAACATTTAATCTCGTACTCTGTTTTTTTCATCAGTTAGTGAAATAATTATCTGGAACATTACTATGTAGAATTGATAATATTCTTAGTTTTAAAATTTGAGAAAAACTCATAATATTCTTAGTTTTACTAAATAGGACTTATTGGTTCAAAAAATCTTAAATAGGACATGAGCTACTATAACATTTGTAAATAGGACTTTTAGATAATTAACTCTAATTTTTTTTGGATGTGTAATGTTGTTGATATGTAAATGGAAAATTCTATACTACAGAGGTGTGTACCCTATACACCTTTGGTTATGATGTTTGAGTTAATGGTTATGACATACGATGTTGTTAGTTTTGACACATTTTGATGTTGGTTACAATAAAATTTTGATTATGACTTAAGAGTGGTTTGATTATACCTCATGTGATATTTAGTTATAATTCAATTTTTTTCATAATTATAATTATGATAATATTGAGCTATGTTGTAATGATCAAACTCACAAATAACATAACTAGTACATGGTACATACCTTAAAAGGGGTATAGTATTTTCCTATGTAAATATTACAAAAAGAAAAATCTATAATACCAAATATAAAAACTAGAAATTGATCAGAATCACATATTGGTGATGTTGATTTAATCATCTAATTGTGAGTTCACTCTAAACAAATCCTAGCCTTAAAAGTTGTAATCTGTGCAATTTATGGTCGTCCTTTTCTGGGTTTGTAGACCCTCTCTGATTACAAAACCTTAACAAATTTTAAGAATAATGTATTCTCTTACTGAGTTGATTCACGAATCTTAACAAGTTAAGAAATAAAGAGGAGGATTCCCTCCATTCCAAAACATAGATTGTAGGGGGGCTGTTTGGGCTCGTGAGGCTCACTACGGGCCCCGTTTTGGATTATCCGAACCATTTATTTTCTTGGGCACTTCATGCATATCATCCACACAAAAAATTAAGTATATCCAATAATTATAATTTGTTCAATTTATCGTATTTTTCATTAAATAAATTGAACAAGTTGCACTTATCGAATCAATCTAATTTTTTTATGTATGAAATACACGAAGTGTCCGACAAAATAAACCATCCGAATCATCAAAACGGGACCCATGATGGACTCCACGAGCTCAAACAGCCCTCTCCAATTCGGATTTTGGACTGAAGGGAATCTTACTCCAAAAAATAAATAAATAAAGGGAAATGCTTATTTCCATTTTGTTGGACTGTGCAGTCCATGTTTGAACTTCACATGGTGGAACCAGAATATATAGGAGAATTCTATTATACACACTCCATATCATATACACTCTTAGTTACGTTATTTTCTTTCTTAGTTATAACCAATTTTCTTCTATTATGATACTATTTTGAGTTTTTGGTTATGACTTTTCTGTATTCGGTTATGAATTTTTTTTTAATTATAACTTAGAAATTATGTCATTTTATTTTGTAATTATAAGGTGCATATGGTACGCACCCTTTGAGGAGTGTGTACCAAAGTCTTTTCCACTTACAATGTTTATAGATTAAACATGAAAATTAAGGAGCACGATCACAAATCCATATGTAGGTTTGAGTACTAATTTTTTTCTTATTTTTCAAAAAAAAAAATAATAGTTAATTAAATACACAATGTTGCTAACTAATTTGATCTATATGTAGTTGTTGCCCTTAACAACCTATCTGATGCCCAGGGCGATAACAATAAAAATGTATTTCCAGCAATATGGGCACCTCTGCTTTTGCTACATCTTGGTGGCCCAGATACCATAACAGCTTATTCATTGGAAGATAATCAGTTGTGGTTAAGGCACTAGATGGTAATGGGCGTTCAAGCTACCTTGGCAATTTATGTCATTCTTATGTCTTGGAGAAAATATTCTTGGTTTTCATATTTGTCACTCCCAGCGATTGTGGCTGGAATTATCAAGAATGTGTGGAGAGAGTGTGGTGGGTTCTCAAGTCAGCAAGTGATGACAACTTGGGAGACATTGTGCCATTTAAAAAGCAAGCTGACATAAGTCTTGATGGTCACGAACACAAGCATGTAAGAGCTCTAGTCATGGCCCAGAAGTTGGTCAAACAATTTAAGCAATATATACATTGGTAGATTTGTTTTTAAATTTCCTTCTAATAGGCTGTCAACAAGGTGCAATGGAGGGAAAAATTCAAGAGCAATGATACATATTTTTGGGATGCATTGGGGGTCAAAATAGGACTTATGTATGATTATTCTATACAAAAGCATCCATAATATATACCAAGCGAGGGTGTGTTATGTTCTCCATCAGCTTTGTTTGTACTATGTCTGTGTTGGTAGGATCGTTTTGGGCTATATTTAGGAAAGAGAACTAGCATCGTGAGCACTACTATAACTCCATGATCGCCATCACAGAAGTGTTGCTATTTGGAGCTCTAGCATTGGAGATTTATGTAATCATTGCAATTTTAGCCTCTGATTGGACAATGCTTTGGATATCATGTTGAATTCCCATGTATTGATGTATATAAACAACAACTATCATTGAACAATTGAACACAAGAAAGGAGAATGGGTGATCCAATTGACCCCTGGTTTTACAAACAAAAGAAATGGTCTAAGAAGTAGGGCAATTAGACCAACTGGGTTTTTGCTTCAAATAAAATAAGCCTGCTATGTTGTCTTGTAGTGGTAGAATAATTGAGTTGGTGGGACTTCTAGAAAAATTCGATAGGTACATGAATAAGATTCATGTGGTTGTACGTCCTAATCTATATGACACGATTTTAAACTACGCTTATTATTGGAGTAGTCCAAGTGTAGTGAAACTAGATGAGGTTGCTCAAGCTACCTTAATATCCACCATGAAGGTCGTAGATCCTCATCTTCCAGCTTTTTATGAGCTAATCATAATTGTTCACTTGCCAATAGAAATTTGCTACCATTTGGAGTTGAATATTACTGACCAACAAGGTGCTAACTCCTTTAGACATGAAAACCAAATTATGGAAACATGCAGGACTTTGTCCCATTGCATGACGTATCTACTCCTCATGTGCCCTTGGGCGTTGTCCATCTCTCTTTCGGATACCCTGTTAGGAAACTTGATCCATGATTTCAAAATGTTCATTTACGGTCTACACCGGATACTACTTGTACAAAAATTTGTGAGAAACTTCTTGGGATGGGAAAGGCTGAGATCCTTGTGGTTGGGCATGTTGGGGTTTGCAGCAATTAAAGGGGGACAAAAATTATCATCTTCAACAGCTTGGACAAGGAGGCCAGTTTTTCACTTTGTTATGGTTCTTTAAACCCCAATCTAATATATTGGATAGGATTGATGCCGCGAAAGTGGGCAGACAAATTAATAATCAGGTGACACAGCTTACTACAAGTAATATAGATAATTATGTATGATTGTCAGTATAGATGGTTATACACTAATCCATTAGTGTATGATTATTTGCAACGATCAAGGGCACTTTAGTTCTTCATTCCATCAACAAAAAGGAGACATGCAGCAAAAACCATTCTTCTAGCTAGCCACAAGCCAAACAAGATAAAAGGGCTTGTTTGGGGCAACTTATAAGTTACTTTCTTTTGCTTAGTTTAAAAAAAAGCTCTTTTTTCTCACCAAACCGGGGGGGGGGGAGGTTTTTTTCTTTTACTTCCAACTTTTTTAGTCTTGTTTTTTAAAAGTAACAAAATATGTACTTTTTTTTCTTCTCATCTTTTAACTTTTTACTCACAACTACATAACAAAAAAAGCCATTTTCTACTAAACACTCTACAAAAACACTATTACTAAAAGTCATAATTTATTTTTCACCAAACACATTTACAACTTCTACTTAGAATTGAAATCTAAAATCACTTACTATATAGTCACTTAAAACTAAAATTGAAGTAAGCATACCCAAACACCCACAAATTAGCATTCTAATATCACAATAAAGAGACCCATCACCTATTACCTTTGATTTGTTGCAACTCGACAATGAACTCATTATAGTAAAATCTTTTGTCTTCCATTCTTGCTTGCTTCACCCAAATGGCCATTCTGGTCTTCACAATTCAATTATTTGCTTGTTATTGAAGATGCAATCATTCCTAACATTCCCCATATTGTCGATAAGATGGCAAAAGGCATAGCCTCCAAAAGATTCCATCATTCCTACATTGATGATATATCTAAGAGGCATAACTATCAATGTTACTTGTAATCAGCTGTGTCACTTGATTATTTATTTGCCTGCCTACTTTCACAGCGTCAATTCTATCCAATATATTAGACTGTGGTATAAAGAACCACAACAAAGTGAGAAAATCACCTCCTTGTCTGAGCTGTTGAAGATGATAATTTTTCTGCCCCTTAATTGCTGCATAGCCCAGCATTCCCAACCACAAGGATTTCAGTCTTTCCCATCCCCAGAAATTTCTCACAATTTTTTGTGCAACAGGTACTATGCGGCGTAGATTGGGGGGGTCTAGTGATTGTGTGGAATAATCTTTCAACGTTTGACAAGCTTCTCTTACATCCTTCGTATCCTCGAAAAACATTTTGAGATCATGGATCAAGACTTTTAGCTCAGTGTCTGATAGAGCAATGGGCAACGCCGAAGGGCGCATGAGGAGAAGATACATCATGTAATGCGATAAAGTTCTGCATGTTTCCTTAATTTGGCCGTCATGTCCAGAGGAGGAGTTGGCACCTTGTTGGGAAGTATCATTAAACTCCAAATGGTAAAGCATTTCTGTTGCTACGTGAAAAATAATGACTAGCTCATAGAAAGCTGGGGGATGAGGATCTAAGACCTTCACGGAGGCTATTAAGGTAGCTTGAGCAACCTCATCTAGTTTTGCTACACTTGGATTACTCCAATAATGAAAGTAGTCTAAAACCGTGCGATATAGATTAGGAGGTACAGCCACACAAGTCTGATGCATGTACCTATCAAACTTGTCTTCAAATTTCAGAAGTCCAAGTATGTATCTAATACAAAAAAACTTAGCAACCTCGTTTTCTTTGACGCAAAAACCAAGTAGGTCAAATTGCCCTACCTTCTTAGACCATTTCTTCTTTTGGTAAAACCAAGGGAATTTGTGTCTCAACTGAATCACCCATTCTCCTTTCGCATGCTCAATTAGCCAAAGCATTGTCCAATCAGAGCATAATATTGCCGTCATTGCATAAATCTCCAATGCCAGAGCTCCTACAAGCAACACTCCTGTGATGGCAATGTCAATCATGAGGTCGTTGTAGTAGCGCTCGTTATGCCACTTCTCTTTCTTGGATATAATCCAAAACAATCCTACCAACACAAACATAGTACAAATGAAGCTAATGGAGCGTATAACACACCCACACTTGGTATACGTACGTTATGGATGCCTTTGTATAGAACAAATCATACATAAGTCCCGCTTCAACCTCCAATGCATCCCAAAAATATGTATCGTCACTCGTGCACTTGTCCCTCCATAGCACCCTCTCGGACGACAGATTGGAAGGCAGTTTAAAAAGAAATCTTCCAGTGTCGTAGTTCTCCATATAACGCTTAAATTCCTTGACCAATTTTTGGGCCATAATTAGAGTGCTTACATATTTGTCCTTGGTATGACCATCAAGACTTTCAGCAACTAGATCATTATCAAATGGTACAATGTCTCCTGATTTGTCATTGCTTGCTGACCTGAGAACCCACACTCTCTCCCCATATTTAAGAATTCCAGCCACAAGTGCTGGAATTGACAAATACGAAAACCAGGAATAATTCCTCCAAGACATAAAAATGGCATTGATTGCCACAAAAGCTTGAACGCTCAATCCCATCAATTGCCTCAACCACAACTGGTTATCTTCCAATGAATAAGCTGTTATGGTATCTGGACCACCAAGATGCAACAAAAGCAAGGGTGCCCATATTGCCCCCAATGCATTGCTATTGTCCACAACATTATGATCACATTGGGCACGAGAGAGATTGCCAAGCGCAAAAGTTGCTACCCAATCAGCAAGTAAGTAGGCCAACCAAACAAACATGTTGAGCCATGTTGATGACATGTACTTTCTGCGATTGCCAAAGATAAAAAGAATGATTTGTAAATTGAGACTAAGGAGAACTAGCACTCGAATATTCCACAGGTCCCATAGTCTCCTCAACCGTTCTAGAATTGGATCCATCATACCCACCGTCTTTTGCCTTCTTTAAGACGCCCAAGAAATCGACAAACACAACCTACACAGCACAACAATAATAATTTTTACTAGCAAGTCTCATCTCATGCCAAACAGAATCAATTTAAGAGACTTACCCAACAAACTCATTCAGTCTATGCAGTGTCAAGAATTTACATATAGGTACCAAAAGACACCCAAGGTATCAGGCTATCATTGTGTTTAATTTGAAAGAAAAATTCTAGAGGACTTCAAGGAATCTAGGATAGTTGATCTGATTTTTGATACAAGATTTTGTTCATAGACTAGGTTGTGCCTACTTGTTTCATCTTTTGCCTAGTACTAAAAATAAATAAAATAAAAAATTGAAAGATAAAAACAGCCTTCTTGTTGCTCCCCAAATAAAATCAAGGTTAAAACTCACTTCAAACTAGTTGAACCCTTAGACAAGATTGAGAATGCATTATGGAAGACTCACTTCAAATTTTGTTTATGTGTTTACTGTTTTCCCTATCCGGTATTGTGCGTCAAAAGCACTAATAATTTTATTTTAATGAACTAATAATATCTAGTAGAGATTAACCAAACAGTTGGACCAGATTATAGTTTCTCACACTTCCTACCTTAGCTACATTTTTTATCCCTAAAATATATGTGTTTCATCTTATTTTGGTCCCTGTTCAGTTGCGCCAATTTAGTCCCTCAAGTATCCAATTTGCGTCAATGTCATCCTTAGCTCCATTTTCATCATATAACTTTTTTTAGTTACAACATTAGTCCCTAAAATTGTTCCCAAACATTAGTCCCTTGTTTGTTGTCTTATTTTGGTATCTAATATTTAAATTGTGCCAATTTAATCCCTAATATATCTAATTTTTATCAATGTGATCCCTAGCTCCAAATTAATCAAAAAGGTTAATAACACCAATAGTCCCCAAAGTATGTGCTTTAATAACACCAATAGTCCCCAAAGTATGTGCTTTGTCTCAATTTCATCTCCAATCTACCAATTGCACTAATTTAGTCCTTAACGTACTCAATTTGTGTCAATGTTATCCCCAACTCTATTTTCATCAAAAATTTGTAACAAAGGGTATATTTGTCATATCAGCTTTTTGGTCTTTTTTTTTTATTTATAAATTTGGTCACTCTTTTAGTCTCTAAATATGTAGTTTGTCTGATATGTGATTCTCAACTCTAAATTCATAACTCCAAGGGGTTAGTCTAATGGGTGTAACTTAGGGCCTAGGGGTACTGCTGGAAATTCTGGTTTTAGGGGCGTTTAAAAAACGCCGCAATAGGTCTTAAAAACGCCGTTAAATATTTTTGTGGCGTTTAGCACCAAACGTCGAAGATGCGGCCGTCGCTATAACTCTGTGGCGCTTTATAAACGTCGCTATATGACAATAGGCGGCGTTTTATAAAAACGCCGCTAAAAGTTCTACCAACGGTAACATGACGTCATCATGCTATTTAGCGACGCTTTTAAAACGCCGTCATATATCTGATGCTATTTAACGACGTTTTTAGAAACGCCGTGATAGCCCCTTTTTTTTCTTTTTTTAATTGTGCTAATTTTAGGTTATTGAACCCAAAAAAAACCTATAATAAAACTGAAAAATAACATTAATATGAAATAATAACTCCCATTCACATAGTAAAATCTTATCAAATGAATTACATTAAGGAGTCACCAAAAAAAAAAACAAAAACATTCACACACAAATCATTTGAATTACATTAAGGAGTCACCAAAAAAAAAAACAAAAACATTCACACACAAATCATTTGAATTACATTAAGGAGTCACCATTTTTTTTTTGTCAGATCTATCTTGTTCTAGTCCATAGTATGATCTTGGCAATGAATCTTCTTCAATAGAAGAGTCTTGAACCTTATTTCCATGTGTACACTCTGATTTAAATATCAAAGAATGTAATTTGGATCAATTATATTTTTAACTCTTCTAGTTTGATTCAAATTTTACTTTGATCCTTATTATTTTAAATTGAATAATTTAATTTCTATATTTTTTAGTCTAGTTTCAATTTGGTTATTCCAGCGGAATAAATCACACGAGACTAGATATCGTTCTAGTAGACGAGAATTCTTGAATCCACAAGAACACCTTTGAATCCACAAGGAAGATAAAAGAAAAGCTCTTTAAAATATTATTGAATGAATCAATTACATATGCTTGTAGGCTTATTTATAATAAACTAAACCTAATACTTGTAGGAAAAGTGAATAAACTAAACTAGAAAACTTAAATCAACACAAATTAGGAAACCTAAGAGAATAGGAAACTAAAATTCTAAACTATTTAAAATCCTAGTCAAAATCTAATTCCAAAATAATAAAATTAAGAAATCTAATAATTCTAAAATATTTAGAACGATATTACAAGAATTCTAATAAAATAATATATCAAAAATATTAAAACTTAAAATATAAAAAGTCTTAAAATCTCGTCCTACATTATAGTGAGGAAAGACTTCGCTTTGACTTTCGGAGGCACTGTGTGTTGCTTTAAGGGACTCATAGCAATTTTATGAGACCCCCAATTAAACACATAAGTGTTGTCTCGCCCTCTAAATGTAATATCCACATCAAATTGCCAAGGTCTTCCAAATAATACATGACTAGCATCCATATCAACCACATCACATAATACATCGGATTTATAATGTTTGCCAATAGAAATAGGTACCTTACATACTTCGGTTATCTTGACAGCAGGTCCTTTTTTGATCCAGCCAATACTGTAGGGAGAGGGGTGTGGTTCAGGAGACAACTTCAAGTGCGTTACCAATCGTTTAGCCACAAAATTTTCGCAACTTCCACTGTCCGCAATAAGGTCACACACCTTTTGATTTATGGTACAACAAGAGCAAAAAATATTGTGACGTTGACTGAGGTCCTCAGTTTTTGGTGTAAATAGAACCCTTTGAACTACACAGTTGACTCGTTCTCCTTCTTTTCTGGCGAGTTCAGCACTTTCATACTGATCACCCTCATATTCTGCATCTCCATCATCCCCAATTTCATATTCTTCTTCAACTAAATTAGCAATCCTTCTTTCTGGGCACACATTAGAGCGATGGCCAATCGTACCACATCTATAACACTTATCCGTTGTTGGTTTGGCATAAGGATTTGTGTTTCGAGGTGCCTCTCTGCTACTTGATCCAGTCATCTAGTTTCCTCCTCCTCCACCAGCGGTACTCCTCTGCTGATTTACTGGAATTGTTGGTTGGGTAGCCCCTTTTCCTTTTTCCCTAGTAGGAAATGATGAATCAGGAAAGTTCCGACAATATCCAGAATAGGTTGTCTTGCGCTCCATTAGCTCGGCTTTGAGAGTCATATTATGTGCTTCATTCACAGTCCACACTACTGATAGCCCCATCTTTTCTCGAATGGTTAATTTTAACCCATTGAGATACCGGGCTACACGCTGTCCTTCGGTCTCATTCAGATTATTGCGATCTGAAAGTCGGCAAAATTCAGTTGTATAATCAAATACAGTTCGGCTTCCTTGGGTGCAATTTTGGTACAATTGAAATAAGTATTGATCATAATCTGGTGGTAAAAATCTGTCTTGAAGGAGTTGTTTCATCCGACGCCAAGTCCGTACAGATTCTTTTCCTTGTCGATGCCTATTTTTCTGCAATTGATCCCACCATACCGCAGCACCTCCTTTTAGTTTGTACGCCACCAATTTCACCATCTTTGATTCTAGAACATCCATCATCCCAAAAAATTGTTCCACCTCTGAAAGCCAGTCAAGAAAATCCTCAATATGCAGATTTCCATTGAACTGGGAAAAATCTATCTTCATTCGGTACTCATCGAACCCTTGTTGTTGTTGCCTTATGGGTTGATAGTTGGCTGGAAGTGGTTCAAACTCTGGTTCAGACTCCTCCTCACTATCAGATGGACAACGAAGGGGATGTCTAGGAGCATTCTTAACAGGTTGACCTCGGGCGAATCCTTCGGTGCACACTCTGTTCTGGTTAACAGGTTGGCCTTGGGCAACTCCTTCAGCACGGACCCTATCAACCACCGGTGGTCTGTTGTTGGCATTAAGATTCAGGCCAATAAGCAGATCACGAATTTCGTTCAACTGCTCTTACTATTTCTCATATGCTACCCACAGGGCCTCGACCCCACGATCACCGCCAGTAGGGTTTGCATGATCTACTCTGTCTTGTGCCATTGAGCTAAGTGACTTCTTGCTTTGATACCACTTGACACAGCGGAATACACGGGGACTAGATATCGTTCTAGCAGACAAAAGGGGCTTTCGAATTCACGAGAAAAATAAAACCTTGAATCCACAAGGAATAGAAAATATCTTAAGTTGTATAAAAGTTGTATAAAAGTTTTCTTTGCCATAAAGCTTGCATAGCTATTTATAATAAACTAAACCTAATACTTGTAGGAAAAATAATTCTAAAATAAACTAGAAAACTTAAATCAACACAAATTAGGAAACCTAAGAGAATAGGAAACTAAAATTCTAAACTATTTAAAATCCTAGTCAAAATCTAATTCCAAAATAATAAAATTAAGAAACCTAATAATTCTAAAATATTTAGAACGATATTACAAGAATTCTAATAAAATAATATATCAAAAATATTAAAACTTATAATATAAAAAGTCTTATAATCTTGTCCTACATCAATTAAATTAACAATTTTTGAACATTTGTCAGTCTCTTGAGATATACATGCAGAAAATTTTAATTGAAATTTAGACGGAATAACTAAACTTAAACTGGACGTAAATAATTAAATTGTTCAAATTAAAATAATAGAGACTAAAATAAAATTTAAGTTAAATTACAGGGATGAAAAGTATAACTTATTCTTGTAATTTTCGAGTTTGGGAGAGAATTTTAGCAATTAGGCCTCATGTGATAATTTTGTTATATTGTATTATAATGTAGAGAGAAACACGTTCTTGCTTGAAATATGAGACACAAAAGTGATCTAACATAAATATATCACTTTTTGATACGAAAATTTGACGAATTCTGAGCTAGGGATCGCATAAATAAAAATTGAATATATCAGGATCAAAATGAGACAACAAACAATGTAAAAATTAACGGTGTAACTAAAAAAGTGATATGATGAAGCAGATAGAGCTAGGGACAACATTGATGTAAAATAAATATATTGGGACTAAATCAGCACAATTAGAATATTATAGACCAAATTTAGGCAGAATGCATACTTTGGAGATTATTGATTTTATTAACCCTAATCAAAATTATGTGACTTAACAAGTAATATCTTTTTCAAATCACTTTTGTATCTCATGTTACTGGCAAGAATATGATTTACAACAATTTGTAATTCAAAAATAAAATTACATATTTTGTGACAATATTGCGTATTTTTATGGTGTTGTTATACTTTTGTGATTTAAAAATGTTTATGAAAAATAAATAATTTTATTTCTAAATCACAAATTATGATTACTTAACTTTTTATCATCTCGTACCTAAGTGCCCCTCTCTCTCCCGGGATCTAATCCTCTCTTGTTAACAACATTTATGTCTTATTTTGGGGTCAAATTTGGGGGTTTCTTGGTGGTAGAGACCAAACTAGGATTTCATCACCGAAAGGGTCGAAAACTAATAAATTGTTTTATCATATATACAAACACACATATATGTGCAAATGATATATATAAACTATCTATGTAGGAGATCAACCCAAGTTGAGTTATCATCTCGTACCTAAGTGCCCCTCTCTCTCCCGGGATCTAATCCTCTCTTGTTAACAACATTTATGTCTTATTTTGGGGTCAAATTTGGGGGTTTCTTGGTGGTAGAGACCAAACTAGGATTTCATCACCGAAAGGGTCGAAAACTAATAAATTTGTTTTATCATATATACAAACACACATATATGTGCAAATGATATATATAAACTATCTATACATATAAAAAATATTCAAATACTATAAAAGTAATCTCTTTTCTGATAAACAAATTTTTTTTGGTGAAAAAAAAGGGAAAAAAAATGTAAAATGGTAGAAGAATGAGATATATATCTTTGTTATTTTATTATCTATAAAATAAGATATATATTTTAAAAGTGCTATGGTAAATAGAATTTTTCACAAAAATAAAGAGTCATGGCCTTAGTCTTCTCTTAATTCTATCCCTACTTGGTGGTGTACTACTTCGCTTAAATGATTTCGATCCTCTGGTACCCAGATTGAAAAGAAAATGTCTTTTTTTTTTTCTTTTTTTTTTTTCAAGAGGGGCAAAAAAAAACGAAGAAACCAAGTTTAAGAAGGTGAACATAGAGGAGACCCAATTCATAATCCAGGTTTAAAAAATAAAAATAAAAAAATCGCATGTAATTATTACCTTGAGAACCCACTTGCATTGTTATTGCCAACTCATCTGAGAGGTAGAGTAGAGCTTTACTGCTTCAATCTGAATGATAATGTTGCTGAAGCTCTTTCTTTCTTGCTTCATTCAGATCCAGTATATTTTTCTACCAACTAGTCTATATACTTGCTATAGGAATGATAGGAAGGAGTGAAGAGCAAGAAATAATAGCTCAAGACCCAACAAGGAAAAGCAAAGCAAAGTAATAAACAAACATGATATAAAAGTCATTAAGAACCTAATGGTGTCAAAGCAAAGTAATATTAATGATATAAAATTCGTTAAGAACTTATTAATGTCAGGAGTTATACCAGGCAACAAGCAAACTCTTTTCTCCCTCTCCAATGGGTTTCTTTTGTTAAGCAAGTTTACTTTGTTACTAAAAGTAAAGAGCACCGTGGGCGTTGTACTGCTCTCCTTTTTTTTTATAAAATAAATTAATAAATGGCCACCATTGCTTTTACGGGGATTATAATCATATTAAGGGCAATACCATACACAAACACTTTTTTTAGAATGTGTATCATATATCTTAATTATAATATTTATGATCTTTGGTTATTAATCTATTGTGTATTACTTATAACTTGATTATTAGTTATGACCATTATTTTGGCTATGAAATAAAAGATTTTTTATTATACCTTACTGAAAAAAAATTTAATTCTGGCAATTTTTTATAATTAACATCATAAATGTCATAATTTACATATAATACATAGTTTAAATAGAGTATGTATAAAAGTATGACCCCATTACTAGTATTATGTGTATATATATATATTTATATACATTTATGTGTATCTCATTCTTATATAACACAAATTTCAACATATACCTTAACTACTTCATTGAAGTATGCATGCACTCTCTAAACTAATAAACACATGACACACAATTGAGCCTCACTTTTTGGTAATACTATTGGAAATGCTCTACGATATCTACAGCTATTCGTGTCAAACCCAAGTACGTGTCTACTAAGAAGCACATACATGTCAGACCCTAAAAAATGAATATGGTGTATGTTAATGTATATATGGCATATATTCTTACATATATTAGATGTTGATTTACTAGATATATTAGGTATTATTATAGTTAAGTCTCTTATAAGATACTCTTTCTTATAATCAGCTTTCTAGTAAGATACTCTTTTTCAGCCTATATATACAGCCCTTCTATTGTACAGGACAATTCATTCAATATAATACATATTATTTTCCTCTCTCTATATACTATTCTAACATGGTATCAGAGCTATAGGTTAAGCTCTTGGTGTTCTTCGCCTTACCGGCCACCCGTCGGACCTCAACCTATTCCACTGTCATGTTTTCCTGTCAGTATCGTTTCGTGATAATCTCTTTCTTTGTTCGTTGGTTTATTTCTAACTCAAATATTTCTATTATATTTTTTTTGTTTTTTACTCACAATACATTTTTTTTTCTCCACTCTACCTTTCCCTCTACTTCAATCTCAAATTAGTTTCTATCTTTAAACCTATTTGAGTTTGGAGGGGGGTATTATACCTATATTATGGTGAACATGGTTATACACCATGCAAACCACCTGAGCCGTCTCCTTTGGTGCACAATCCAAGCCACACTCTCTGGCGCACAACCCAAGTCGCCCCTCTCTGGCGTACAATCTGTCATGACCCAAACCCGCTCCTAAAAGTTTGGTCCACGACCGGCCTGTACATAGGCCTCAAAACAGAATTTTAAAATAATATTTAACCATATATGGGGCCTTAGGCGGAAGCAATATCAATAAAAGATAACATCCATTGAGCTTGTCCATACATGATGGTTTAATTGGATTTAAGCATTTAAATACATTCGAAATATACCTATACAATCACAGATTTTATATAGATCTCACACACTCTTACATAAGACTTAATAATTTATAAGACTCCCAACAATAAATTAAGGCCTCCACGTGGAGACATACCCCAGGTGACTTGGCAGACAAGCGAACCTTAGTATAACTCTAGTGTCAATCCCCGATGGCACCTACAGAAATATACATAAAACAGAATGAGCAAGGCTCGGTGAATAATAGCAACTTAAGAAGGTTAATTGAATAAGCAAAACCTTGGATAAAATAAATAGACAGCTACCAACCATATACAGGTCTTATCCCTAACTATATTTCAATACGGTCTCAGGTTCACATATAATACAGAACGGCATCGGGCCCATATATAATACAGAACGACCTCGGGCCCATATATGATAAAGAACGGCTTTAAGCCCACAGATATGATATGGATCGGCTTTAAGCCCAGATGTGATACAGAACGGCTTTAAGCCCACAAATCTTACAGAACGGCCTCTGGCCCACAGATAATACAGAACGGCCATAGGCCTAACAGATACAGAACGGCCATAGGCCCAGATGTCACAGATTGGCCATAGGCCCAGTTCACATATGTATGGACTCAAGAGGTGTCTCGTACGGATTCTAGAGGTGACTCGCACTGCAGCACTTAGTTCCGTACAGCACTTTGTTCCATACCAGAAATCATTAGGTCTTAAAGACCGAACAATTCATATCATGTCATAGCATAAACGGAACGAATAAACAGAACAGAATAACTTCAGATTCATCAAAATACCATTACACAATAGTGCATTTACATTTCCCTATGGTTTATTACAGACATAGTTGTCTTGCGAATAACAGAACATTAATAATAACTATTACCAGAAGGCACATGTATCACTATAGTACTATTGATAGAGACAGAACCATTCACATCATAATGGCCTCGGGCCCAATTCTATTAATAAGGACAGAATGACCTTTGGTCCATATCAATGCCATTATTCAAACATATCTATTAATTTAAATATCGATGGAATAGGCCATTCACAAACATCAATACATAAATCATAATCATAGTGAAATGTAACGTTACACTACTATTACTCACAGTGATCGGCTCCCGGTAGTAATGGGATGATGTCCTCGTCTCAACCTACAAGTACAGTGCACAACACATAATATGAAATTATACTCGATCATTTACTTATTCTCTTTGATCATTCAATCAATTAGCCGTGGTGGTACCAAGCTCATTATTCCTTAATGAGTTATAATCCATGTCTCAGAAAATAGGAGAAATCGATGGGAAATGGTTTAGGTGAAGAAATGGCACAAAACTGGTTGATAGAAAGTGAATAGTCGTCACTAATTTGGGCATAACTATTTCTGTATTTAGAATTTGGGAGTGAGACCACCACCATTGAAAACTAGACTTCTAGGGCTTGATTTTAGGCTCAAGAATCACTCAAAACGGAGTCTCGAGGCAAAAGATATGCTTATTCAAAGTTGACTGGACAAAGCTGTCTCCCGCACGTGCGGGAAATAGAGCCGCACGTGCAGCTCTAGGCAGTTTGCAGTCCGAAAATGGCTCTTCTTGCTCCAACACTTGGTTTTTCCATTCCTAAGCTTGGTTCTTAACATAAATCACTCAAAAACATGTAAAATTGCCCCATAACATGATAAACTAACATTAACCAAGTGCAATTTCATTTTAAACAATTCAATCTTTGTCTCAAAGTTCAAGATTAATGTTTAATCTTTCATGATCTTCAAGGTTCTCAAAAACACAACCCACAACCCACAAATTCACTTCATTCTTGCATAATCTAAAGTTTATTTCATGATATCCATGAGCTTGAGCTCCACTCATAAACAAAATTAGAGAATTCAACTTCTAATTCCTCAAATTAGCTCAAGCAAATATATAGATAAAACCTTAACCCCAAATGGGTTTAAATCTTCCAAGATCTTTATGATTTCACCAAATTGATACTTTAAACACAAGGTTTCAAGATAGATTATCATACCTAGCTCAATCTTTGTCTATCTCTTAGCTCTCTTCAATTTCCCCCAAGTTCCATGGGTGATCTTCTTCCTCTTCCTTCAGTTCTCTTCAATCATCTTCAAAGCCTCCATAGATGTTGAGAAAGTTTGTCTCTCTTCCCTCTCTCCCTTTCACGGTTTCCACTCTCTCTCTCTTTAGATATTTTGTTTTTTTTTTTTTTTACTTCAAAAAGATGAGTTCACAACTCATATGGCATATCTCTATATATATAAATATATCACACACACAAGCTTAACACAAGGGAGAGCCAAACGTGGCCTTATGAATCGCGTAAAATAAAATTTCAATTAAACTTTCCTGATGCCTCTAAAAATTGTGCTGATCATAAATATGTCCCCTGTTCTAGTTTCTGAAGCCTCTAAGGCCTTTAATTTGCAGCACAAAGTTAACCACCTAAACATGCATTAACGAATCAAACGAATTAAATTTCTAATTAATTTTTCCAAGTAGCTCTAAAAATTCCCATTAACATATCCAAATACTCAATTTTAATTTCTGAACCCGTAAAGGTCGATAATTTCAATTTTAAAGCCGTGACTCAACAATAATTCCTCAATTTGAACAAATTTCGTTAAATTAAAATGCATTAACCCACAAGGACTTAAAAGTAATTTCAGATACGGATTTTGGGATCGTTACACAATCCAAGCCGCTCTCACTTGGCACACCACCAAACTCGCCCTCTGGCGCACCATCCAAGCCGCTTTCTGGCACACTCAGTCATCTGTTGCCATCATCGTTCAGCACCACGTCATAAGTCTATTCTAACATGGTATCAGAGCTATAGGTTAAGCTCTTGGTGTTCTTCGCCTTACCGGCCACCCGTCGGACCTCAACCTATTCCACTGTCATGTTTTCCTATCAGTATCGTTTCGTGGTAATCTCTTTCTTTGTTCGTTGGTTTATTTCTAACTCAAATATTTCTATTATATTTTTTTTGTTTTTTACTCACAATACATTTTTTTTTCTCCACTCTACCTTTCCCTCTACTTCAATCTCAAATTAGTTTCTATCTTTAAACCTATTTGAGTTTGGAGGGGGGTATTATACCTATATTATGGTGAACATGGTTATACACCATGCAAACCACCTGAGCCGTCTCCTTTGGTGCACAATCCAAGCCACACTCTCTGGCGCACAACCCAAGTCGCCCCTCTCTGGCGTACAATCTGTCATGACCCAAACCCGCCCCTAAAAGTTTGGTCCATGACCGGCCTGTACATAAGCCTCAAAATAGAATTTTAAAATAATATTTAACCATATATGGGGCCTTAGGCGGAAGCAATATCAATAAAAGACAACATCCATTGAGCTTGTGCATACATGATGGTTTAATTGGATTTGAGCATTTAAATACATTCCAAATATACCTATACAATCACAGATTTTATATAGATCTCACACACTCTTACATAAGACTTAATAATTTATAAGACTCCCAACAATAAATTAAGGCCTCCACGTGGAGACATACCCCAGGTGACTTGGCAGACAGATGAACCTTAGTATAACTCTAGTGTCAATCCCTGATGGCACCTACAGAAATATACATAAAACAGAACGAGCAAGGCTCGGTGAATAATAGCAACTTAAGAAGGTTAATTGAATAAGCAAAACCTTGGATAAAATAAATAGACAGATACCAACCATATACAGGTCTTATCCCTAACTATATTTCAATACGGTCTCAGGTTCACATATAATACAGAACGGCATCAGGCCCATATATAATACAGAACGGCCTTGTGACGCCCCAAAATTTTTTTTGAAACATCATAAGATTTTAAATAACAATAACTTGCTAGATAAAATTTTAACTACTAGTTAGGAACTTTTAAGTTCTTACAAAGCCAAAGTCTAACGACAAAATAAAACTACGAGTTCACACACAACGTCACAACATAGTTTAATCCTAATACAAGGGATAACAGGATTTTATTCTGACAAAATCTTGACTCTAAGTCAGCCAAGGTTCGATATTGGCAGCAGCTCCAATTTCAGCCTCAGTCCCTTCTTCAACATAATCTGGCATGAAACGCCAGGGCAACAAAATATATGCCATGAGTTTTGCAACACAGTAAGAAAACGTAACCAACCTACCATTCTTTTTAAGAGACAAATAATAATATTCTAAACATGAGATAACAATATAATTATACACAGAAATTACAACCATTAGAATAGTTTCAGTAATTTTAATAAATTAGGTAACACTGGAAATCTCACCAAAGAGATTTAACTTACCAACCACTAAGCATGGCAACGGTTAATTTGAAACTCTCCCTTGGTCAAATATTTAAGTGTTACCAACCGTAACTACCAGGGATGCCCACGTCCGGAGTTATATACCCAAGTAGTGGCATCCGTGGTCTGCCCAAAGGAAACGGTCTGCCAGGGGTAAGCAACCTCCCTGTGTGCCACCTGCACATCCACCCTTATTCCAAAACCGAATACCGAAAAGGGTTCAAATAAGTCCCGTGCCATCTTAGAGTTTCGCAACACAATTTACGTGAGAATTCTCAAAACCAGGGCCCACCCTGAACAACCGGTATTAACTGTCAATCCCTTGATTTCATATACTCTTTAAAACCAAGACTCACCCTGAACAACTAGTATTAATCCTTTATTAGTAACTTCATATATTGAACACAAATTATTCAAATCTCAATCACTAATAATGTTATACCAACTAAAACATAAAACATTATACATGTCACACAATAATAATTTAATGTCCAAAATTTAACAGACAATTAATTTAAACAATGGTATGAACATAATAACTTAGCTTGCAAATAAAATTATAAATACATTACTTATACAACTCTAAAATTCATATCAATCTACAGGATACTCAATAAACATGTTATGGTTATTTTTCAGAAAGCATTTTCCAAAAATAACTTATAAATAATTCTAAACAAATTTCAAGGGTGTTTATGACACAGATTTGTCACATTTCCTTATTTTAATTCCATGCTTAAATTTATAGATCAAACCCATAATCTAAGGATTTATTATGAAACTAGACTTCTCAAATTTCATCTTCTAGTTAGAAATTACCAGATTTGGCTTAGTATAGAATTTTAAATAAATTTTCAAATACATGGTAAAATCTGTCTCACAGTTTCAGATTCAGTTAGAAATTTGTATAAATTCGTAGAAAGCTCGAAAATTGTTTCCAAAAATTTCTGGATAAACTAGATATCATTATCAACAATTTTGTAGAAGAAATCATCTCGAAAGTTTGAGTATAAAATTGTCTAAAAATTCGGGCAACATGCTGGCAGATTCAACATAGATTATCTTCAACACAATTTAGACAATGTATCATATGTACACAATCTGAAAATTTCAATTATGTAGAAAAAAATGAGAGGATTGAGAGGGTTTTCTTACCTAGTAATAGGGTGACAAAATGGTTGAGAATTTTGGCTTCCTTAATCTCCTACTCTTCTTCCTCTCCTATCACTAAGCTTGGTTGCTTTGTGGATTTCTCTCTTCTTCTTCTTTTTTTTTTTCTTTCTCACCAGATGCTTGCATGCACAAGGAAGGCTTGCATGCATATAAATATTGAAGACATCTCTCTCTCCCTCTCATTCTTTCCATTATTTTATTTTCTCAAAAACATTCCATTCCCTTTCTCCAATTTCTAAGAGCAAACTTTCTCTAATTTTTATAAGTTCTTCCCTAAATTTTATAAAGGATGGTGGGTTTGGTAGGAGCTGTGGGTTGTTTGCCCACGGTTTGTTTGTTTGTATTTATTTATTTATTTTTCTTTATTTTTTTTTTGTGTGGGTTTCTGAAAATTGACACACTAAGATTTTTAAATAAGGTATTTAGTAAGAATAGTTATTATATTGAATCATAATTAAAATAATTTATAAACAACAAATATTGAACACCCACAAAATTATTATTCTTAATAATGTCTTGTTAGTGATTGATTTGAGTCAATTTAAAACTAACTTTTACACTAATGTATAATTCAGATAGACTGTAGACAAAATTAATTAATAAATTTTCTTTAAAGAATAATTAAAAGACGGGTTTTCACAGGCCTCGGGCCCATATATGATACAGAACGGCTTTAAGCCCACAGATATGATATGGATCGGCTTTAAGCCCAGATGTGATACAGAACGGCTTTAAGCCCACAGATCTTACAGAACGGCCTCTGGCCCACAGATAATACAGAACGGCCATAGGCCTAACAGATACAGAACGGCCATAGGCCCAGATGTCACAGATTGGCCATAAGCCCAGTTCACATATGTATGGACTCAAGAGGTGTCTCGTACGGATTCTAGAGGTGACTCACACTACAGCACTTAGTTCCGTACAGCACTTTGTTCCATACCAAAAATCATTAGGTCTTAAAGACCGAACAATTCATATCATGTCATGGCATAAACGGAACGAATAAACAGAACAGAATAACTTCATATTCATCAGAATACCATTACACAATAGTGCACTTACATTTTCCCATGGTTTATTACAGACATAGTTGTCTTGCGAATAATAGAACATTAATAATAACTATTACCAGAAGGCACATGTATCACTATAGTACTATTGATAGAGACAGAACCATTCACATCATAATGGCCTCGGGCCCACTTCTATTAATAGGGACAGAATGACCTTTGGTCCATATCAATGCCATTATTCAAACATATCTATTAATTTAATCAAAGCACAATATCGATGGAATAGACCATTCACAAACATCAATACATAAATCATAATCATAGTGAAATGTAACGTTACACTACTATTACTCACAGCGATCGGCTCCCGGTAGTAATGGGATGATGTCCTCGTCTCGACCTATAAGTACAGTGCACAACACATAATATGAAATTATACTCGATCATTTACTTATTCTCTTTGATCATTCAATCAATTAGCCGTGGTGGTACCAAGCTCATTATTCCTTAATAAGTTATAATCCATGTCTCAGAAAATAGGAGAAATCGATGGGAAATGGTTTAGGTGAAGAAATGGCACAAAACTGGTTGATAGAAAGTGAATAGTCGTCACTAATTTGGGCATAACTATTTCTGTATTTAGAATTTTGGAGTGAGACCACCACCATTGAAAACTAGACTTCTAGGGATTGATTTTAGGCTCAAGAATCACTCAAAACGGAGTCTCGAGGCAAAAGATATGCTTATTCAAAGTTGACTGGACAGCTGTCTCCCGCACGTGCGGGAAATAGAGCCGCACGTGCGGCTCTAGGCAGTTTGCAGTCCGAAAATGGCTCTTCTTGCTCCAACACTTAGTTTTTCCATTCCTAAGCTTGGTTCTTAACATAAATCACTCAAAAACATGTAAAATTGTCTTATAACATGATAAACTAACATCAACCAAGTGCAATTTCATTTTAAACAATTCAATCTTTGTCTCAAAGTTCAAGATTAATATCTTTCATGATCTTCAAGGTTCTCAAAAACACAACCCACAAATTCACTTCATTCTTGCATAATCTAAAGTTTATTTCATGATATCCATGAGCTTGAGCTCCACTCATAAACAAAATTAGAGAACTCAACTTCTAATTCCTCAAATTAGCTCAAGCAAATACATAGATAAAACCTTAACCCCAAATGGGTTTAAATCTTCCAAGATCTTTATGATTTCACCAAATTGATACTTTAAACACAAGGTTTCAAGATAGATTATCATACCTAGCTTAATCTTTGTCTATCTCTTAGCTCTCTTCAATTTCCCCCAAGTTCCATGGGTGATCTTCTTCCTCTTCTTTCAATTCTCTTCAATCATCTTCAAAGCATCCATGGATGTTGAGAAAGTTTGTCTCTCTTCCCTCTCTCCCTTTCACGGTTTCCTCTCTCTCTCTTTAGATATATTGTTTTTTTTTTTTAACTTCAAAAAGATGAGTTCACAACTCATATGGCATATCTCTATATATATAAATATATCACACACACAAGCTTAACACAAGGGAGAGTCAAACGTGGCCTTACGAATCGCATAAAATAAAATTTCAATTTAATTTTCCTGATGACTCTAAAAATTGTGCTGATCATAAATATGTCCCCTGTTCTAGTTTCTAAAGCCTCTAAAGCCTTTAATTTGCAGTACAAAGTTAACCACCTAAACATACATTAACGAATCAAACGAATTAAATTTCTAATTAATTTTTCCAAGTAGCTCTAAAAATTTCCATTAGCATATCCAAATACTCAATTTTAATTTCTGAACCCGTAAAGGTCGATAATTTCAATTTTAAAGCCGTGACTCAACAGATAATTCCTCAATTTGAACAGATTTCGTTAAATTAAAATGCATTAACCCACAAGGACTTAAAAGGAATTTCAGATACGAATTTTGAGGTCGTTACACAATCCAAGCCGCTCTCACTTGGCACACTACCAAACTCGCCCTCTGGCGCACCATCCAAGCCGCTTTCTGGCACACTCAGTCATCTGTTGCCATCATCGTTCAGCACCACGTCATAAGTAATCTATGTGCCACGCTTACTGGTTTAACATCCAGTCTCTACAACGGTCCGGCATGACCTCGTAAACTGTCCCGACATTGATTCCGATTAGCTCCTACATTGGTTCGGCATAATCCCTTTAAACTATCCTAGCATTAGTTCCAGTCAGTTCCTACAATGGTTTGACACGACCATAAACTGTCTCTCGACATTAGTTCCAACCAGTTTCTATATCGGTTCGGCACGACCTTAAATTGTCCTGGCATTAGTTTCAGCCGGTTCTTACAGTGGTCCGACAAAACCGTAAATTGTCTCCCGGCTTTAGTTTCAACCTCTGATCTATTTCAAGAGCCTTTGCACTCCTGTTCGGATTTTGCAATCTATTTGCCTTTTATTTTATTTAGTTTTATTTCATGTTTTAGTTTCTCTCTCCAAACTCAAGATATTTATCATCCTTGAATTTGAGAGGGAATGTTAATGTCTATATGGTATATATTCCTACATTTATTAGGTATTGATTTTCCAGATATATTTGGTATTGCCATAGTTAAGTCTCTTATAGGATACTATTTCTCATAATTAGATTTTTAGTATGATACTTTTTCTCAGCCTATATATACAGGCCTTCTATTGTATATGACAATTCATTCAATACAATACAAATTATTTTTCTCTCTCTCTCTACTATTCTAACAGTGGAGATACTCTAAAAAACGGGCTGATGTATTGAATGCAAATGTCATCCGATATTAATGCATTGATATCCAATCAACTTTAAATTTTTCTTTTACGAGCAATGTTATGTATGGTCCTGTTTGGGAAGTTAACTTTTTAGCTTTTTTAATTAAAATAGTCAATAAAGATAAAATATGATAAAATAGTTAATAAGACAATTTTACATCCAAATCATAATCATTTCATTTTTTCTCTCACAACTATCAAATCGACTATAAAAAAAAGTCAACTATCATCCCAAACATATTTTTTTAGCCAAGCTAAAATCAAAAAGCCAACTTGTCTCGTTTGGAAACAGGTTATTTTAGTAAATTTTTGACTTTCTAAGAAAAAAAATATGTAAAAGAGTAGAGAAAGTGATGTGACAACTTATAATAACTTTTAA
This sequence comes from Camellia sinensis, assembly GCF_004153795.1. Taxonomy (NCBI): domain Eukaryota; kingdom Viridiplantae; phylum Streptophyta; class Magnoliopsida; order Ericales; family Theaceae; genus Camellia; species Camellia sinensis. The sequence goes on along the minus strand of NW_021025664.1, from coordinate 253,252 downwards.
ATTTTTTGACTAAAAGTCAAAGTTCCCAAAGTTCCCAAACAGGATATTTACTCATTTTTAGATACAAAACAATATGATTCACATTCATAAATATATATAGAATTTACTCACTTATATTTTAAAATTAAAAAAATGTATATAAAAAAGTATATGTAACATTTATATCTATTCGGTGGACCCTAAAAAACGTGAAAATGTTGGAAAGGAACCAAGAGTGGACTCCACCAGAAAGATTAGGGTTGAGTGAGAAATCCATATAATTCATAATTCGATCTAGTCTATTCCAATTCGGCAAGTTTGGATAGATTTTTTAAATCTGTCGTTCGGTTCCGAATTGAAAATTTAAAAATCCGTAGGCCACAAATCTGTTCCGGATTGAATCCCGCAGTTCCAGATTGGAACTGATCTGGACCGTATACAAGTAGTCTATATTTATATTATAGACACTCCCACATAATATCATTTCTTATTTCATACAAAAGCTAAACCAGTCTTCTTATTGCTTTTGTTTGATGATATGTTTAGTTTTAATACAAAGGAAAACTCTACTTTGTGTAATGTGTATCCAGTTTTATTACTTGTGTTTATTGCTTTTGTTTGATGTTATGTTTACATTTTTATGAAATTAAAATGTTATATATATTTTTTGTTATTTAATTATGTAAATTTGTGGTCCTAAATCGATCCAATTCGTGTTTAAATGGATTGGTTCGGATTAGTTCCACGATTTAAACGGATTGGATGGGTTTCAATTTTTCAAAAACCATTGTTAGTAATGGGCGCCCATGTGGCATGACCATTTGAATTTGAATCTGAATCTTATCCAAATAAGTTTTGAAATTGAATTCAAACCTATTTAGGATAACCACTCTGGATATAGATATTATCTCCATTAACTAATATGGATAGATAATAATATTATATTATATATCTGGTATATCGGTTATGGGTGAAGAAGAGAGAAACAACGTATGATCTGAGTTTTACCCATACACTGACTCTCTCCCAAAAGAACAACGATCAAGTCATTTGCATTGTGATTTGTGTGGGTGATATTCAATCTGTGATATCACTTCACTGCTGGGTTGGTTTATCAGATTCTGGAAGCACGTGATTTACCCACGAGGTTCTATCATCTAAAGGTTTGATCTAAATATTTTTTCCGCTGCATTCTTTGTACTTTGATTTACATTGGTATCAGAGCCATAAATATGGGTATTTTCGTGCTTTTTTTATGCATTAAAATATGCGTATATTTTTTATATAAATATATATACATGTATATGCATGAATATTAATGGAGGAGGAAGATGAAGTGCACGATTTTTTACATTTTAACTCTTAATCTTTGTCTATCTCTTAGCTCTCTTCAATTTCCCCCAAGTTCCATGGGTGATCTTCTTCCTCTTCTTTCAATTCTCTTCAATCATCTTCAAAGCATCCATGGATGTTGAGAAAGTTTGTCTCTCTTCCCTCTCTCCCTTTCACGGTTTCCTCTCTCTCTCTTTAGATATATTGTTTTTTTTTTTTAACTTCAAAAAGATGAGTTCACAACTCATATGGCATATCTCTATATATATAAATATATCACACACACAAGCTTAACACAAGGGAGAGTCAAACGTGGCCTTACGAATCGCATAAAATAAAATTTCAATTTAATTTTCCTGATGACTCTAAAAATTGTGCTGATCATAAATATGTCCCCTGTTCTAGTTTCTGAAGCCTCTAAGGCCTTTAATTTGCAGCACAAAGTTAACCACCTAAACATGCATTAACGAATCAAACGAATTAAATTTCTAATTAATTTTTCCAAGTAGCTCTAAAAATTTCCATTAGCATATCCAAATACTCAATTTTAATTTCTGAACCCGTAAAGGTCGATAATTTCAATTTTAAAGCCGTGACTCAACAATAATTCCTCAATTTGAACAAATTTCGTTAAATTAAAATGCATTAACCCACAAGGACTTAAAAGGAATTTCAGATACGAATTTTGAGGTCGTTACACAATCCAAGCCGCTCTCACTTGGCACACCACCAAACTCGCCCTCTGGCGCACCATCCAAGCCGCTTTCTGGCACACTCAGTCATCTGTTGCCATCATCGTTCAGCACCACGTCATAAGTAATCTATGTGCCACGCTTACTGGTTTAACATCCAGTCTCTACAACGGTCCGGCATGACCTCGTAAACTGTCCCGACATTGATTCCGATTAGCTCCTACATTGGTTCGGCATAATCCCTTTAAACTATCCTAGCATTAGTTCCAGTCAGTTCCTACAATGGTTTGACACGACCATAAACTGTCTCTCGACATTAGTTCCAACCAGTTTCTATATCGGTTCGGCACGACCTTAAATTGTCCTGGCATTAGTTTCAGCCGGTTCTTACAGTGGTCCGACAAAACCGTAAATTGTCTCCCGGCTTTAGTTTCAACCTCTGATCTATTTCAAGAGCCTTTGCACTCCTGTTCGGATTTTGCAATCTATTTGCCTTTTATTTTATTTAGTTTTATTTCATGTTTTAGTTTCTCTCTCCAAACTCAAGATATTTATCATCCTTGAATTTGAGAGGGAATGTTAATGTCTATATGGTATATATTCCTACATTTATTAGGTATTGATTTTCCAGATATATTTGGTATTGCCATAGTTAAGTCTCTTATAGGATATTATTTCTCATAATTAGATTTTTAGTATGATACTTTTTCTCAGCCTATATATACAGGCCTTCTATTGTATAGGACAATTCATTCAATACAATACAAATTATTTTTTTCTCTCTCTACTATTCTAACAGTGGAGATACTCTAAAAAACGGGTTGATGTATTGAATGCAAATGTCATCCGATATTAATGCATTGATATCCAATCAACTTTAAATTTTTCTTTTACGAGCAATGTTATGTATGGCCCTGTTTGGGAAGTTAACTTTTTAGCTTTTTTAATTAAAATAGTCAATAAAGACAAAATATGCTAAAATAGTTAATAAGACAATTTCACATCCAAATCATAATCATTTCATTTTTTCTCTCACAACTATCAAATCGACTATAAAAAAAAGTCAACTCTTATCCCAAACATATTTTTGTAGCCAAGCTAAAATTAAAAAGCCAACTTGTCTCGTTTGGAAACAGGTTATTTTAGTAAATTTTTGACTTTCTAAGAAAAAAAATATGTAAAAAAGTAAAGAAAGTGATGTGACAACTTATAATAACTTTTAAATTTTTTTGACTAAAAGTCAAAGTTTCCAAAGTTCCCAAACAGGATGTTTACTCATTTTTAGATACAAAACAATATGATTCACATTCATAAATATATATAGAATTTACTCACTTATATTTTAAAATTAAAAAAATGTAAATAAAAAAGTATATGTAACATTTATATCTATTTGGTGGACCCTAAAAAACATGAAAATGTTGGAAAGGAACCAAGAGTGGACTCCACCAGAAAGATTAGGGTTGAGTGAGAAATCCATATAATTCATAATTCGATCTGGTCTACTCCAATTCGGCAAGTTTGGATAGATTTTTTAAATCTGTCGTTCGGTTCCGAATTGAAAATTTAAAAATCCATAGGCTACAAATCTGTTCCGGATTGAATCCCGCAGTTCCGGATTGGAACCGATCTGGACCGTATACAAGTAGTCTATATTTATATTATAGACACTCCCACATAATATCATTTCTTATTTCATATAAAAGCTAAACCAATCTTCTTATTACTTTTGTTTGATGCTATGTTTAGTTTTAGGCCAAGTTTGGCATCCTCCAAAAAATTCAAAAAGTCAAAAAGTCACTATCCTTTTTAAGTCACATCATCTTGTTTAAGTCACATCACCTCTCTAACACATCACTTCAAACCCAACCCAAATCCAACCCATATTTCATAAAAAGTCAAAAAGTGCACTTATTTAGTCTTCCCAAACTTGGCCTTAATACAGAGGAAAACTCTACTTTGTGTAATGTGTATCCAGTTTTATTACTTGTGTTTATTGCTTTTGTTTGATGTTATGTTTACATTTTTATGAAATTAAAATGTTATATATATTTTTTGTTATTTAATTATGTAAATCTGTGGTCCTAAACCGATCCAATTCGTGTTTAAATGGATTGATTCGGATTGGTTCCACGATTTAAACGAATTGGATGAGTTTTAATTTTTCAAAAACCATAAATAATGAATTAGTTCTGATTTTGCCCCAGTCCGAACCAATCCAGAGTATGCTCACCCCTAAGTAGGGGTGTGCGCGGTGCGGGTCGGTGCGGTTTGAGAGAAAAATAGAAACCGTATGGCGGGTGGCGGATTGATAAAAGTGTTACTAGAATTTGCCATTTTTCTTATCAAAAATCGGCGGTTTGGTTGACAAATAATGGCGGATTTGCTTTGGCGGTTCAGGCGGATTGGCGGTTTATAAAAAATATAATTCAAATTACAAAACTTAAATCAAAGAGTAAAAAAAAAGACGAGAGATAACATGATGTTAAGCATCTTGCAAAACTTTCTTCTGATGCAGCAAGTGTAGCAACAACATGATAATATCAACGGCTATGCCATCAGTTCATTACAAGCATCTATGGAAGTTACAATGATCAAATACAATACATAAAATTAATATCATTCAGGGTTTACAATATATTGAAAATGTTTACTGTTGAAAAATATTTAAATTGAAAAGTGAGCTGATGCAAGTTTGCAACATGGCCAGAAAAAAAAAAAAAAAGATTGAAAGGTGAATTGGAATCCAACTTTATTTTGGATTACTGACATCTTGAATTCCCTCAAGCAGTAATGTAATACTATATTCTAAGGTATAGAACAACAAGCAATCTTAAGTAAAAAAGAATTTTTAGAATCTTATAAAACATGATTTAATAGCGGTGCGGGTCGGTGCGGTTTGGAAGAAAAATAGAAACCGGCGGATTGATAAAAGTGTTATTAGAATTTGCCATTTTTATTACAAAAAACCGGCGGTTCGATTGGCAAATAATAATGAATTTGCCTTGGCGGTGCGGTTCGGTGCGGTTTTAGCGGTTCCGGCGATTTCAGCGGTATTATGCACACCCCTACCCCTAAGCATGATGACATTGCATTACTGCCACAGCTTTTGGGAATCCTTTTAGAGTCTATATGGCTTTTCGTTTTTAGTAGAATTTTTTTAAAAAAAAAAATTAGACTTCCAAATATAAATTAAAATAATAAAAAAAATAGTCTAGAAAAGACCAAAAAAAAAATTATAAAAAAATACTATAATTTTTTACTTATTTTGAATATTTTTTAATTTTTTTTGAGACAAAAAAAAAACCTCCGTTTGGTAAGCGTTTTGAATTATAGTTTCACCTATTGATTTGAGTGTGTTGTTTGTTTTGTGCTTTTAAATCATAATTCTATACCCATTTCTCAAAACAACAATGATTCATCCCACTAAAAACATCAGCACTAATAGCACTAATGCATTAAAAAAGTTTAAAAAAAAAATACAACTTCAAGACCAAAACATCACATCATTAATGACGGGACTCACTGCCACCTAATTAGTGGGAGCACTAATTAGTGCTCCCAAGCATTTTTCTTTCTCAAAACTCAATTCAAAACATCATCATTACTTTTCAAAACTCATAACCAAACACATAATTCAAAACTTTTTTCAAAACTCAATTCAAATCAATATTTTAATTTTGTTAAGATTTAAATATTTTAATATTTAAATATGTTACGATTTTTTTAATATTTTTTGAATATTTTAATTTCAAAATATTACGATTTTAATTTTTTAAATTTTTAAATATTTTATAAAAATAAATTCAAACTCTATTTTATAAAAATATTTTTAAATATTTTAATTTTTGTTGTTATGTATTTGGTTACGATTTGAGTGTAGAGTTGTGAAAGTAGTATGAAATTTCGAGTTATATGTTTGGTTATGAGTTTTAAAAATAATTTCTTAATTGAGGTTTGTTTTATGTGTTTGGTTACGATTTGAGTGTAGAGTTGTTTTTAAATTTAAAATATTAGAATTTTAAATTATTTAAATTTTTTGAATATTTAAATTTTTACGATTTAAATTTTTTGAATATTTATTTTAATTTTTTACTTATTAAATTTTTTAGATTATTTAAATATTTATGATTTAAATTTTTTGAATATTTATTTTGAAAAAAAAAATTATTTCCTTTGTAGTATTTTCAATTAAAAAATTGATTACTGCTATTTTCTGTTAATAATAAAATTTTTTAATTGAATTTTAAAAAGAGTTTGGTTATGAGTGCTTATCAGAATTTTTAATAGTGTGAAAGTAATGTGTTTTGTTATGAGTTATAACAATTTGAATTAATTTTTAAAAACTCTTTTCAAAACTCATAACCAAACAAATTTCTTACTTCACATGTCAAATCAAACTTTCAAAACTCAATTCTACACTCAATTCAACACTCTATTCAAAAACCATAACCAAACAAATTTTTTACACTCAAATCATAATCCCACAACTCACAAACTCAAAATACAACCCATACTCTCAAATCATATTTACAAAACTCTACCAAACACAACCTTACTTTTTATATTTGTCTACACAAGATGGATCGAAAAATTAAAAATAAAAAAATTTGACATAAATTTTTTTTAAAATATCACTAAAAACAAAAGAAATTCAAATACAAAAAGTGACTAAACAGTCGACATGTTGAAGCATCTCTTTCACTCTTTTTTAGCATCTTCCACATTTTAATGTCAAAAGTCCTAAACTTAATCCGGCCTTGTTTTGGAAGATTAAAATAGTTAAATTAGCACAAAAAAATAAAAATAAGTTAATTTAATTAATAAAATAAATTATCACATTCAAATTATAATTTTTTTTTCTCACAATCATCACATCCAAACCAAAAAAAAGTTACAAAAATTTTCCAAACAGAATTAATTTAGCCAAATTAAAATTAGCCTAAAAATTAAAAAGCCAAGCTAAATTAGTTCTTCACAAACAAAACCTCAATATTTTAATGGGTTATGCTATGATACCTTCTATGGTGTTAATTATTGCAAATGTCATAACAAGATCATCTTCCATCATAATTATAAACAAAAATCTTTTGAAATATAATTAAAATAATGTTATAACAAACATTACGATACTCATAATTAAATCAAAGTTGTACTATAACTAATATTATAATAAATTATAATCAAATATCACAAAAATCATAACTAAAACATATAATACACATTGCTACCTAAAAAAAATATATGGTTATGTTTGGCATAGGCTAATTTAGTTATTTTAGTCATAAAAAGACAAAATAAACTAAAAAATTAATAAGACGAAATGTCACATCCAAATTATAATCATTTGATTTTTTCTTTCACAAAAGTCAAAAAGCTCATTCCAAACGATGTTTTTTAACCTTAGGCTAAAATAGCTAAAAAAACTAAAAAATCAAAAAATCGACCCACATCCCAAACGAAAGCTATATATGATACCCATCCAAAAGATGTAGGTATAGAATTTTCCTATTTTAATACACAACGCACTACTTTAACACAAATCTCTTATGTCTCTTTTGGCAAATAACTTGTAAATTAGTTTATTTACATAGCCTCCGTTTGGGAAGTGGGTTACTTTTTTGACTTTTTGATTTTTTTAGCTATTTTAGCTTGGGCTAAAAAGTTTAGTTTGGGAAAGGCTTTTTGACTTTTTTGGTTTTTTTGTGATAGAAGAATGTAATGATTATGGGTTGGATGTGATATTTTATTTTTTATGACTAAAATAACCTATTTTGTCTTTTGTGGCTAAAATAGCCAAAAAAATCCCGTTTAGCTCTTGCCAAACAGAGCCTTATTAATTTATTCGAATATATCATTTCCTTACTTTTTATATATTTTTTAATAATAAGTTAAAAAATCGTCTTATAAATCACTTCTTTAAACAATTCTTAAGCCTCATTTTGGCAACTTAGGTTTTGGGTTTTTTTTGGCTATTTTAGTCACAAAAGATAAAATAGGTTATTTTAGTCACAAAAAATAAAACATCACATCCAATCCAATCCAATCCATAATCATTACAGTCTTCTCTCACAAAAAAAAGTCAAAAAAACCAAAAAGCCAAAAAGTCCTACCCAAATCAAGTTTTTTAGCACAGACTAAAATAGCCAAAAAAATCAAAAAATCAAAAACTCAACCCACTTCCCAAACCAAGCCTTAATGATATGTGACGGTGAACAAAATTTTCAAGTACTTCACTACGTACGGATACTCTTTTAACAGTTCCACTGAAAGAGAAATTATTAATTGTCTTAGGCTGATTTTGGAAAATAAGTTATGAGTCACTTTTTAACTTTTAACTCACTTCTCTCTAATAAAAAGGTTTAAAAAAAATTAAAAAATAATTTTTAATCATCTTTTCAAAACATTCCTTAAAATAAATGTACATGATGCTCTGATCTAAGTATTATTAGTTAAAATCTTTTTTAGGAAAATAACTAAACAATTATTCAAACATAAAGGATGCGAAGCAATCAGTGTGTTTGGTTTGAATTTTTTGGATTAAGTTTTTAAAAAATTGAGTTTTTTGGTTTTCTTGTTTTTTTGTTTTTAGTGAATATTTTTAAAATTTTAAACATTTTTTTTACTTTTTTAGATACACCTTAAAAAGTAAATATATGAGACACTATTTCTATTCTTTTTGGGTTGATGTCTCTATGCTGGCTCATTTTGAGTTTCTAGTATAGAGCTCCCACATGCAGGTGTTCTCAGCAGTCGTACGGTGCAGTGGCTAGTATGAGATTGTTTATTTGTAGGAGATTGAGATAGAGATGTGGCAGTGTCTGCCTACTCATGTGCGAGTGGGAGATGTTAGTAATGGGCGCCCATGTGGCATGACCATTTGAATTTGAATTTGAATTTGAATCTTATCCAAATAGGTTTTGAAATTGAATTCAAACCTATTTAGGATAACCACTCTGGATATAGATATTATCTCCATTAACTAATATGGATAGATAATAATATTATATTATATATCTGGTATATGGGTTATGGGTGAAGAAGAGAGAAACAACGTATGATCTGAGTTTTACCCATACACTGACTCTCTCCCAAAAGAACAACGATCAAGTCATTTGCACTGTGTTTTGTGTGGGTGATATTCAATCTGTGATATCACTTCACTGCTGGGTTGGTTTATCAGATTCTGGAAGCACGTGATTTACCCACGAGGTTCTATCATCTAAAGGTTTGATCTAAATATTTTTTCCGCTGCATTCTTTGTACTTTGATTTACAACCATAAATAACAAATTAGTTCTGATTTTGCCCCAATCCGAACCAATCCAAAGCATGCTCACCCCTAAGCAGGATGGCATTGCATTACTGCCACAGCTTTTGGGAATCCTTTGAGAGTCTATATGGCTTTTCGTTTTTAGTAGAATTTTTTTTTTAAAAAAAAATAGACTTCTAAATTTAAATTAAAATAATAAAAAAATAGTCTAGAAAAGACAAAAAAAAATTTAAAAAAATACTATAATTTTTTACTTATTTTGAATATTTTTTAATTTTTTTTGAGACAAAAAAAAAAACCTCCGTTTGGTAAGCGTTTTTGAATTATAGTTTCACCTATTGATTTGAGTGTGTTGTTTGTTTTGAGCTTTCAAATCATAATTCTATACCCATTTTTCAAAACTCAATTCAAAACATAATTATTACTTTTCAAAACTCATAACCAAACACATAATTCAAAACTTTTTTCAAAACTCAATTCAAATCAATATTTTAATTTTTCAAATATTTTAAATATTTAAATATTTTTAAAATATTTTAATTTTGTTAAGATTTTAAATATTTTAATATTTAAATATGTTACGATTTTTTTAAATTTTTGAATATTTTTTGAATATTTTAATTTCAAAATATTACGATTTTAATTTTTAAAATTTTTAAATATTTTATAAAAATAAATTCAAACTCTATTTTATAAAAATATTTTTAAATATTTTAACTTTTTTGTTATGTATTTGGTTACGATTTGGGTGTAGAGTTGTGAAAGTAGTATGGAGTTTCGAGTTATGTGTTTGGTTATGAGTTTTAAAAATAATTTCTTAATTGAGTTTTTTGTTATGTATTTGGTTACGATTTGAGTGTAGAGTTGTGAAAGTAGTATGGAGTTTTGAGTTATGTGTTTGGTTATGAGTTTTAAAAATAATTTCTTAATTGAGTTTTGTTTTATGTGTTTGGTTACGATTTGAGTGTAGAGTTGTTTTTAAATTTAAAATTTTAAAATTTTAAATTATTTTAATTTTTTAAATATTTAAATTATTTAAATTTTTACGATTTAAATTTTTTGAATATTTATTTTAATTTTTTACTTATTAAATTTTTTAGATTATTTAAATATTTATGATTTAAATTTTTTGAATATTTATTTTGAAAAAAAAAATTATTTCCTTTGTAGTATTTTCAATTAAAAAATTGATTACTGCTATTTTCTGTTAATAAATTTTTTTAATTGAATTTTAAAAAGAGTTTGATTATGAGTGTTGATCAGAATTTTTAATAGTGTGAAAATAATGTGTTTTGTTATGAGTTATAACAATTTGAATTAATTTTTAAAAACTCTTTCCAAAACTCATAACCAAACAAATTTTCTTACTTCACATGTCAAATCAAACTTTCAAAACTCAATTCTACACTCAATTCAACACTCTATTCAAAAACCATAACCAAACAAATTTTCTACACTCAAATCATAATTCCACAACTCACAAACTCAAAATACAACTCATACTCTCATATCATATTTAGAAAACTCTACCAAACACAATCTTACTTTTTACATTTGTCTACCCAAGATGGATCGAAAAATTAAAAATAAAATAATTTGACATAAATTTTTTTAAAAATATCACTAAAAACAAAAGAAATTCAAAAAAAAAAAGTGACTTATTAGGTTACCCCAAACAGTCGACATGTTGAAGCATCTCTTTCACTCTTTTTTAGCATCTTCCACATTTTAAGTTAATTTAATTAATAAAATAAAATATCACATTTAAATTATAAATTTTTTTTTCTCACAATCATCACATTCAAACCAAAAAAAAGTTACAAAAATTTTCCAAACAGAATTAATTTAGCCAAATTAAAATTAGCCTAAAAATCAAAAAGCCAAGCTAAATTAGTTCTTTGCAAACAAAACCTCAATATTTTAATGGGTTATGCTATGGTACCTTCTATGGTGTTAATTATTGTAAATGTCATAACAAGATCATCTTCCATCATATTTATAAACAAAAATCTTTTGGAATATAATTAAAATAATGTTATAACAAACATTACGATACTCATAATTAAATCAAAGTTGTACTATAACTAATATTATAATAAATTATAATCAAATATCACAAAAATCATAACTAAAACATATAATACACATTGCTATCTAAAAAAAATATATGGTTATGTTTGGCATAGGCTAATTTAGTTATTTTAGTCACAAAAAGACAAAGGCTCCGTTTGGCAAGTTGGGTTGGGGGCTTTTTTTGGCTATTTTAGCCACAAAAGACAAAATAGGCTATTTTAGTCACAAAAAACAAAACATCACATCCAACCCATAATCATTACACTATTCTCTCACAAAAAAAGTCAAAAAAGCCAAAAAATCATTCTCAAACCAAGCTTTTTAGCCCAGGTTAAAATAGCCAAAAAAGCCAAAAAGCCAACCCACTTCCCAAACCAAGCCAAAATAAACTAAAAAATCAATAAGACAAAATGTCACATCCAAACTATAATCATTTGATTTTTTCTTTTACAAAAGTCAAAAAACTCATTCCAAACGATGTTTTTTAACCTTAGGCTGAAATAGCTAAAAAAACTAAAAATCAAAAAATCGACCCACATCCCAAACAAAAGTTATATATGATACCCATCCAAAAGATGTAGGTATAGAATTTTCCTATTTTAATACACAACGCACTACTTTAACACAAATCTCTTATGTCTCTTTTGGCAAATAACTTGTAAATTAGTTTATTGACTTAGCCTTCGTTTGGGAAGTGAGTTAGTTTTTTGACTTTTTGATTTTTTTAGTTATTTTAACTTGGGCTAAAAAGTTTAGTTTGGGAAAGGCTTTTTGGCTTTTTGACTTTTTTGGTTTTTTTTGTGAGAGAAGAATATAATGATTATGGGTTGGATGTGATATTTTATTTTTTGTGGTTAAAATAACTTATTTTGTCTTTTGTGGCTAAAATAGCCAAAAAAATCCCGTTTAACTCTTGCCAAACGGAGCCTTATTAATTTATTCGAGTTATATCATCTCCTTACTTTTTATATATTTTTTAATAATAAGTTAAAAAATCGTCTTATAAATCACTTCTTTAAACAATTCTTAAGCCTCTGTTTGGCCACTTAAGCTTTGAGCTTTTTTGGCTATTTTAGTAACAAAAGACAAAATAAATTATTTTAACCACAAAAAATAAAGCATCACATCTAACCCATAATCATTACAGTCTTCTCTCACAAAAAAAATCAAAAAAGTCAAAAAGCTAAAAAGTCCTTCCCAAACCAAATTGTTTAGCACAGGCTAAAATAACCAAAAGAATCAAAAAACCAAAAAGTCAACCCACTGTCCAAACCAAGCCTTAACGATCTGTGACGGTGAACAAAATTTTCAAGTACTTCACTACGTACGGATGCTCTTCTAACAGTTCCACAGAAAGAGAAATTATTAATTGTCGTAGGCTGATTTTGGAAAATGAGTTAAAAGTCACTTTTTAACTTTTAACTCACTTCTCTCTCATAAAAAAGTTTAAAAAAAATTAAAAAATAATTTTTAATCATCTATTCAAAACATTCCTTAAAATAAATGTACATGATGCTCTGATCTAAGTATTATTAGTTAAAATCTTTTTTAGGAAAATAACTAAACAATTATTCAAACATAAAGGATGCGAAGCAATCAGTGTGTTTGGTTTGAATTTTTTGGATTAAATTTTTAAAAAATTGAGTTTTTTGGTTTTCTTGTTTTTTTGTTTTTAGTGAATATTTTTAAAATTTTAAACATTTTTTTTACTTTTTTAGATACACCTTAAAAAGTAAAAAAATTGTAAAAAAATATTTTAAAAAATTAATAAATATATAAAAATACAAAAAAATATATTGAATTCTCGTATTTTTTTATATTTTTGATATTTAGTGAATTTTTAAAAAAAAATTCATAAATTTTTTACTTTTTAGATATATTTATGTTAGATATATCTAAAAAGTAAAAAAAAATTACTGAAAATATTAAAAAAAATTAATAAAAATAAAAAAATACGAAGAATAAAAAAATAAAATTTTTTGAAAAATATTTTGCGAAAATCAAAACCAAACAAGCAAGTAATTAATCACACCAAATCTTGACTAGTGATTCTGCCATTTTCGTTTCTCTCACATGCTCTCATCTTCTTGTTGTAGTATCAAATAATGTTTCATATTACTTCTTAACTCTCTCTCTTTCTCTAAGACTTTTTGATCTCCACTTTTCGGATTCATTGATCACTCACTCTCATATCTTGGCCGTTCGGGTTAATCTTTCATGCTTTTCTTTTTTGGTTATATGTTTCGTTTTTATGTGTTTCATTTGTGGTATAAAATAATGTCTCATACTTACTTCTTAACTCTATCTATGAGACTCTTTGATCTCTCATTTTCTTATTGAATAAATTATATCAGTAATGTCAATAATTTCTTTTGAATTCTAGTTTAGTTCTAATTTTGCATGTTTTATATTTCTTTCCAAAATATTAATGACAATTATTGAAAAACCATATTAATACCAAATTGAAAACGTGAGAGAAATGAATAAATTGTATCAATAATCTCAATAACTTCTTAGGAATCCTAGACTAGTTCTTCTAATTTCGCACATTTTATATTTCATTTCAAAATATTAATGACAATTGTTCAAAAACCATATTAAAACCAAATTAAAAACGTGAGAAAAATGAATAAATTATATCAATAATCTTAGTAATTTCTTACAAATTCTAATTTGGTTCTTCTAATTTTGTTTGTTTTGTATTTCCTTTCAAAATACTAATGACAATGGTTGAAAAACCATATTAAAACGAAATTAAAAACATGAGAGGTATGTAATGCCCCGAAAATTGGGCAGGGTATATCTATTTATACAACAAACTCACTTGATAGACTAAACAGAAAATGTTTTTTTTTCTTTTTGTTTAAAATAATAAAAATTAAAAAAAGAAGAAGAAGCAATTACTAGAAGAAATAAACAATCAGCCAGGTGAAAAAAGGATGAATGGCCATGTGTCAGAATTTGGTTGATTTGACTATGGAACAAAAGTCAATAAGTGAATGTATGTGATGCGTTGTTTTTGGTTTTCCAAAAATATTTTTTAGAAAATTTTATTTTATAATTTTTCGTATTTTTTTATTTTTACTGAATTGTTTTAATATTTTAAGTAATTTTTTTAATTTTTAGACACACCTAACATAAATATATACTTAAAAAGTATAATATTTGTGAAAAAATCTTTAAACAATTCATTAAATACTAAAAATACAAAAAAAAAGAAAAGATAGTGTGGAGTGTCGAGTTATGTGTTTGGTTATGAGGTTTGAAAATAATTTTTGAATTGAGTTTTGAGTTATGTGTTTGGTTACGATTTGAGTGTGAAATTGTGTTTTGAGTTTAAAATATTAAAATTAAAATATTAAAATATTTGCAAAATAAAATAAAATATTTAAATAAAAATTATATATTTAAAATAAAAAAAAATAATTGTTTTAAAACATTTTTTAATATTTTAAAAAAATAAATCCAAAAATACTGTTCCAAACACTCTAAACCCATCCTCCAATCCAAAAACATTTTTTAATATTTTTAAAGGAAAGGGCAATAAAGTAATTTCAGAAGGAAAAAGTAACACCGTTTAGTATTTTTGACAGCAGGGGGGAATCTTGATATTGTCAGATAAGGTAGGGGAGGTTACTATAATTATTCAAACTACAGAGGAGATCTCTGTATTTGTCAGAAACCTCAAGGAATGTAAATGTAATTTACCCTAAAAGATAAGAAAAATTTTATGAATTCTAAATAATTCAGGTGGTGTTTGGTTTTCCTTTTGGGTTAAATAAGCACAAAAGAACAAAAAAAAATTAAAAAATCACAAAAAGCTAAAAATCACAAAAAGACAAAAAAAAATCACTATTTCAAAGTTAAAAAGTCAAAAAAGTCAATTAAGAATACCTAACGAACAAAAAAGTCTCAAGCTAAAAAAATCAAAAAAGTCAAAAAACAAACTAAAAAAATCATTACCCAACGAAGGCTTATTATTAAATTTTTTATCAAACTTTTACATAAATATGAAATTCATACAAATTTATATGTTTGTGAATCTTACACTTATATAAAAGATTTGGTAAAAAATTTCCTAAATTATTTAGTGGGTGTTTGGGAAGAGGGTTTTTATGTAGGTTTTTTTAGTTGTATGATATTATTGGATAAAAAAATTTTAATGTTTGAGAAGATAGATTTTTTTGTGATTGGATGGGATGTTAGTGAGAGAAAAAGTAAAATGATTATGGGGTTAAATGTGATATTTTGTTTAAATTTATTTTTTTTAATTTTACAAAAACTTTATCTTTTAGTAAAAAAAATAAATAAAAAAAATTCAAAACCAAATCTTGCCATATACCGCCTAGTATCCCTATCATAACTTAAAAAACAAACGTAACATCATGTATTTACTCTCTAATTTATCATTTGTGAAAAGTTGCCCCCTACAAATTTTATATATTATTCTATTGTAGTTTAACATAAAAATATATTATTCCTTTTAAATTTAGAAATATACACATAAACTTTTTATAATTTAGGGTAAAATATAAAATGACGAATTATACTAGCAGTCCCTATAGTTTGGGACTTGTGTCACTATAGTTCCTGACTTTTCAATTATGACACATTTGACCTTAAATTTTGAATCTTGTTCCAAATAAGGACAATTGAAGATATCATTGAATTTTTCAAGGGCAAAATCGTTAATTTGATAAAATATAAACTAATTTGACAAAAATAAATACCAAAAAAAATATTTTTAAATTTTTAAAAATTATTTACACCCACCAAAGATAAAATTATATAAAATTAATAAATCTTTTAGACATTTATTTATTTATTTTATCAAATTAATTTTTATTATATGTTTAGATGATGATCATGCAATAGGTAGTTGTTGAGTTTTTAATGTGTAATCGATATATTTATATATGAAATTTTTTTAATTTTGCATTTTTTGATTTGATAGATTGGTTTAATAATGATATTAAAGTTATCGCCATATTTGATTTTTTTAAAAATATAAACTAATTTAATGAAAACAAAAATAACCACCCATTATATTATTATCATCCAAACACATAATAAAAATTAATTTAGTAAAATAAATAATAATTTAATAAAAACAAAAATAACCACCTATTACATTATTATCATCCAAACACATAATAAAAATTAATTTGGTAAAATAAATAAATAAAAGTCTAAAAGATTTATTAATTTTACATAATTTTATCTTTAATAGGTAGAAATAATTTTTAAAAAATATAAAAATATTTTTTTGACATTTATTTTTATCAAATTAGTTTATATTTTATCAAATTATCGATTTTGTCTTTATAATATCCAATCGTATCTTCAATTGTCCTTATTTAAAATAAGATTCAAAATTCTGAACCAAATATGTCACAATTGACAAATCAATGATCAAAATGATACAAGTCCCAAACTATGGGGACCGTTAGGATAATTCACCCAATATAAAACTAACAGAAATTGCTATAAATAACTCAACGTTAATTAAGATGCGTGGTGACAATGTTAAGGATATAATTTGAATTCAAAATTAGTATAATGCCCTCATTTCCTTGTTTCCTCACCAACTTATTATGTATTACATTACCCATCATCGCCAAGACCAAGAACCCAACCCAGAACCACCATTGCTCTAACACCACCGCCACACTACCCATGGCCACATCCCCTCTCATCGAAGCACTATCATCATCACTTCTCACGATTTCCTCTTGATTTGGTAAAGGTCGCTACGATCGCCAAAATTAGAATAGTGAATTTAACGCATTTCAGGCAGATTCTCAAAGTTGAATCGCCGAAATTCGAACAGGTTTGTGTCTATTCGAACTTCCATTTCAAAGCCTATAAATACCTCACTCATCTGGGAGTTGAATTGAATTCGAATTACAACAAAATTAATTTTGAAATTAAAGTCGAATTAGCGTCGAATTCTTCAAAATTTTGCTCTGTTTTTGGGTTCCTTCTTCTTCATCATTTTCAATATTGCATAAACTGTCTGTAAGTCCTTAATTTTTTGTTTTGTGTACAAATTGTAATTTGTTAAATTATTTTCGAATCATTCAATATTTTTCAGACCAATCAGAATACCTCTATATCATTCATATATTTGTAACAGTATTTTAGACAAGGCTTCATAATGCTGTAAGAGGGGCTAATTTTTTCAGGCAGATTCTCAAAGTTGAATCGCCGAAATTCGAACAGGTTTGTGTCTATTCGAACTTCCATTTCAAAGCCTATAAATACCTCACTCATCTGGGAGTTGAATTGAATTCGAATTACAACAAAATTAATTTTGAAATTAAAGTCGAATTAGCGTCGAATTCTTCAAAATTTTGCTCTATTTTTGGGTTCCTTCTTCTTCATCATTTTCAATATTACATAAACTGTCTGTAAGTCCTTAATTTTTTGTTTTGTGTACAAATTGTAATGTGTTAAATTATTTTCGAATCATTCAATATTTTTCAGACCAATCAGAATACCTCTATATCATTCATATATTTCTAACAGTATTTTAGACAAGGCTTCATAATGCAAATAGCAAAATAATTTGACAAAATTAATGGCATTGACAGGTTTACCATAAGGAGAAAAAAATTATATATACACACAAATTTATATATATATATATGTACGGGCACGAAATATTCTTTCCTTGTAATCCTGTTGATCAAGTTTTCGCTCCTCCGTACGTCGTCGCTTTATTCCCTGAAAACACAAACGTGAGCTAGCCGGCGGGTGTGTGCCGGATACCTCTCCGATGCCTAAGTCAGCAAAATAAACAAATAGACAAAAAGCTCTGTGTATTCGAGAATCAAAGTTGTGTGTTACCTCTCCATAGGTGATGTTGTAAGCTTTTATAGGTTCCGCGTGGCACAATCCTAGTAAGACTTTTACTACTCCATGTAGAGTCCTCCTAAGATTCATACTCCTGAAAGATAATGTTTATCCTTCAACACCCCATCACTGCATAAACCAAGTGAGATGGTTCTACCATGGTCAGACTTCAACATGACCGAGGTAAGCATGGCTATGCTAAGCCGCAGACTAGACCGAGATAACATTAGCTCGGCTCTTCCATTCACTGCTCTTACCTTGGCTCTTCTTAATGCTAACCATGGTATGTCTAGACCGGAATAACCAATACTCCGGTCGAACCCGAATAACTTTGTGAGTGACGACCGAACTTACCGTAAGCTCTTTGGGACCGAAGTAACTTCAGGTCTCTCGCGAACCGGAGTAACTTTGCACCTCTTGCGGATCGGGGTAACTTTACACCTCTCTTGGGCCGGAGTAACTTCATGGCCTTTTTACTCAACCCTTCGCACTGTGGCCCATAACGGCCCATTACCCAGCTCGGCCCAATTTTCATATAAATTGCCCTCTCAATTGCCCCTTAATTCCATCTGCGCAGCATGATAGGGATTACCTTGTCTACCAGCCGAGCTAAAAAAACTCTTTAGCCTTTCTGACCGAGTTAAAAGACTCTCTTAGCCTCTCCAACCGAGCTAAATTCACGCCGGCTCTACCTGTACGGTCAAAACGTCGCTTCAATCACAACAACTGAATCGTTTCTCATTCCAAGGACACGTGGCCCCCTCTGATTGGCCCAATGCAGCTGTCACGCCGTCTTCGTACTCCGTGAATTTTGAACAGTTCCCACCTCTGGTCCTTGCATCAAAACAAAACTCTCTGTTTTTTTAATCACTCACCACACTATTCATTTCCTTATCTCTCTCTCTCGTTCCTGCACTTCTTCAACCCTAAACTTGCTGAGTTCGTGTTCTTCACTACCGTTGCTTCCATCTCTGATTTCTTTCTCTTGACCTAGTAAGTTTACTCAAATCTGCCTTGTTTTTGTTGTTTTCGCATTTGCTTTTACAATACATGTATTTTGTATGTTTTTTCAAAACACATACCTTTCTTTCGTGTAATAGAACCTTTGGCTTTTCACGAATAAACTGAAACACTAATTTTGATCCAAAATCATAGCATAACCGAACTAAAAAGTCGTTTGTAGTTGATGTCACTCTAGACAGACCTTTCAACCGAATGAACACTTCACGTTATAACAATAGTTTCAACAAGTCAATCCACCTTTTGTTTTAACTCAACCGAGCTAGCAAACCGTACTAGGCCCGTAAACTGCATGCTTGTAAGCCTCAACCTCGACCGAGCTACAACTTGGGGCTAAACCAGCTTTCTTAATTCAGACCGAACTAAGAATGCTGCCCCTATAGTCTCAACCAAGTTAACAAATCTTTCACGAGCTAAAAAACCTCTTGCCCATACCGAGCTAAGTCATGCAGCAATCCACATAACCGAGCTGGGACTTTTATTTATCTTGCCTTTGTTTCTTGTAGCACGGTCCATTGATCAGTGCTTAACACATCTCTTTTTTTTCACTTTGCAGACTTAGGTTGCCCAGGCACTCCTTTGAGCGCTCAACTGAGCTACTTAGCTCCTTTCTTCGACCGAGCTAAGACAAGTTTAAATTTATTCATAACTTAATCCATAAATGGGAAAGTATAGGTTTTTAGTAAACACACCTGGTGGAATAGCTGAATTCCGAAAGGATTATAACATCCCTGACAACGTTCACCTAACTTTAGCCGATGTAGATACCACCCCATGGGGAAACCCCAGTTTTGTTCCCTTTACACTGTTGTCCATTATAGAAACCGGACTAAGATTCCCTGTTCAGCCTTTACTTTGCGAATTCCTCAGGTAAACTAAGATATGTCCCACCCAGCTTTCCACAAATTCATACCGCATAATCAACGGCATAGCCGAGCTAAACCGCCGTGCTGGTATTAACCTCGGCTTAGCCGAACTCTTCCATCAATACTCCATAGGCTCAAAAGAGGACGGCTGGGTTTATTATTTAAGAATACGACGCCGGCGTGAAAAAATAATAACGAACACACCGGATAAAGATTTGAACGATGATGACTTTTTCTGAGTATCTGGAAATTTTGAAGACCACCAAGACCAGATCCCTAGTGACCGAATAAACTGGAAAAAAAGAACCCCCGGTATAATTACTTCGGCTTCTTTGTATGCCTCTCTTTATTTCGGTTTCCTGTTCCTCAACCGAACTGACAGTTGTTTTCTTTATGCAGATTCAGCCCATCTCAAGTCGCTGTACAGCTACCCCAATCTAAACATACTTCGCGTCGCACTACGATACCCTGAAAGAAGTTAGGCCAAACTACTGAATTTTGAGCCGACGTATAGATATAGCAGCCAACGAAAAGCCAGAGTAACTGATTTCTTGTTGGAAGCTTCACCTGAACCGGACCCCACCTTGCCACAAATCAACCTAGTCCGTACTACTGCTGAAGAAGAAATGGCGAAGAGGAACAGAGTGAGGGCCCTCATAACCGAAACAAACCGAGCCGAGGTACCACCACCGAACCAGACTCAGGAAACCGTGGTGGCCCTTTCATCTCAACAACCCACCTCATCTTGCCACAGCAAGCGTGCCCAGACTACTCTAACCGAGCAACGACTTGTTGATGAAGACGAAACCATACTTCCACCAAGCCCTCCACCGAGCCCGCAACCAAAGCGCTCCAACCGAGCCAACTCCTCCACGTGGGCACCCAAACTTACATTTCAAAACCGAGATACTCAGGACACAGACTCAGTGGTCACTGAAAAAGATCACTTAATGGCATTTAACCTTGCCAAGAGTGTCTGCCTTCCAGCAGACATGGAGCACCACCAGCACCTGACCGAACTAAGGGCCATCCGTTCGGCCACGAAGTCCATGGTGCTTGTAAGTAGCTTATTCTGTTAATCTTTTTAATTTGCACAACTTTTATCTCGGTTTGATTACAAGTCTCCCCCTCTTTTTGCAGGCTATGCAAAGTGAGTGCTTGAACTTCGCAAGACTACATGGCAAGCGCTGGCCAAAATGACAGAAAAAACTGCAGAGCTAGAAGAAGCCAGGAAGCAAATAGCCGAGCTAAAATCCGAGAACGGTCGTCTGACCGGACTCGTTAGCTCGGCTGTAGCGGAGAAACAGTGCCCCTTTTCTTTGTGGAAGGTGCATCACGATCTTTCGTCGTAGTCTTTCTGTGCTTCTCCTAGCTTAGTTGGCCATCTGACGAAAGGCTCATCGCGTATTTCGTTCAGAATCCGATAGATCGATTTCTTGAATACCGTGGTTATGGCAGTGCGGATTCTCAACCATCTTTTATCCCGGTTCTCTTCGTTGTCTCGCCTGCCGCGTCCGTTCTTGTTCGGACGTTCTATCGCGTTGACCTTTGTCGCGGTCTTTTTATCTGGTACTACGGTCGTGCTAGACTTTGCCTTAACACGAGCGCCATCTTCTTCTACCCGAATGTGTTGGTGCACTCTCTCCATTAAGGCCTCCATCGTGAGAGGCGGTGTCATAGTAATTGAGTCCCTTAGTCTGTTCCCGACTGAAAGGCCTCTTTTGTACTGTGCGATGGCGAGATTGGTGGGGCAGTCCCCAATCTGGTTGAAGGTCTCCCAGTAGCGGCTATTGTAGGATTTTAATGATTCTTTTTCGCCCATGTCGATGGAGAGTAGTTGATCAATTTCCACTAGGGTTTTGGTGTTTGTTCTGAACCTTGTTACGAACGCCTCCGCCAATTGCGCCCAGGAGGCTATGCTGCCTTCTGGAAGTTTTACGAACCAAGTCAAGCCTAGGTCTCCAAGGCTTGATGGGAAGAGGATGCACATCAAAGTCTCGTTTCGTCGATATACCGCCATAACCTGGCGGAAGTGGCTTAGGTGCAAGTAAGGGTCTGTCTTCCCTTCGTACGTGGTAAATTTAGGCTGGATGAAGCTTGAGGGTAATGATGCATTCTCAATCGCGGGAACGAACAGCGAACTATGTAGTCATGCTAATGCTTTGTCTGGTGGTTCGTAGGCAAGGTGTGGTGCTGGCATTCCAACCTCGACGCTTCCATGCGTCCGAGGAACCAACCGCCGAAGGGCTGAAACTCTGTGCGGGTCGCGTGCCCTAGCAACCTCCTTCTGTCACGCCCTTTCTTCAAGCACAGTCCGTAAGTCGGACGATCTAGGCAACTCCGTTTGCCTGGATGATGTATGGTGCGTGTGTGAGGGCCAATAGGTACTTCCCTCTATGTAAGACCTTAATGATCTCATTCTCTCAGACCTGGAGTAATGAGTTCTGAAAATCCTTGATTGAGTGTCGCTCGTCCTGAGGCTTCTACTTTCTGCTTGCAATGTCGTGGTATGCCTACTACAATCTTCTGAGTAACGAGGAGGCGCATTGCCTTTGCGCCCCTCTCTTGTCGCCACCCCTTTTTCCTTGATCTGGCGCTTCATGGCCTCTATGTCCGCCGCCATCTTCCTTATTAATTCATCTTGCACCTTCACGCGGTCCTCCAGAACTTGAGGATCAATCCTCTACCTTTGTCTGTCAGGACTTTGTGAACGAGAATGACGGGGGCTGTTAGTCCGCCTCTTCCCCCTTGCATCCCTTCTGGGATTTTGTCGCTGAGGCTCCAAGTCTGCCATGGGAGGGATAGAAGGTAGGCCTTCGCGCCTTGCACCCCCCTCTGGTGTTTTTCCGTCGATGGCGGATTGCGACAAATCTTCGTTGTGTGCCATTGTTTCTAAAAAGGAAAAGCTTGATCAAGAGGTTTTGTTCTAGTCTGATTTTTCCACAGACGGCGCCAATTGTACGGGCATGAAATATTCTTCCCGTATAATCCTATTGATCAAGTCTGCGTTCCTCCGTACGACGTCGCTTTATTCCCTGAAAATACAAACGTGAGCTAGCCGACGGGTGTGTGCCGGATACCTCTTCGATGCCTAAGTCAACAAATTAGACAAAGACAAAAAGCCCTGTGTATTTGAGAATCAAAGTTGTGTGTTACCTCTCCATAGGTGATGTTATGAGCTTTTATAGGTTCCGCGTGGCACAATCCTAATAGGACTCTTACTCCTCCATGTAGAGTCCTCCTAAGATTCATACTCCTGAAAGATAATGCTTATCCTTCAGCACCCCCCTCAGTGCTTAAATCAAGTGAGATGGTTTTATCATGGCCAAACTCCAACATGACCGAGGTAATCATGGCTATGCTAAGCCGCAGACTAGACCAAGATAACTCTACCTCGGTTCTTCCATTCACTGCTCTTACCACGGTTTTCCCAGCATTGACCATAGTATTGCTTAGACCGTGCTAACCATTAGCTAGGTCCGATAGAGCTAGCAGCGCTATACTGTGACCAGACTAACTCTGTGTGCGGCATCCTGGCGACTGGGCTACCCGCAGTACTCTCCCGGACCGAGATAACAATAGGTTCTCTGGGTCCGGATTAACTTTAGGGCCGTTTGGAACCGGACTAACTTCAAGGCTCTGGGACCGGACTAATCTTCAAGGCCTTTTTACTTTGCCCTCCATATTGTGGCCCATAACGGCCCATTACCCAGCTCGGCCCACTTTTCATATAAATTTCCCTCTCAAAATTAAAACAGGAAAAGCCCAAATGGTAGTCAACTATAAACAACTAAATGAAAATTTAGAATTTGATACCAATTACAAAATAACAAAGGAAATGAGCTTTCTACTATTTTTATTATGGAGTTATGGAGTTACGAGAAGTTAGGCAAAGAAGTATGCAACAAAGAGATGGTGAGAATTCACATTACTTCAGTTGTTGGCTTGAATGCCAATTTATAGAATACATCTTGTAGATACAAACAAAAATGAAAAAGTTATCCTAATCCAAAAAAGTCTATCATAAAGTTATTGCATATCTAATTTGTTGACATTTAAAACACCAATACGGCCAAAAACTTTGCAACTTTCTACAAAAGTCTACAAGCCAAGGCATAGGCTTACACAAAGTTTCCACAAAAATAAATACAAAGACAAAAAAGTATTTAGAAACATAAATGAAAAACTACAATTATTTGCCATATTCTTACAAACTACCAATTATATACATTATCAACCCTCCCCATGGTTAAGAGAGATAGACTGATGTAGATAAGATTTGGTTGATCTTATTTGTCGTGTAGCATTAGCTAAAAGGATTTGTCTGACCACTTTTCGCCTAGTAATGCAGGTTGCTCCACGTGTCCTGGATAAGGTTGGAATCGAGCATAAGACAATTGCATCTGATACTGGGGTCTACTATGCGTCCATCCTGTTTACGAGATTATGATATCCTTCATCAGTCTTTGATGGAAGGGAATTAGAATCCTGGCTGTATTGCTCATTCCGAAATTGTTCGGCATCGTCCGCGGTCATGGCTAGTTCCAACGGAAGATTCAAATTATTTCTCTTTTTGAGATTTAATAACATGTCAAGAGCCTCATTAATTTGTGTAGGAGACCTTTGATATGTTATGGGAAAATGAGTTACAAATAGTATTCTACCATCTGTGACCATGAATGGCAACTTGGCTGAGCCATATATATAAGAAGCTACTGTGAAACTGTTATTAGAATGTCTATCTAATATTCTGTTAAAGGAAGTTTTTGAATATTTTCCAATCTCTCCCTCCGATGCTCTTTATCCAAATAGTCATCTTCAAATTTGAAATCTTCAGTTTCTTTAAGATATCAAATTTGATATAAAATGTTCTCATTCTCGCCAACCGATTGTGCTAGAGATCCGAAAAGTAAAATATTTACTCCATCAGAAGCCCTTTACTACCCATGAGAGCATTGCTTTTATGATCATTGGATATTCTATCCACTGGATTGGATCTAAAATTTGGAAAATAACTTGATTAGTTATTCCCTAATCTATATCTTCAAAAAACCACATGTCTTGATTTGCCATGATGGTTATTTTGGAATTTCATCTTTAAAATTTAATTTATTATAGGATCGTTCTAAGATTTGTCTAATCTTATCACGATGATCCTCAACTCGATTTTTGATTAACAATTTCCTTTGAAGAAAGACTTGATTTTTTTGTTTAGGTGTAATTTATGAGATTATGTGATTTTGAAGACCATTTGAGCCTTGATTGTTTGTGTTATTTAATGTTTTGTGGTTGAATCTATGTTGCCCTGGTTGCTCTAGACTTGGTAGGTCCACTACTTGGATGTGTTAGATGATGGGTTAAATCTATTATTGAAGTTTTGTTATTGTTATGGTTACATGGCTATCATTATCATTATGGTTCTTCATCGGAAAATCTTCATTGTTTATGTGCTCTGGAAATTTCATTGCCTTTTGTGAATATTTGTGCGGATAACTACGGAAGTGTTCAAATTTAGCTCTACTGACTGAATGATGGACTACTTGAACAATTTGTCAAGATTAACACGACTATATTATTTGAAAATAATTAATAGATGTAATAGGTGTTCATTATTATGTTCAAGTTCCTTTGTCATTAATTAGGTTTGCTTGGAAAATATTATGTTTGAAGAATCATTCAAATTGATTATTAGCAAAAATATTGAATTTTGTGTACATTATTATGTAATAGGTGTTCATTATTATGTTCAAGTTACTTTGTTTTATTTTTACTTTATAAAATTCATAGCTATAAAACACTTTTGGTTCAGTTTTTTGGTTTTTTTTTATATTTAATTATATACATACATATATATATATATATATTTAAAGATTGGCCCAATCAGTTTAAATGTTGACAAAATCTTGAATCAGCATTTAGTTTTCTACTAGTTTTTGTATTAGAATAGAAAATTGGTATTTGACTGATTTGTGGAGAAAATTGGGCTTGTGGAGAAAATGGAAATTCATAAACAAGACATAATAGGTATTTGACTTATCTAAAAATTGGGTTTGTGGAGAATTGGGTTTGTGGAGAAATGGAAATTAGGTATTTGACTGATCTCGAAATTCATGAAAATTGGGTTTGTGGAGAAAATGGAAATTCATAAAAATTGGGTTTGTGGAGAAAATGGAAATTCATAATAGGTATTTGACTGATCCGTTAATCTAATAGAGATTTTCCTTAATCAATTCATGGTCACAAATAGAAGATAAATAAACAAGACAAAAATACAAAGAGATCAGTTTGGTTTTTCACTTTTTGATATTGATAAATCCATTTCTAGTATAATGGTTCAGGAAGGATTCAAAGTTTGGTTTCAATTCATTTTTGCATTGCTCAAGTAAGCTTCCTAGCACACAAGCACATACACTGTTGAGTGTAAGGATTTTTTTGATGAGAAAAAAGTTTGTAACTATTGTTACCACTGTCCACTAGGCCAAACTGAAATAAATATATAAGTGGTGAAGTTTTAATAACTTATGCAAAAAAGTGGACCATCTTTGTGACATTTTGTGGTTCCTTTTTGGGCTTCTATCTTGTTTGATTTGGTATGTCTTGTTAATACCCTTTTCCTTAGCCACTGATTCAGTTCTTGTCTATCTTCATTTCCTTTGTGCTTTGATTAGAGTCTCCACTATTTAAAAGAATGACCACTACATTTTTTTGGCTATGAATCCCATATGTATAGCAAATGGTTGGTATAAACAAATACCTATTATGACAGATAATTATTTCATTGAAGTTGGTATAGCAAGTGACCACACCTCTCTGAAAATATCCCTTACCTAAGGACCAGCTTAGAATCTGCAACAACAAACAGTTAGAAAAACAATATGAGGCTCCTATCTCTCCACTCTCTAAGCTTACATCTCTCACTCATCAAACCTGCATAGACCTTTCATCACTCAACTCTCCTCCCTACAGTTAGACCAACTTAACACTCTGCAGAAAAATCTGTTAGAAAGCTAGTGGTACGTAAACATTATATCCAAAACCACAAATCAGGGCTTCTTTAATCATATTGACTGAAGGCACATGTTTGTTTATTTTATTCTCTGTAACTATAAAACAAAGTAGGAAGCTGATCTATTAAATTGAGAGAAACAAGCCAATTCTTTATACTATTTGGGATTTTGATTTCCCTATCACCAAACATGCTCTCCACTATATGCTAGTTATTCTGTTTGTTTGATTGTGTTGATGGGAATTTAGGACCAAAGTGCACAATAGTGTTAAGAATTAAAGACAATGGTCATGTATAACATCTTTAACTTCCCAATCAATTTTAGAGGATTTGGATTCAATTCTTCCTAATTAATGCAGTGGCACGTCATCCTCTAGTAACTATTCTTCCGGTGTTGAGACCTTGGACTTGAGATATGAGGCTTTAAAATGTGAGTGTGGTGTAAGAGCTGCCATAAGGGTTACCGAATCTGACAAGCCATCAAAAGGAAGACTATATGTCATTTGTGAGAAGAGAAATTGTCAATTTTGGAGGTGGTGTACCCCAAAATTTGTGACGATGGTAGAGAGGCTAAGGAACGAGACAAATCTTTATCAAAATCAAAACATCGACACTGTAAAAAGTCTTAGTTCAGGAGCAGGTTGCAATATTTTTGTATATTGTTAGCGGTGACATTCGAAACAGAAATGCCCAAGAAAGATTTCAACATTCCGGCAAGACTATTTCAAAATACTTCAAGAAGGTGTTAAAAGTTGTTACAATGATGTCTATTGATTGGGTAAGGCCTTAACCGAAAAATGGTGTGCATCCATATATTCGAAGTAAGCGCAAATATTATCCTCATTTCAAGGTAAAAAAATAATTACAAGTGGAACTTAGGTGTTGCATATAATAATGTTGGTCGGATATTTCTAATAATCTGTGACTAAAAATAATTTTATGAACTATTTTGTAATAAGATTGTATTGGAGCAATTGACGGAACACACATCAAAGCATATATATCTCCAGATAAGCAACCTCGTTTAGTAGGTAGAAAGAGGTATGCAACTCAAAACATAATGCCCCGTTTGATAGAGCTGTGAAAAAGTGATTATAGATTATAACTTAACAGATTATAATTTATAATTGTGAACATAAGTTGATAAATTGTTTGGTGCAGCTGTGGGATTATGGATTTAAACAACAGAGTAGTGTTTGGCAAATAAGCTGTAAAATAGCTTTTACTATGTAATTGTTATTTTTGACCTTATGAACAAAAAAACTTTTATTTTTTTCATTTTCTTCAGTTAAAAAAAATTATTTCATTAATGAAAGTTAATATAATTAGTATCAATTAATATAAAAATTGATACATTTCATTACAACAATTGTTATTTCATTTTTTTTATTTCATTTAATAAAAGTTATTTAATTTTTTTTTTCATTAATATCAATTAGCAACAATTGTTTTTTTTTATTATTTTGTATTACAATACCAAAGAATTTTATATCCATACAAAATTCTTTTAATAGAAGTTATTTAATTGAAATAAATTTATATTAATCTTTTCTTTTTCTCCTTATTTGTTTTTCTCTATTTTTTCCCCCCTTCTCTTCTTTCTTTGTTAACTTTTTTTAATTTATTAATTCATTAAAATTAATACCAATTAATATTCATGTTCTAATTTATATTAATGTTGTGATTCCATTACATATTATTTTCATATATTCATTTTTATTATTTATATCTGTATTTCTTTTCTTTTATATATATATATATATTTTATATTAATATTGGGTACAGGCCGGAGATGGCTCACCGTCATCGTCGCCGTCGCTGTCGATGACCTAGCCATCGTCGAAACAACGCCAGAGATGCACGAGAAAGAGAGAGAGAGAGAGAGAGAAAGAGAGAGACAAGAGAGATCGTGAAAAGAGAGAGAAGAGATAGCGAAGAGAGACAACTCTGGTTTGCCATTGCCGTAAATCACTCTCGCCGGAAATCTTTGCTGGAAATCGCCTTTGTCTCTCTCTCTCTCAAGTGAGCAATGAACAGTGTTTTGTGAAATAGGATTTATATAGTTGGGTTTTTGGTAATAGTTGGGTATTGATGAGGACATGTAAGTACTTTTAGCTGCCCACACACCAACTGCGCACTTAAGTCGAATTTTTAAGCACCTCCTGACCAGTTTTTGAGATAAGCTGAAAAATAACTTAATTTAAGCTATAAGCTGATTAACTTAAACTACACCAAACACAATATTTTAGCTTAAATTAAGCTATAAGCATCTTATAAACCCTACCAAACAAGCCCAATGGCCGCATGTGACTTTGATATGTGTTTCATATTTTGCTTACCAGGATGGGAAAGAAGTGCACACGATAGTCGTATCTTCTTGGATACAATTAGGAATCCTAGTTATAATTTTCCAAAACCAGAAGGAGGTAACTGTTTTATATTTGATTACTAGAGTAGATGCACCACACTCACGTCTCCATATTTATTTTTACATTTATAATTGCTTACTTTAATTTCATTTTGCAATTTTAAAAAAGATGAGTTTTACTTGATGGATGCTGAGTATCCAAACATGAAAGGATATATTGCACCTTACAAAGGAGAGAGATACCATCTAGCTCAATTTGAACATGGTCAACCCCCTCAAAATGTATAAGAAAAATTCAACCAAGCACATTCATCACTTAGAAGTGTAATAGAAAGAACGTTTGGGGTTTGGAAAGCAAGATAGCCAATGATAAAAGATATCCCACCAAACTACAACTGGGCGACCCAAGCGAAACTTGTTTGTGCAACCATGGCAATTCATAATTTCATCCAACGAAGTGAGTTCCGCGATATTGCATTTGACTCTTATGATAGATTCACGGATTATGTGCCTAATGAAGAGGAAGGATCTTCGTCTCAACAAGCACGCCATGGAAATGATGTTGACTGTGATGACAACGAGATGGAAGTGAGGAGACATAATATTTGTATGTCAATTTGCAGACGAAATTATGAGATCTTTAAATATGTAGAAAGTTTTATTTTTATTGCTTTAATAGTAATTTATTATATTTTTATTGCAATGACATTTTTTTTGTTCCCTTGTCAACTCAATATTATTAAAAAAAATTAAAAAAATTAAAAATTAAATTTGAGGTAATGAAATGTACCAAATTAGGTATTAATTAATCAACTTCCATTAATGAAATAACTTTTTCAAAATTTAAAGAGAAGAAAATGACAAAATTACAAATTTTATGTTCATGAGGGCAAAAATGACAATTACACAGCAAAAAGTTATTTTACAGTTTATTTACCAAACACTACTCTGCTGCTTAAATCTATAATCTCACAGCTACACCAAACATGTTACCAGCTTATGCCCACAGCTATAAGCTTTAATTTGTTAAGTTATAATCTATAATCACTTTTCCACAACTTTACCAAACAAGGCCAATGTATTTTTGAGTTAAACCATAAAGAGGTAAAATGTAATTAACATTTTTTTTTCTTTTTCAAAGTCTCAAATTATTTTTAGTCTCTAATTACGGTTATCTTACAATACATATGTAAATAATAGTATATTACGGTCTAAATTGATGTTATTTACAAATCATTGGGTTGATAAGATCTACAAATTATTAAATCTCATTGGGTTGAGCAGTATTTGTATACTATCATTTTTTAATCTTTTTTATTTTATTCAAGTGTAAAAAGTATTTTATAATCCTATTTTGATACTTTTTGTTTTGTTAATAACTATTAGATATTGATTGATAATGCTTAGGGGTAAGCATAGTTCGGATTGGTTCGAATTGAGATAAAATCAAAATCAATCCATTATTTACGGTTCTGGAAAAATTGGAACTAATCCAATCTGTTTAAATAGTGGAACCAATCCGAACCAATCCATTTAAACACGGATTTTATCAGTTTAGGATCATGGATTCACATAATTAAATAATTAAAAAAATATAGAACATTTAATTTCATAAAAACTTAAACATAGCATCAAACAAAAGCAATAAAACTAGATACACATTACACAAAGTAGAGTTATCCTTTGTATTAAAACTAAACATTGCATCAAACAAAAGTAATAAGAAAACTAGTTTTGGACAAACAAAAGCAACAAAACTCCGTGAACAAAAGTCGCAAACAAACAAAAGCATAACAACAGCAGCATGGAATAAGGGTTTAACTTTTGATGATACAGTTACGATACAACGGGTTCTAGAGGGAATGGGTCGGACTG
Organism: Camellia sinensis; assembly: GCF_004153795.1. Taxonomy (NCBI): domain Eukaryota; kingdom Viridiplantae; phylum Streptophyta; class Magnoliopsida; order Ericales; family Theaceae; genus Camellia; species Camellia sinensis. The sequence goes on along the minus strand of NW_021025664.1, from coordinate 221,914 downwards.
GTCCACGCTTCTCCAACCGATATCTGAATGGCCAAGCCCACCTGAGAACCTGCACAGGAGTTCAACGGGGAACGGGGAGTCCCCCAGCGAACCCTCCGACGAGCAATTAAGAGAGAGAGAAGTAGAATGTAGAGATATGAATTAGAGATAGAAAGCTTAACCTTCTTCTTGTCTTCAACGTCTGCTTATATCCTTTGGTAATCATTTCGTTGTCCCTTCCGACCTGTCACCTTGGCCAAACGTCTATGCTGTAGCTTACCTTGTTCAGGGTGAGGGCGTGCTGTCCTGACGGAGAGGTATTGTCGTAATAAATGCTGTGAGGGGCTGCATTAATGGCGATGTGCAGTGGCAATAACTTTGCAAATCTTTGTCTGCTGATGTGGCTTGTCCTTTGCCTGTCGCGTGCCTGGGTATTATTGGTCCTTCATGTCATGTTGGTTTCCAGCTGTTTTGGACCTCATCAATTGGGTTGTGTATTGGGCTCTAAGTGATGGGCTTGGGTTGTTCGTAGTGGGCTATGGCCTTTATGGGCCTAACCACGTCAGTAGTCCCCCATTCCCGAATGCAGCTTTAGTCCAACGAAGGGAATACTAATGAAGAAGATGAGGGTTGTTAGAGATCGGTAGGATGGAGGCCGACCGGTAGGGATGACCAAGGGGATAGATCAACCGTGAAGAGGGGCGACCGTATAGGGTGGCCGAATGGAGGGGCCGATCATGAGGAGGGCCGACCGTGAAGGGTGGCCGAGTGGAGGGGCCGACCACGAGGAGGGCCGACCGTAAAGGGTGGCTGAGTGGAGGGGCCGACCATGAGGAGGGCCGACCGAAAAGGGTAAGGTGGGGGGGGCTCAAGAGGTGGCGTGTCATGTGGTGACTTGAAGTGGAAACGACAGGGTAAGGGGAGGGGGCAGTGAATCGTGGTCGAACACATGGCAGCATCTCGTTGTAGGAGAGGTTAGGCGTTGGGCCAGAAATGAAACGATAGGTCATAATGGGTGTTGAAAAGACAGTTTGGGCGGACGTTTGAAAAGTTTTAAACTGGCGAGAATTAATTGTGATCCTTGGAATACGGGCAAGCCTTGGGCCTTTGGTGTTATTCGTTTTACCTACCTTTTTGCAAAAAATCAAAACATTCCAAGTGTAAACTTCTTCGTTGCCAACGATACACCATTGCAGCACTTTCTGAATTTTCTTGCACTTGCATCCGAAGCTATTCGTAGACACACCACAGAAATGGCCCAAGAAGAATCTGGAACTGCCAGGGTTGATCCACTTGGGGATGACGACGCGGTGGAGTTAGCGGAGCAGTACAGGACGAAGAGGCAAGTGGGGAGAGTGAGGGAGCAGGCGGTACGATCTCATTCTTCCACCATGATAGCAGTTCCGAAGCCAATCAGCCAGGCGGAACCAGATCACTGGCATACGAAGGCTGACAAATCAATGGTGACTGCGGGAATTGGAGGGTATGCGCGAAAAATACCAGATTCCTGCCGAAATAGAGCTACTGTTGTCGATGTCAACGGAGAGGCCGTCCGACGCCCGCCCAGGGGAGTTTGCCCTTTACGATGAGGCATTGAAGGGAGGACTGAGGCTGCCGCTTCTGCAAGTGGTGGTAGATTTCCTAAACCTGTTGGAGGTAGCGCCGGGTCAACTTATGCCCAACGCGTGAAAGATTGTATTAGCCTGTGCGAGCACGTAGCCGAAGGCGAACGAAGGGGCGGCTATGATAGTAGACGAATTTTTCGCGTGTTATAAGGCCTCAGGACAGCAAGAGACCTGGGTGACGTTGCAGGCGGCGGCAGGGAGGGATCTGGTGACGGGTCTGCCGTCATCAATTAAGGGGTGGAGGCCGCGGTGGTTTTACGTTTTCGTGAATGAGGAGTTGGGGTGCGTATGGTGTGGAGAGTTCCCACCAAATCTGTGGAGCCAAAACTAGGGACAACAGCAAAGGAGAGAGTAAAGAACGTAAAGGCATGGAGAGAGAATGAGGGAGTCAGGTGGGACGTACTCATTCAACCTTCGGCCTTGTTTACTGCGAGGTTGGGCCCTCAGCCGACCGGTGGGGACTTGGAACCGGCAGAATTAGAGGTGAGAAGGAAGGCGCAGGAGGTGGAGGATAGGTCCATTCTCGCCAAGGCCAGCAAATTCAAGGAGTCGCAGGCAAACCGGCCGCCGAAGCTAATCGCGAGGGAGAGGGTCCGACCGCGCCCCAAATCGCTGGGGGAAAAAGACTTAGGTGAATCTGAGCCACGACCGCCCCAATTGATCCTTTGAAGCAGAGGGCCAACAAGGAGATGGAGGGTGTGGGAAAGAAGAAGAGAAAGGTAAGGAGGAGTGAGGAGGAACTTGCCTTGAAGAAGAGGAGGGAGGTGACGGCAGAGGAGACCCCTATGGCCAAGGAGGCAGAAGAAGAGGGAGTGGGGCAGACCCCAGGAAGGGTGGTTGCCCCAGAAATGGTGGAGGTCGCCTCGGAGGTCATGGCGGTCGTCCCAGTAGTGGTGGGGATCGCCTCGAAGGTTGCAGAGGTCGCCCCCGAAATTCAAGTAGAAGGTGGGGCAACTGGCCCTGAGACAAGGGGAGAGGAACAACCCTAGGGGGGTCTTGCGCCCCAAAGAGGGGGGGTGAGGCCAAAGTATGCCATCTACCATGCTCCAGCAGTTTCTGGGCGATTGGAGGGAGAAGGAGGCCCAGCCAAGACAGCTGCAGATCTTCTTTTGGGGGTGGTGAACGAAGGAGCCGTGCGCTCTGCAGCCAGGTTCAATGAGGCTGAGCTGCTAAAGGGGTTGTGCTCTGCTCAAACGGAGGCAACCACCCTAGCAGGGGCTCTGCTGAGAAAGGCAGCGGCTGCGAAGGCCAAGTGGGAGGAAGCGAAGATTCAACTTGTAAGTTTTAAGAAGGAGAGTGCACGCTAGAAGAAAACTGCACGAAGCACCTGCACCAGGGGGTGAAGGGGGCTCAGAAGGCGAAGAAAATAGAAGTGTTGGCGATTGTGCAGCGTAATATTGCCACTCGAGTGGGCGCTGAGTTGCTCGCTGCCCAGTTGGAATTAGAGGACGAGCGTCGCAACGTAGTGTCGCTCGAGTTCCAGCTGGTTGGCGAGAGGAAAAGGGTGGAAGAAGCTGAAAAGAGCTGCGCGATTGTCATCGAGCGGTTTGAAGAGGCTATGACCAATAATGAAGATCTGCGCGCCTAGCAGATCAAAGAAAATGATGAAGCAGACCTGAAGATTTCTGGGCTGCAGAAGGACCTGGAAGATGAGCGGGCGAAAGCAATGGAGGAGAAGGCAAGGTTACAGAAGGAGTTGGAGGAAGAAAGAACCAAGGAAGTTTCTAAAAGGGCCGCATATCCCGATCTATGTGTCGCAGCAGTAGAACAATTCAAGGGGTTTGCTGAATTTTAGATAGCAATCGATGTCGCGGTCGCCAGCAACTTGGCGAGGGAGGTGGCTAGGGGGGCGAGCACGTCGGGGGCAACCGCTGGGGGCAGGACTGAAGCAGAAGTTATTGAAAGCTTCCAGCGGTCGGATTTCTACAAACACGAGATGGCTGAGTTCTGGGACAATGGGTGGAAGATGTTCAAGCGTAAAGCAGAAGACCTGTTCCCAGACTTAGACTTCAGTGGTGTTAGAATCGATGAGGATGACGTAGCCCAGACCCCCGTAGATGATGGGATTGAGGAAGGAGATCTCGCCTCGAGTGAAGGAGAGAAGTGAATGAAGTGAAAAAATATGTACTTAAGAGTTTTGGTTGTGTTTTGTTTTGTTTTTTTTTTTTTTTTTTGGAATTGCTGTAATGAACTGATGTACAAGTTTGTGAATAAATAAAATTAGAGTTGTGTTTTCATTCCATTGTTTTTGCTTGTGCACCTGGAAATGTAAGAAAAACTGGATGCAGAGTAAAGTTAAGAAAAACTCAATGCAAAGTAAAGTTGAACTTGTAATACAAACGCCATGCAGAGTGAGGTTGGAAACGTAATAAAATTATAAATTTGTGTTTGCCACACTGTTGTCTTTGTTTTGGTGAGTCTGAAGTGGATGAGGGTGACTTGCAAAACTTGATGAGTAAGAAAACAATCTGACTTGTAAAGGAGACTTGTAAAAGCGTCAAAGATGTAAGGTGTCAAATTACCCACAAAATGGAGTTGTAAATCATGTTGTAAGAGTGTTGGTAAATAAAAAAGTAGTTTGGAATTTGACTAAGGAATTTGACTAAGTAAAGAGTATTCTCTTTTCTCTCTACTTTTTGCACATCTTTTCGTAAAAAGCCAAAAAGTCATCCCAAACATACTAGTTTTTTTTAGCTCATATTTTAGCCAAATAGCCAAAAAGTTACTAAATTAGCCTGTTCTCAAACGAGGCCTAATTTATCAATTAAATCGACTTAATCTGACCCGAATCAATTTTTCAATTAAATTTCACCGTAGGCTCTAAAAATTACGCTAATCATCATGGCGTAATTAATTTCGGGTTCTGTGGCCGATAAGGCCTTCAATTTAATTTCCAAAGCAGATTATTCAAACAAATATTCCTACGATGAACAGATAAAACTTCAAAATCACATATATTCATATAATGGCACATAAAATCATGCTAAACACATAATCATACTCAAATTAAGGACCAATTAGCATACTACGGAACAGGGGTATCACAGTGACGATGGCTTGAGGGATACCAAACCTGCATACGATCGACTGCCAGATGAATTTGGTTGTGTTCCGTTCGGTAATGGTGGCAAGGGATTCTGCCTTTACCCACTTGGTGAAGTAATCAATGGCGACAATCGCGAACTTGGTCTGGCCTTGGCCGGTGGGAAGTGGTCCAACTAAGTGGATCCCCCATTTGGCAAACGGATAGGGACTGCAAAGTGTGATCAGCTCTGTAGGAGGAGCATGGGAGATGTTGGCAAAGCGTTGACGCTTATCACATTTGAGTACGAAGTCAGTCGCATCTTGGTTGAGAGTAAGCCAAAAATAACCAGTGCGAAGTATTTTGTGGGCTAGGAACCTGCCGCCTGAATGATTACCGCAAATACCCTCATGGATTTCTCACATCACATAGGTTGCTTGAGCCGGATTGAGGCATCGCAGGTACGAGCGTGAAAAGCCACATTTGTACAAGACACCACTGACGAGGATGTAATTGGACGACCGGGCCTTAACTTTGGCGGCTTGCTGTTGGTCATCTGGAAGTTCCCCCGTTGTCAAAAATAGAAAGATGTCTAACGCCCAAGGGATGGGCTCATTCTGGAGGAACTGCACTTCTTGCTGGTCGGGAGAAATGGCAAGGTGGGCTAGGTACTCGAGACGGACACCAAGGCTGAAGTCAGATTGGTCTGCAGAAGCCAATTGAGCCATCTCGTCTGCCTTAGAGTTTTCTGCCCGAGGGATGTGCTGGATGTGAAAAGTATTGAAGAGGCGAACAAGGGGAAGTGTAATATCCCTGTAAGCCCACATTGTGTCCTCCTTTGCATCAAATTCCCCCGTAATTTGTCTGACAATGAGCTGGGAGTTGCTGAACACCCAGATGTGGCTAACACCAATGTCCCTGGCTAGGCGGAGACCTGCTATCAATGCCTCATATTCAGCCTCATTGTTACTGGCATCGAACAAGAAACGGAGAGCACATTTGAAATAACCACCCTCAGGGGCGGTGAGGATGAGACCAGCCCCGCTGCCTTCTCTGCGGGATGATCCGTCGACGTTGAGAGTCCAAGAATGAGGGTCTTCTGGCTCGGTAGAGGTTGGTGGGGGTGGAAGGGCCGTGGTTGGGGTCGGATTAGTGAACTCCAAGATGAAATCGGCGACAACATGCCCCTTAATTGTTGTTCGAGGTCGGTAGGAGATGTCAAACTGGCTGAGTTCCACCGACCATTGCATGAGTCTGCCAGAGAGCTCTGGTTGCTGCATTACCTTCTTCAAAGGTTGGTCGGTGAGGACCACTATGGAATGGGCTTGGAAGTAAGGACGGAGTCGTCTGGAGGCGGTGACCAGGGCCAAGGACAATTTTTCTAATAGTGGGTAATTCTGCTCGGCGCCCCTGAGGCCCGACTAATGTAGTAGACCGGCCGTTGAACAGAGTCATCTTCCCTAATAAGAGCTGCACTGACTGCGGTGCTTGAAACGGCTAAGTAGAGGAAGAGGGGTTCGCCAGTGATTGCCTGAAAAAGGAGGGGGGGTTGGCCATGCACTGCTTCAACTGCTGAAAGGCCTCTTCGGACTCGGTCTTCCATTGAAAAGTTTGCCGAAGAACTTTGAAGAATGGGAGGCACTTATCCGTTGCGTGGGAAATGAAGCGATTGAGGGCAGCAACTCGGCAAGTGAGTCTCTGAACTTCCTTAACCGTTCTGGGTGACTGCATTTTAATCATGGCCTTGATCTTTTCAGGGTTAGCTTCAATGCCCCGCTGACTGACCATGAAACCTAAGAACTTCCTAGATCCTACGTCGAAGGCGCACTTCTCCGGGTTGAGCTTCATTTGGCACTTCCGTAGGGTGGCAAAGGTCTCTCGCAGGTCGGTCAAATGGTCAGCGGAGAGTTTGCTCTTGACTAGCATGTCGTCGACATATACTTCCATGTTTCGACCGATCTGATGATGGAAAACGGCATTAACCAACCGTTGGTAGGTGGCCCCAGCATTTTTCAGTCCAAATGGCATCACTTGGTAATGGTAGGTGCCTCAGTCGGTAATGAAGGAGGTATGTTCCCGATCAGATGGGTGCATCAGAATTTGGTTATACCCAAAGAAGGCATCCATGAAGCTGAGCATTTGGTGACCGGCCGTGGCGTCGACCAGCAGATCTATGCGGGGAAGAGGATAACTGTCTTTGGGACAAGCTCGGTTGAGGTCTGACTAGTCGACACAGAGTCGCCATTTACCATTATTCTTGCGGACCAGGACAACGTTTGATAACCATCTAGGGTAGTCCACGTTTTTGATGAATTGTGCCTCAAGGAGCTTGTCGACCTCTACGGCAATGAGAGTATTACGCTCCAGATGGAAAATGCACTGCTTCTGGCGGTAAGGTCGGAAATGGGGTTCAATGCTGAGGCGATGGGTTATGAATGAGGGATCAATACCTGGCATGTCTGAGTGGGTCCAGGCGAATACATCTTTGTGCTCAATCAGGAAGGTAGTAAGGTCGGCCTTTGCTTGGGGAGACAGTTGGCTGCTAATTTTAGTGGTTTTCGTCGAGTTGGTGGGTTCGATGGGAACCTCAACGAGCTCCTCCACAGGTTCCCCTTTGACCAGCTCGTCCTCATCCCGGACGTCAAGTCCCTCAATGATCATTGTCTCTTTCAGCTTGATTTCTTTGAGTGAGGCGACATAGCATTCCCTGGCCACGGTTTGTTCTCCCCTTACAGTCCCGACCCCCAGATCGGTGGGAAACTTAATGGCAAGGTGATAAGTTGATGTGATAGCTTGAAAGGCATTTAGAGCGGTGCGGCCAAGGATGATGTTGTAGGCGGATGGGCAATCGACAACAAGGAAGGTGAGCAACTTTGTAGTCTGCCGTGGGTACTCGCCGATTGTGATGGGGAGATCGATGGAGCCAATGGAGGTCACCCGATCGCCAATGAAACCGACCAAAGGGGTTTAGAGAGGAGACAGACGTTCCTCCCCAATTTTGAGCTAGCGAAAGCAGTTGAGAAAGATGATGTCTGAAGAACTGTCATTGTCGATGAGAACTCGTCTGACCTTGTAGTTGGAGAGGAGGGCAGAAATGACGAGAGGGTCATCATGAGGATAACGGATGCCTGTAACGTTGTCGTCCGTGAAGGTGATAGGCTCGGTCCACTGCTTGGGTTGTTTGGAGGGTCAGTCGACCGTGGCAACTGCTTTGTCTGAGCCCTGCCTTATCTTTCTAAGTTCGGCCCTTTGAGCCGAGCGGCATGGTCCCCGCAAGCAAGGCCGCCTGAAATGACTCTGATTTCTCCAACAGGTGGGAGGGATTGCCTGGCGACCGAGGTTGCTGTGGAGGGCGATCATGGCCTTGGTTAGATTGGGCTGGCTGTCGGGGGGGTACGCCGGTGGTTGTTTCTGAGGGGCTCAGTTCTTTGCCTCTACTGAGGGCGGGTGTCCGTGAACCGGCTGAGACGTCCCTGACGTATAAGGGTCTCGACCAGATCTTTGAGATTAACGCACTCATCGGTGTTATGGCCATGGTCCTGGTGAAAACGGCAATATTTGGACTGGTCTTTCCGATTGGAAGGGGTTCATAAAGGTTGGGGCCATTTGAGGGGGTAGTCCCGCTAGATCTGATTAAGGACTTGTTCCATGGGAGAGTTAAGGGGTGTGTACCACTCGAATCGACCGGTCGGTCGGGCTGGTGCCGACCGGTCAGCTCTGGGTCGATCAGTATAGTGTGGTGTTTAGCTATTATACTGGGTGTTTCTGGGTTCTGAGTCTTTTCTCTTTTCTTAAGGGGTCGGGCTTTTGGTTATTGGATCTTGCTGGGCGGCTAGGAAATCCTCTGCATTCATATATTTTTGGGCTTTGGAGAGTAGGGCTGCCATGGAGGTCGGGGGGTTTTTAGAGAGGGAGAACAGGAAGTCGGACGACCGCAGACCGGCCATGAAAGCCGTAAGGATGACCTTATCATCGTTTTCCGCCACCTGCAAGGCTTCGGTGTTAAAGCGGGTAACGAAACTACGTAGGGACTCCCCCTCGGTCTGGTGGATGTTGAGGAGTTGGGTTGACGGACGGCGCTGGCGCTGGGCTCCAATGAAATGACTGAGGAAGAAGTCACTGAGATGCTGGAAAGTGGAGACGGAGTCTGCTAGTAACTGGCTAAACCACAGCCGAGCTGACCCCTTCAATGTCACAGGGAAAGCTCGACACATGATCTCGTCAGGGAATGCATGGAGGATCATGAGGGTTCTGTAGGTCTCCAGATGGTCGACTGGGTCCGTCGTGCCGTCAAAAGAGTCGATGGTAGGCATTTTGAACTTGGGGGGTAGAGGTTTGTCCCTAATGGAGGCAACAAATTGTGAGTTTACTGTGGTAGAGGGTTTATGCTGGATGTTCTGCATGACCCCTTGGAGTTGGAGCTTCATGGCTCGGAGTTCTGCATCCCAGAGAGGGATATTATCACCACCGGAAGCGAGCGGGGATTGGACGCTACTGGCTTCCCCCTCAGGGGTTGGTGCCAGGACCGATGGATGCGGGGGTCGAGGTGGTGGATTTATATGAGGAGGAGGAGGTTGCAGGCCTTCCAAGTTGGGTGGATAGGGCTGCGAGATAGTGTGGCTCAAAGCTCGTTCTTGGTTGGGCGGAATATCTGGAGGTGGTGGAGGAGGCATAGGAAGGTCCCTTTGGAGTAGAGCGTTTATCAGGGCTTGGTTTTGCTCGGCCATGCAGTTGATGCTGTTGGTAAGCTCGATGAAATACTGTGGTGGGTTGTTTGGATTGGGGGGTCGGCTTGATGGTCGGCAGCATTTTGGTGAGAAGCCATGGATCTAGTCGTGACCATACACGTTGATGGGTAGCAGGAAAGGTTATTGAAACAGGGTCCCCGGGACAATGAGCACAACTGGCGTGCGGAGCAAAGCGTTCCCAATAGACGACGCCAACTGATGATACAGTTACGATACAATGGGTTCCAGAGGGAATGGGTCGGACTGGTCCACGCTTCTCCAACCGATATCTGAATGGCCAACCCACCTGAGAACCTGCAAGGAGTTCAACGAGGAACGGGGAGTCCCCCAGCGAACCCTCCAACGAGCAAGTAGAGAGAGAGAAATGGAATTAGAGATATGAATTAGAGATAGAAAGCTTAACCTTCTTCTTGTCTTCAACGTCTGCTTATATCCTTTGGTAATCTTTCATTGTCCCTTCCGACCTGTCACCTTGGCAAACGTCTATGCTGTAGCTTACCTTGTTCAGGATGAGGGCGTGCTGTCCCGACGGAGAGGTATGTCGTAATAAATGCTGTGAGGGACTGCATCAATGCGATGTGCAGTGGCAATTAACTTTGCAGATCTTTGTCTGCTGATGTGGCTTGCCCTTTGCCTGCCGCGTGCTTGGGTATTATTGGTCCTTCGTGTCATGTTGGTTTACAGCTGTTCTGGACCTCTCAATTGGGTTGTGTATTGGGCTCTAAGTGATGGGCTTGGGTTGTTCGTAGTGGCTATGGCTTTATGGGTCTAACCACGTCAGCTTTTATATGGAATAAAAATAATATTTTATGTGGAAGGTCTATAGTATAAATATAGACTATTTGTATACGGTCCGGATCGGTTCAATCCGGAACTGTGGGTTCAATCGGACCGATCCGTGGACTACGAATTTTTAAATTTTCAATCCGGAATCGAACTACGAATTCAAAAAACTAATCCAAACCTACGGATTGTACTAAACCGGATCATATTACGGATTATATGGATTTTTTACTCAGCCCTAATAATGCTCATTTTTTTTTATCCTTATAAAGTGAATATTTTATACAACATACTTATAAAACTTTTATAAAATGTTATAAAATAAAGGAGTCAATTTTTAATTGTAGAGGGATTTCTGCGTTCGTTACTGTATGTTATGATTATTGGGTATTTTTTGAAACACAATTATATGATGTTTCATAATATTATGATTGGGACAGAAAGTAGATATTATAATTTTATATTGAGTAATTGAAAATATAAAGAAACATAATAATAATTATTGGTAAAAGAATATATAACAGTAATAATCTGGAACTACTAAATAATTTTGTGATAACCCTGTTCGTTTTGTGCTAATTGGTCCTTAATATGAATATGTTATGTGTTTAATGTGATTTTATGTCCATTATGTGAAAAATATCACTACTAGAAATATGATCTTTTGTGTCTATTTTTTTACGACCGATGTTTGACCGTCGCAAAAAAGTGCTTTTTATATCCAAATCTCGTTCTAATTAACACGCAGTCGTTTCTTTATAAAAAAAAAAATCATCCTAATCGGGTACAACTTGCCCTATCCCCAAATCGGTATGAACTCTCTCTCTCTCAAATTCTCACTCTTCACTCTCTCTCGCTCTACTCTCTCTTTCAACTCACCACACTCCAATTTTATTGTTCATTTGAAGATGTCGATCAATTGTTGATGAATTTTGCAGATTTTGATCGATCTGTTGATGAGATTTTGAAGATTTCAATCTTGCTGTTTCGATGAAATTTCGATTGATTCAATGATCGCGTAAGTCTAATTTTTATTATGCATCTAACTCTGTCTCTGTAATCCCTATATACTTTTTCTCAGCTCCTAAATTTCTGTTTCGGCTTTTCGCGAAGATCCAACATCAGTTTTACAAGAAGTGGATTTCGAAATCAACATGAATTTTTTCAATTCAATTTGTTTTATCCATGCATGCGGTGCAAACTCTGATTTGGAAATAGGTTTTTGATTTGAAAATTCATTTTATTTTTTTAATTATTAAATCTCGATTTTCTTTGGCTTTTAAATGTGGTTGAGTCTGCAAAATCATAAGTTCACAAGTAAATATTGTACTTCTTATATACCTTTTTGATGTAGGTATTCTTGGTGAAATATCTTTGACATGTATTTAAGAAGCTAAGCACACCTTATTTTTCATATCGCCTTCTTATGTTAAAATTCAGTACAAAACAACATTATTTCCTTCTCCTTTTACATTTACTAATCTGGATGCACTTCTTAACTTAATGAATCACCTTCTTATGGCCCTCTAAGGCTTGAGATTAGCTAAAATTAAATGGGAAAAACTTCAAAAATTGGCGTGATCTTAAGGTGGGGCCTATTGAACTTCACATAGCCAAGTTCTAATGTTAGTAAAGTCCTATATTTGTAGTTACCTAAGCTTTTGATCAGTTTTATGTATGTTCTCCTATGATATATTTGTAAGGCTATTTTGGTATTTTTAAAATTTTTGATGGACATGGATTGTAGTGATTCCTCATGGTTGTAGTTTGAGTTTATTCTTGTTATTGGGTCTTCATATAGGGTCTATACTTTCCTGGATGTCTTTTAAAATTCAAATTCTTCAATTTCTAATTTTCGAGTTGGAGTCGGTCCTTCAAGAGTTAGGGTGTCTAAATTCTTCCAATTCAACAGACAGCAAGTTGGAGACGATTTGCTTTTCTGTTTGAATTTTTAACAATTGTACTCTTTGTCCTTAGGTGTATTGCACAAGGAATGCAGGAGTGATTCCTCGATGACTTTTCTTATTCTACTCAATTAACTGTCAAAATGAGACCTTGTCAACCATTTTCTCCTCATCCTTAAAACCCTGTTGGTAAGGCCTAACAACTGCCTACCTCATATACTCGTTATGTACGAAAGGACCCAACACGAGTACTGTTCACACAGCCCCTGAGCTTGCATTACAAAGCCTAAACCCCCATATCTCATCTACTGTCACGACCCAAACCCGGCCCTATGGGTTTAAGCACCGTAACCGGCCAGTAATCTGAGATTACCGAAGGCCTGCCTAACAGTAATCCAGTAAAACAGAGTACAGGGCCTGGCGGAAGCCAATACAGTAAATAAACAATGTCCAATGCGCTGTGACAGTCTACGCATACAAGTACAATCATTCGGAACAGGGATCTAATCCCTATTAAACAGTACAGTAATAATCTATACAGTCTATACAGTAAACAAAACAGTTACAGAGACAGACGAGGAATATTAAAACACCCCAAAGCCGAAGCTTGAACGGCCTGAAACCTCACGGTGAGGCACAGTGGTTGGCTGACAAAACAAAAGCTAGCCTGACGCTCCTAGTAGCGGTCCGGTGCCTGAACACCTACATATATATATGAGCAGTGAGCTAAAGCCCAGTGAATAACATAATGCGTAAAGAGGTTTAGGATGAATGTCTTTTCAATATTTAAAACAGTCCATTGATTCAGTATATCGGTCAGTCAGTTTGTGGCTCATATTTGATGCCGTAACAGTCATTTAGAAATCATAGTAATCGTACGTGGCACATCCGTTAGCAGTACTAGTAGCAGTGTCCGTACAGTAGCAGTAACAGTAACGGTACAGTAACAGTACAGTAGCAGTAACAGTAACAGTACAGTAACAGTACAGTAGCAGTAACAGTAACAGTACAGTAACAGTACAGTAGCAGTAACAGTAACAGTAACATTTCAGAAAACAGTACAGTTCTTATGGACTCAAGAGGTGTCTCGCACAGATTCTAGAGGTGGCTCACTCTGTAGCACTTAGTTCCGTGCAACACTTTGTTCCAAGTTTCACAGATTATAACAGTCAAATGTGGTACATCCAGTAGCTAAACAGTACAGTAGGTCTTAATAGACCGGGTCTTAATGGACCAAACAGTGAATGATGGCCATCAATAAGTAAACAGTAGTGGTTCCACGGGGGAACCGACAGAGATCTCTGTAACAGTAACAGTAAACAGTAGGTGCTAAGGATGCCACAATACAGTTCAGAATATAGGACATACATTCATTCAGTTAACAGTAATCAGTTCAGAAAGCAGTACAGTTCAATTGTTCAGAAGATAATCATTTTGAACATATCTTTACACAGATGTTACTCACAGAGTTCTGGGCTTTCTCTCGCTCTACTCTCTCTTTCAACTCACCACTCCAATTTTATTGTTCATTTGAAGATGTCGATCAATTGTTGATGAATATTTGCAGGTTTTGATCGATCGTTGATGAAGATTTGAAGATTTCAATCTGCTGTTGATGAAGATTTCGATTGATTCATGATCGGTAAGTCTAATTTTTATGTATGCATCGAACTCTGTCTCTGTAATCCCTATATCTTTTTCTCAGCTCCCAAATTCTCTTTGGCTTTTCGCGAAGATCAACATCAGTTCAGAGGAATTGGATTTCGAAATCAACATGAATTTTTTCCAATTCAATTTAGTTTTATCCATGCGGTGCAAACTCTGATTTGGAAATAGGTTTTTGATTTGAAAATTCATTTTATTTTTTTAATTATTAAATCTCGATTTTCTTTGGCTTTTAAATGTGGTTGAGTCTGCAAAATCATAAGTTCACAAGTAAATATTGTACTTCTTATATACCTTTTTGATGTAGGTATTCTTGGTGAAATATCTTTGACATGTATTTAAGAAGCTAAACACACCTTATTTTTCATATCACTTTCTTATGTTAAAATTCAGTACAGAACAACATTATTTCCTTCTCCTTTTACATTTACTAATCTGGATGCACTTCTTAACTTAATGAATCACCTTCTTATGGTCCTCTAAGGCTTGAGATTAGCTAAAATTAAATGGGAGAAACTTCAAAAATTGGCGTGATCTTAAGGTGGGGCCTATTGAACTTCACATAGCCAAGTTCTAATGTTAGTAAAGTCCTATATTTGTAGTTACCTAAGCTTTTGATCAGTTTTATGTATGTTCTCCTATGATATATTTGTAAGGCTATTTTGGCATTTTTAAAATTTTTGATGGACATGGATTGTAGTGATTCCTCATGGTTGTAGTTTGAGTTTATTCTTGTTATTGGGTCTTCATATAGGGTCTATACTTTCCTGGATGTCTTTTAAAATTCAAATTCTTCAATTTCTAATTTTCGAGTTGGAGTCGGTCCTTTAAGAGTTGGGGTGTCTAAATTCTTCCAATTCAACAGACAGCAAGTTGGAGACGATTTGCTTTTCTGTTTGAATTTTTAACAATTGTACTCTTTGTCCTGTGCTACAACTCTAACCGTAGGTGTATTGCACAAGGAATGAAGGAGTGATTCCTCGATGACTTTTCTTATTCTACTCAATTAACTGTCAAAATGAGACCTTGTCAACCCTTTTCTCCTCATCCTTAAAACCCTGTTGGTAAGGCCTGACGACTGCCTACCTCATATACTCGTTATGTACGAAAGGATTCAACACGGGTACTGTTCACACAGCCCCTGAGCTTGCATTACAAAGCCTAAACCCCCATATCTCATCTACCTTCTAGCGACAAAAATTGAAAACTAGCAGTCTCAATGTCCCCTTAACAGCTTCTCTACGTCATCTGTTGTAACATTGCTTGTACAAGAGGGCTCAGCCCAGCACTTGTAACATTTTTCTTAAGGTAACAATATAAAACAAGTTTTAGTGTTTGACTTTGATACACTGTTTGACATAAAAATACGCTAAATATGCTAACAGAAGAACATGAGATTAGTTTTTTGACATTGGAAGAAAGGAAAAAGTTATATACTCTTGTTATGTAGGTTGCTGCTATTATTGTTTTTTTGTAATCAAATCTCAAACTAGCATTAATGCCCCTTCCCTTCAAAGTGTAAACTGAACCAAGCAGGTTGAGGCATTAAGATTGTCTTAATTATAAGTAGTTCTATCTGGCTTGTTAATGGTTCCTTTGATCATGCTGCAAAGCTCAAATGACCAAGCCCGAGGACCTTTTTTGTTTTGTTTTGTATGTTCTATAAGGCTAGCTCAAACAAACTATTGGTTATTCAGTTCAAATATGTATTGGTTATTAATTATGTTTGGTTATTCTTAGACATAATTTCCTATCTTATGGCTTATGCATTGTATAAGGTTTGAAATTCAGATGAGCCATATGCCTATGAAACATGAATGCACCCTACAGTTAATGATAGTTGTAGATATCCTGTCAAGGCTTGAGGTTCTGTCAAGCTTGAAGAATCCTTAAATTATGTTAAGGAGTGCCTAGATAACAGCCTTTACTTGCCATAGCTTGGTTTGTCTTGTGTACATACTTGATTTGCGGAGTACAGAACGTCACTCTTCTACGTGAAATTTCATTAATGCTTCTCTGTGGATATCTGTTTGTTTATGTTATTCTTCTTTCTCATTTTAAACCTTGATATCAATAATGGATATAAAATTCTTAATTCAATCATTCAATTCAGTCAATCACCAAAAAAGATAAACAAATAAATAAATCTCTAGCCTAGTGGTTGGCTGGATTTTAACAAAGGATTTCAATTTGAGTTATATAATTATTTATTAACTAACATAAAAATCATATGCATTGTTTAGCAAATGACATGTCCAAACCTGTACTTGGATGAACACTGCTACTTAATAATTTGAGTTATATAATTATTTATTTATTTATTTAATTTAAATTTACTCTTTGACATGGACCAACTGGATTTGTGACAAGGGTAAGCATATTCATCACGTAACAAAAATTATAGGGGTAAAGTAAAGAATCTTAACCAAAGCATATTCTTGTTATTGGGTTTCAACCCTTCGTATTTGGGGAAGTTCACTTTTTCTAGCAGTTTGTGGCTTCAGAGTAAGAAGAGAATCAAGTTTTTGGTGAATATTTTCAAATTTTTGATGTTGTTCCATGTAAAGTTGTATTGAATATGGACATGATAATATTAACCTCTTGTTTTCCTGAGAATTATTTTAGCCATGGCCCCAATTGGTATGATGCACTTTAAGAATAGCTTTGTGACTACCCAAAGGAGATTAGGGTTTTGCCTTAAAGCTTTCGCTACTTAAGCACTTTATAGCACTGCTGACTTTGAGACTGTTAGGGATATCAAAGAGAACCTTTGCTACTTAAGGTAAAGAAATAACATTATAGTTTGGTATGCTTTTTTGGGATTTGTTTCATTACAATTTATTAGATCTGTTTTCCTGTAGTTATGATTACAAAAGGGAATATCAATTGGGACTTGAGACTACCATCCTTGTTAAGAATTATACTGTAAGTTTATTCTCTTATCTATCTGTGTAATTATATAGAATCTTCCAGGAATTGTTCAACATTGTATGTTGTTTGACGAGTTTCATTCATCTCTATTTGCCTATTTTTTATTATAGTACGTAGTTGTTCTGAAAATTTCAATTCTTGAAGGTCATATTTGAATTCTACTAACAGTCTATGTTAATATATAAAGTTTCCATTAGGAAAGATTATCAGATGTTGCCTAATCAACTTGGTATGCTCTGATAAAAAATCTTTTTTAATTGATGGTTGGTTGATCATCATGATGATAGCTGCTTCTTTTCTTTTCTTTTTTCTTCTTTTTTTGTTGAATTAGAAAGGAAGTTACATTGAAGTAAAAAAAAAAAAAGGGGGTTCATACGAGGAACTATTTTACGATAAGAAAGGAACCTAATATGTCAGATAATAAAAGAGGATACAAACTTAACAATAAAATTAGCTTCTCTGTGGACACATACGCCCTGGAAATTACTCGTTAGTTGTAGGCACTCGTTCAAACAAAATTTGGTTTGTTTAGTTATTGGTTGTCCGCTTGGAAAGTTGTGTAGTATTTTCCATGATTAGAATTCAATAATTAAGCATTAGGTGTTAGCTTGAATAGTCCAAATTTCATCTGTATTGTTACTTGTACCAATGGGACATTCGAAAGCTTATATGCAGTGATAATTTGATTTTTTCTGTGATATTTTTGTGAGATGATTAAATGATTAACTCTTTTCAAACTAGTATTGATTCTAAGAACAATTCTGAACCTCTTTGTACCGCTGTTGGAAAAAGTTTTGGCATCCAAGTTAGTCAATTAATGTATTCTTTGTATCCATTTTTGTTTTGGCATCCAAGTTAGTCAACTAATATATTGATGTATATTTTTGCAGGTAGTGTTAAGGGAGTAGTTGATATGATTGGGTGGGTGATATTGAGAGCTAAATTCAGATTATTATTATTTTATTTTATTTGGAGTACTTGAATCTATTAGTATTTTGTATAAATACTTTTAAGGATGGTTGATGGATATTTGTTTT
Source organism: Camellia sinensis (assembly GCF_004153795.1). Lineage (NCBI taxonomy): Eukaryota > Viridiplantae > Streptophyta > Magnoliopsida > Ericales > Theaceae > Camellia > Camellia sinensis. Next base: position 204,220 of record NW_021025664.1, on the reverse strand, counting down.
GCATGTATAGAAGTTTATATTTTGTATGCACATTTTTTTTTTTTTTTTTTGAAGAAAGATAATTTTGTTGAGGGAAGTGATGGAAAATAATACAGGTGTATTAGAATTTTTACAAATATCACTTTACATTTATTGTATATAATATTTGAGTATATATATATAAGAATATAGGTTGCTAAAACATTGTAGGTATTTTATTTATTTAGTTATTTATATTTTTTTTTGCAACTGTAACAAGATGGTCACTAATACATTGTAGGTATTTTTTTAATTTTTTTGCGATGGCAAAACATTAGTCGCTATAAGTAGATTAGGTGGTCGCAAATAGTTTGCGACTGCTATTTTGCGGTCGCAAAAAGTATTTGCCACCCCCACATTCGCAACCCCTATTTGCCGTCGCATGGGTCGTCGCAAAAGGTTTTTTGCGACTGTTTTTTTATTATTTGCGACGGCTTGTAACAGTTGCAAAAAGTACTTTTTTTAGTAGTGTATGTGGCTTTGAACTTCTATCTGTTCACCGTAGGAATATCTGTTTGATGGTCTGCTTTGGAAATTAAATTGAAGGCCTTATCGGCCACAGACACCGAATTTGATTACGCCATAGTGATTGGCATAATTTTTAGAGCCTACGGTGAAGTTTAATTGAAAAATGGATTCGGACCAGATTAAATTGATGAAATTGTTGAATTAGTGCCCAATTATTTATTATTATTAAATTGAAATAGTGGGATTTGTTGTATAAGGGCACTACACCCTTAATTCTCCTTCTTTGTTGCATTTTGGCTGATCTTGAGCTCTAAATAGAGAGAGGGCCGGCTAGAGAGAGGGAGAGAGAAACAATTGAAGATTTGCTCAAGAAGCTTGAATAAATTGAAGGCTAGCTCAAGAATTAACCTTAATTTGGAGGATTAAAACTCCTAGGTGTGTAAATTCATGAGTTTGAACTTGTAATTTGTGAATTAAAGATTAATTGGTGATCAAGAACAAGAGTTGTGCTTTAATTGATGAATTTGAAGTTAAAATGCACATGCATGTATAGGATCACCATGATTTTGCATAATCAAGCATGTATTAAGTTGAATATGGAAAAATGAGTGTTAAATCATACATGCAAGTATGTTTTTGTTGAGTTTCATAAGAGTGAACACCATTTGCATCATCTAGGCTGTGAATAAGGGTAATACATCACATGCATGTATAAATTATAAGAATAGGAGCTTTGAATGCATGAATTTGCATGTTGAAAATGAGTTTGGTGTCAATTGGGACATGCATGTGTTTGATTTATGAAATTGAGCTCCATATTGATGTAGATGGGTGTTTGTATCATGATAGTATAAATATATTTGAAGTTTGAGCCAAAAATTATGAGTTTGGAACCTTTGGAGGTCGAATTGAGCTCAAGAACAAATTCTGGAAAACCCAGAATTCTTGATGTCCGCTCGAGCGGGGAAACCGCCACTCGAGCGTGAAATACGAGCTCCCAGAATATTTTGTAGACATGGCTTCCGCTCGAGCGGGGAAGTTCACGCACGAGCGGGGAGCTATGTAGACAGATTTTCAGCTCGAGCGGCCGAGTTCGCGCTCGAGTGTGAAATTGATATAACCAGCACTTTTGCAGACCTCATGGGTCTGCTCGAGCGGGGAAATCCACGCTCGAGCGGGGACCCTGTTTTTTGAAATTTTGAAAAGACATTCTGTGTTTCGTTTTCTATTCTCTTTCACTTCTAAGTACTCTTAGGCATACATTGAGCATTGTAATTGAGTTAAAGAGATAAGAATGAAGCCTAAAGAGGAAATGTGAACTTAGAGCGGATTAAATTGTTTGTGACCCTTTTGTGTTCATGGAATGTGTAGGGTCGAGCTCCAGGGCAAACCAACCAACCGATCACTGTGAGTAATGTATTAACAAGATATTTGAGATATGTTATTGTCCAACTGTTTACTTCTACGTAAGTTTTGTAAGTTCATTAATTTGAATAGTGGACAACGATTGACATGAATGATTGGGCCGAAGACCGATTGATATAAATGATTGGGCCGAAGGCTGATTGACATAAATGATTGGGCCGAAGGCCGATTGACATGAATGATTGGGCCGAAGGCCGATTGATATGAATGATTGGGCCAAAGGCCGATTGACATAAATGATTGGGCCGAAGGCCGATTGACATGAATGATTGGGCCAAAGGCCGAATGACATGAATGATTGGGCCGAAGGCTGATTGACATAAATGATTGGGCCGAAGGCCGATTGATACAAGTGATTGGGCCAAAGGCCGTCTGCTGTAACTATTTTAAAGATTGCATATGTATCTTCCTTATTGATATTATTCACTGGGCTTTCGCTCATGCTCATTCATGTACATGTAGGTAAGCCAAGGGACGTCCAGAACCAGCCTCGGTGAAATTGTGAGAAACAGTCAAAGTTTTGAGGAGTCAGCCCAAACGTCTCACGCACGAGACTGTCTTCGCTTTTGTCCTTTGTTCATAGTTTTGTTATGTTAGCGAAAGCATTGGACTACTTTTGTATATAAGTCTTGGGTTCGACTGACTTAAACTTGTATGATCCTGTATGTACAATGTTTTGTGTTAGTACATATTTTGATGTGAGTTATTAATATATAAATGTTTGGAATGTTATGGTGTGCATATAAGCACAGCTCTATGGACAAAGTATTAAATTTTGCTTCTGTTTGGCCCCTTTACTCTGATGAGATTTGTTTTATTGGTTTGAGGCCATAGGTAATCTCATGATTACTAGCCGGTTATGGACTTAACCCATAGGGGCGGGTTCAGGTCGTGACAAATTTTCACATATGCTAGTAAGGAGTCCAGATCCTCTGCCGCATTTCTCTGCGGCAGTACCTGCGGGCCCCAAAACGACGCAAAATTTCATAAAAAACAAAGACACAAAAACACAGAAAAAAGGAAAGAAAAAAGTAGAGGAAGAGATAAAGGAGAAAGCAGCCTCAATTGAGCTTTTGAACCCTAACCCTTCTTCAAAGACCCCTTCCTCTCCCTCGCTTTGGTTGCCGCTCCATCGTCGTGGTTTTATCTTCCTTCACTGTTGAACAATTCTTTACCCACCACAACGACATCGCATTTGCCAACCGACCCAAGTCCCTCTCAAGCAAGCATCTCGGCTACAACGACACCACCATCGGATTCCACCCCTACGGCAATCTCTGGCACAACCTTCGTCGCGTCACCACCATCTAGATCTTCTCCTCCGCCAACCTCCACCACTCATCCGTTGTCCGAATCGAGGAAATTCAGTTTCTCGTCGGAAAGATGTTTTGAGCCTCCAGTGGGGAAACCCAGAAGGTGAATTTGAAATTTGTGTTCTGTAAGTTGGTTATGAATGTGATAATGAGGATCTCTGAAGATTGTGTTCAACATTTTTCATTATAAGATTGTGTTCTTCTCCTCTCTCTCTCTCTCTCTTCCTCTGCTTTCTTCTTCCCCTCTTTCTCTTCTCTGATTCTGTGTTTTTGCGTCTTTTTTCTTTTTGAAATGACCGCCGCAAGGACCGCCGCAGAGAAATACGGCAGAGGATCCGGACTCTGCTAATAAGAGCCTCCTCACTTGCTGAAGGTAATAATTTTCATCTAAAAACAGGACAAGTACTAGCCCTTGGATCTTTACATTTTACATCCTACAGCTAGCACACATACACTATTTGAATTAACAAACATTTAACACTGAGATCTCATTTGGAACCCAGTTTATAAGTTGTTTATTAATTTATTTGAATCACATCACCTCTCTATTATTTTGTACATCTTTTTGTAATAAGCAAAAAAATCAGCTCACAAGTTATACCCAAAACAATCCTAAGGAGGTTGGTGTATTGGGTTGAGTTGGCAGTCTTTCATTGCCATTTTAGGTGGATTGAGAAAATTAATATGCATTCGTCCACTTAGTTAACGGATGAATATTCAGTGAATCATGCAAATTGACAAATGGATGCAAATTAGTTTGATGGTTCTAGTTTTACTGTTTCAGGCATTTTTTTTGAATTATTTTTCAGTAATTATTTACTATTTTGATTCCAAATTTTTTTATTCATAATTGTTTATAATAAAAATAAAGACCCAACTTTCTTATTTCATAAATAGCAAATATATTTACTAAATAGAAGGTTCTTTTTTTAACACACAATGCATAAAAACACATTTTCTTTGAGGTATTGGCGAATCGGGTTGGATCGAGTAGCCTCTCATCTATTAGACGGATTGACAAAATTGCATCTGCATCCATTCTTTTGGACTATTAAAACAGTCCATTCTTTGACAAATTGATTTGAATCATACTTTTTTGACAGATTATTTGAACCATACTTTTTTGACAGATCAAATGAATATTTACCCAACCCTACTTAAAGCATAAAATTGAATCCTACTTTTTTTTTTCTTTCTTGCATGTACACTTTTAACACATATTTGAAGCTATTCCAAATATGGAGGGTCTTGGAGAATTTTCAACAGCTCCCTTAAAATTATAAAATTTTTATTTTCTTATAAACAATTTTTTGTTGTTCCACTGATATGTTGTTGTTACCCTTAAAATTTTCTATAAAATTTAGCTATTTTTTCATTTTAGGAATTATTTTTTCACAAAATTACTCCGACAATACTCCTTTCTTCGTGTACGAGCAAGAAATATTCTTTCTCGTATAATCGTGTTGATCAAGTCTGCGCTCCTCCGTACGACGTCGCTTTACTCCCTGAAAACACAAACGTGAGCTAGCCAACGGGTGTGTGCCAGATACCTCTCCGATGCCTAAGTCAGCGAAATAGAAAAATAAACAAAAAGCTCTGTATATTCAGGAATCAAAGTTGTGTTACCTCTCCATAGGTGATGTTATGAGTTTTTATTGGTTCTGTGTGGCACAATCCTAGTAGGACTCTTACTCCTCCATGTAGAGTCCTCCTAGGAATCACATTCCTGAAAGATAATGCTTATCCTTCAACATCCCCCTCACTGTTTAATCCAAGTGAGATGGTTTTACCATGGTTGGATGTCAATACGACTGAGATAACATGGCCACGCTAAAGTCGCAGACTAGACCAAGCTCCAACTAGCTCGGTTCTTCATTTCACTGCGCGTGTACCTCAATTGACATATTCCAACTAGATTGTCTGAAACCGTGCTATCCACAATGAGCTTGGACCGAGCTATCTAACAACAAGGTCCTAAACAGAAGCCAACAATACCTTGGCTCAAGATGGTTTGACCGAGCTAACTGCCACCGTGCCGACCGTGGTGACCGAGCTAACTGCAAGGTTCTGATGGATGATCACTCGAATCATCAGAGGCGAAACGGTTTGCTGTTGCCGGAGACCTGTTCGCACTTGACGGAGTTCCAACATCAATCAACATTCGTACATCATCACCAATATATTCGAACATCATCAATAGATTGATATATACGTAGATATACCAATAGATTCATATATTTATTTATATATATATATATATATTGCTGGGGAGAAGGGTTAGGGTTTGAGTTGTTTCACATACATGATGATGATGGATGATCACTCGAATCATCAGAGGCGAAACGGTTTGCTGTTGCCGGAGACCTGTTCGCACTTGACGGAGTTCCAACATCAATCAACATTCGTACATCATCACCAATATATTCGAACATCATCAATAGATTGATATATACGTAGATATACCAATAGATTCATATATTTATTTATATATATATATATATATTGCTGGGGAGAAGGGTTAGGGTTTGAGTTGTTTCACATACATGATGATGATGGATGATCACTCGAATCATCAGAGGCGAAACGGTTTGCTGTTGCCGGAGACCTGTTCGCACTTGACGGAGTTCCAACATCAATCAACATTCGTACATCATCACCAATATATTCGAACATCATCAATAGATTGATATATACGTAGATATACCAATAGATTCATATATTTATTTATATATATATATATATATTGCTGGGGAGAAGGGTTAGGGTTTGAGTTGTTTCACATACATGATGATGATGGATGATCACTCGAATCATCAGAGGCGAAACGGTTTGCTGTTGCCGGAGACCTGTTCGCACTTGACGGAGTTCCAACATCAATCAACATTCGTACATCATCACCAATATATTCGAACATCATCAATAGATTGATACATACATACACCAATAGATTCATATATTTATTGGTATATCTATGTATATTATGAAGGGTACTGTGTGCTGGGTTTTGTTCTTGGTGACTGGGACGGCTTTGATGTTTCTTTGTCTCTCCAGAGAAAGAAACACCTCCTCTGTTCCTGGTAAACTTCTATGTTCTTTTAAACATTTGGAGAGATTTAGACATTAGACAAATTATGGTACTTATTATGTTTGAATCAGTATTTTGACAGTTAAATTAAGGGCAGTTACACAACGTCGGGTACGCAGATTGGGATCCAAAACCCAGATCATCGCCGCTCAAAAAACCCCAATCTGGGACGACTCTGTCGACCGACTATCCCTATCCTTCGACGGCGAACCGGTCCTCCTCTCTGCCATCTCCGGCGCCACCTGTCGGCCCGCCGCCGTCTTCGGTGTCTCCATTACCAGATCTGATGTTCAACTGCGATCCGATCTGATGTTTAATGAATATGGTGTTTGAAACATATGAACACCAACCCAAAATTATTGAATCTTATGTTTACCATTTTGGGTTGGTGTTACATTAGGTTAATGAATATGATGATTGAAATCTGATGTTTAAATGAATCTGATTTTTTGGTGTTTATGTTTAAATGAATCTGATGTGTAATTTTTCACGATGTTTTGTTTATGATGTTCTAACATTGGTGTTCCATGTTACGGAATAATGAGCACAGTGCGAAATCGAAATCGATCATTCCGTAACTGTGTACGCGATGTAGTTGATGTTCATGTTGATTATGTTCACAATGTTTGATGATGTTTGATGAATAATCCTAATGTTTAATGGTTGATGTTTAATGAATAATCTTGACGTTGCTAATGTTTGATGTTAGATAAATAATTCTAACGTTTTCAATGTTTTCATCGATATTATACGAATAATTCTGACGTTGCTAATGTTTGATGTTTGATAAATAATCCTGACGTTGCTAATGTTTGATATTTGATGAATAATGTTTGATGTTTGAAAAGATAGGAAATCATAAAAAGGCCTATAGTAAGTTTCTTGGGAAATAGGACCTATTAGTCTAACAAAAAACATTTGGGACTAAATGGATTAACATTTCTAAATTTGGGATTTATTGGTGCTTTCCCCATGTTTTTTATCAGAATTTTTTATTTAATAGAATTAACTCAAAAAATGAAATTCATAATTATTCTCCCATAGAATAATAAAATTACTTAAATTATTAATTGAAATATATTTCTAATATCATTAAAAACTGTTAATTAACTTGATGATTTATTATTAAAAGAGTAATTTGTTATGAAATAAGAAACCTCAAGGGGTGGAATGTAATTTCCAGAACCACAAAGAGCGATTCATATTTTAATCAAATCACAAGAAATGTATTTATAATTTATCCAAATTATTAATGAGTCCTAATAGTTGGACTTAATTCTTTTTAAGTCCTATTGAAAGTTAGTCTTCCTAAAATCGTCACTAAAAATAATTTTTTATAAATATTTTTTGCATGTCACTAAAAATTGATAATTGATAATTTTTTTGTTGCGATTTTTATAAATTGTCACTAAAACTTACAATTAGTAATGTTTTTCTGGGACTAATTTTTCAAATTGTCGCTAAGAATTAAAAACTATGGACTTTTTTTGTAATAATTTTTTTAAACTGTCGCTAAAATTTATAATTAGTGACGTTTTTTGTAACAATTTTCAAATTGTCACTAAAAATTAACTATTAGTGACGTTTTTAATAGTATGTAATGAAAATGTCATTAATTATCACATGACATATTAGACAATAAATTCACCTAATAGAACCTACACATAAATTTATTAGACCATCGGTTGATTAGAAAAATGAAAGTCAAATTAGTAGTGAAATATACACATCATTTATAGAAAAATAATGCAAGAACTATTTATTTCATAACTAACAATATATCGTATTGTTATTTATCTTATTCAGCCCGTCTAAACAATCGACCCTTAAGTCTACAGTTTTTTACAAAGAAATGAAGAGAGAGATCATATTCTTGCTTGCAATTTAGAAAAAGTGGAGAGAACAAATTCTTGCTTTGAATTTGGCTTAGAAAGAGAACAAATTCTTGCATGGGGAAAGGTTTGATGCCACAACCCCTTTTCTTCGGGTGATTCTATCTTTTCCCCCACCAACGGGAAATTATTCAATATTCTCAAAATATCACGTGGTCATACTTTAAACCAATCATCAATTACTTAGTCTCATATTATTCTCTCATTTCCAACATGAATTGTGAGCCCTTACGCCTCTCTACCAATCAAAACCTTATAAAGCACCACGTGTCTATATTCCAGGAGTACTAAATAATCAACCCCCATCAACACCCTTGTCAAACACAAATTTTTTTTTTTTTTTTTCCCTAAAGATAGAACAATTCTTGCATTCAACTTTAGAAAGAGGAGAACAAATTCTTGCATTCTTGCAAACGAAAAGTTTCCATGCCACAACCCCTTTTTTTAGGTGGTTCTATTGTTTTTCACCAAAATTCGTATGTCATCCACACACTAGAAAATATACATATATATATATATATATATATATATATTTTCCGCCGCAAGGACCGCCGCAGAGAAATACGGCAGAGGATCCGGACTCTGCTAATAAGAGCCTCCTCACTTGCTGAAGGTAATAATTTTCATCTAAAAACAGGACAAGTACTAGCCCTTGGATCTTTACATTTTACATCCTACGGCTAGCACACATACACTATCTGAATTAACAAACATTTAACACTGAGACCTCATTTGGAACCCAGTTTATAAGTTGTTTATTAATTTATTTGGATCACATCACCTCTCTATTATTTTGTACATCTTTTTGTAATAAGCAAAAAAATCAGCTCACAAGTTATACCCAAAACAATCCTAAGGAGGTTGGTGTATTGGGTTGAGTTGGCAGTCTTTCATTGCCATTTTAGGTGGATTGAGAAAATTAATATACATCCATCCACTTAGTTAACGGATGAATATTGAGTGAATCATGCAAGTTGACAAATGGATGCAAATCAGTTTGACGATTTTAGTTTTACTATTTCAGGCATTTTTTTTGAATTATTTTTCAGTAATTATTTACTATTTTGAATCCAAATTTTTTTATTCATAATTGTTTATAATAAAAATAAAGACCCAACTTTCTTATTTCATAAATAGCAAATATATTTACTAAATAGAAGGTTCTTTTTTTAACACACAATGCATAAAAACACATTTTCTTTGAGGTATTGGCGAATCGGGTTGGATCGAGTAGCCTCCTATCTATATTGACATGGTGTCAATGAAAGATATTTATAAAAAAAAAGAAAAATATTAATAATTAAAATTATAAATTTTTTATTTTCTTATAAACAATTTTTTGTTGTTCCACTGATATGTTGTTATTACCCTTAAAATTTTCTATAAAATTTATCAAGTTTTTCATTTTAGGAATTATTTTTTCACAAAATTACTCCGACAATACTCCTTTCTTCGTAAGTTTAAAATATTCAATCATTATTAATGAAAATTAAAAAAACAAAAAACAAAAAACAAGAGAAGATATCGATCCAAACAAAAAGAATCACATTGACATGACAGGATCAATACAATAATAAACGAACAATTATTCATTGCCTACAAATCAATATGACCCATTCATTGCATGAGTTTCCCACATGGATCCGCATAATAAATTATTCAAATTGATTTGAAACATTATCACATGAGATGTTGAATAATTTTTCATAATAAAAACAAGGGAAAATCGGTCTAAAGTCCCTATCCAACTTTTAGTAATAGATTAGGTCCACAATCTGTTCTTTTGTAGTCTAAGGTCCCTCACCCCATTCCCACTCCTAAACTCACCCATCTCACACCACTCTCACCACCACCACCACCATCGCTGGAATCTGACCCATCAGGAGGACACAACAACTCGAACAGCGAGCTATCACCGAGGGAGCAAGACAGGTTCCTTCCGATCGCGAACGTGAGTCGAATCATGAAAAAGGCTTTACCGGCGAACGCCAAGATCTCCAAGGACGCCAAGGAAACAGTTCAAGAGTGCATTTCAGAGTTCATCAGCTTCATCACCGGCGACGATTTGCTCTGGGCCATGACGCCACTAGGGTTTGAAGAATACGTCGAGCCATTGAAGGTGTACTTACTGAGGTTCAGAGATATGGAAGGAGAGATATGTTGTGTCCTGTTTGGTAATTGATTTATGTGCATTTAAAAAAAATTTATGAAAAAATTTGTTGCAGTTTTAACAAGTCGAAGATGAGTTGAGTATGAATAATTTGATTTTTTTAAAAGTATACACACAAACTAGTTCTTACAAAATTCTCTAGTTTGGTTGGACTGAATTTTCTCTAGGTTGTTGGACTGAATTTTCTCTAGGTTAAACCCAGAGAAATTTGAATTTTCTCTGGGTTAGATGTGTATATAAGAACCAGTTTGTGAATGTTCATTCATTGACCAACAAAAAGAGCTTGGAATAAACATGAGAAATATAGAAGGCCAAGTCAAACTTGGTGTAAACTGGTTGTTGATTGATATGCAGTTGGTTTTGCAGATTTGGCCAATTCTGCAGACTAATACGAGTTGAGCAGAGTATGAGTAAAAGCAATAGAAGAACCCAAAAAATTTGGAACAAAGCTACGATTAGAATTGGAAATTGGTTGTGCTATGTTAGGAACAGGTACTGGCATTCTGGTTATAAATGACGAGTTTGCAAGCTTGGAAACTGATATGTTAGACACACATGATGACTTTATTTCTTCTAATGAATCAGAAATAAAAGAATGGGATTTTCCTGAAGAGGAACTAGAATCTAATGATTTTGGGAAGTCGCAATTTATCATGAATATCAACAGAAATAGAAGCTATGGCAACAGCAGCTATTGCATCTGGTCATGCCCGGAGAAATTCTTTGGGTTGAGAGAATTTCTCTGGCTGGGAATTTTCTCTGGATTGTGGAGTCCAGAGAAATTCTCTAGGTGGGAGAATCTCTGGAAATGTATGTCTGAGAATTTCTTTGGGTTTGGAGAGTCCAGAGAAACAGAATCCCTTTTCTTTCCCTCCCCTCCTCACAGCAGCTTCCTCCATACCTTCTCCCTTTCCTTCCCTTTTCTCCCCTTCCACCTAATTGGCAGTCATAGTTATATATATATATATATATATATTCACAATTCCCAGAGAAATTTGAATTTTCTTTGGGTTGAATCCAGAGAAATTCAGAATTTCTTTGGATGAAATTTCTCCGGATCAATTTTCTCTAGACCAATTTTTTCTGGACTAATTTTCTTTGGACCAATTTTCTCTGGATCAACCTGAGGGACCTTAGACATTATGAAAATATTTGGTGTCCTTTATGCTAGAAAATGTTAATACCAGGGACCTTAAAAAAAAAAAACCCTAAAAACAAAACAAAATAAAATAAAAAATAAAAAAGAGAGAAAATTAAATTATTTTACAGAAGTTCGTGTATCAATTTGCGACTCTTGCAATAATCACACATGTTTTTCTTGAAAGCGATATATGTCAAGTATTGTGAAAAAATATCATGAAAAACCTTCATAAAAAAAAATTATCCTTAGATTAATTTGTAATATTTTATTGTAAATAAAAAATTTTATAATATTTATTTCCTAATACCTAAGATTACTCTTCATAAAATACCTATCAAATTGTTATTGTGGTTGGACACGATGTGGAAAACTAGATCTAGAAAATGTAACTAAAAGTTTTTTTTAAAAAAAAAGAAAAAGAAAAAGAAAATTGTTTATAATACATTTTACATAAAAATGCATTTTATAAACATTTATCTTCATTTAGTTAACCAAAAATGTTTTAAAACTCTAATTTGTGAGTTCTAATAGTTCTAATGTGTATATAAAACCCATTTAATGTGATGTTTTGATTTTATTTTTATTTATTTTTTACATTTCATCTTATTAGAGCCCAATTAAAATTCTAATTTTAAAGGAATGTATTATTGTTGTTTAGTTAACTAAGATACAGCACTCGTTAGCAGGAGCATATTTATTGTGAGACCTCAGTTGTAACTGGCATCCTACGGACAAGGACATAGATGATGAGGTTACTTCATTTTGGCCACACATCAAATTATATAGGACAGAGGTACAAGATTGGACCCTATGTCGAATACATTTAGGGTAAATTATTAGGGTAAATTATAAATATATCTCATGAGATTTGTTTGATATATATATTATCTTTTGTGACTTAAAAAATTATAAATATTTTTTATCAGATTTTTTTATTTAATAGAATTAACTCAAAAAATGAAATTCATAATTATTCTCCCATAGAATAATAAAATTACTTAAATTATTAATTGAAACATATTTCTAATATCATTAAAAACTGTTAATTGACTTGATGATTTATTATTAAAAGAGTAATTTGTTATGAAATTAGAAATCTCAAGGGGTGGAATGTAATTTCCAGAACCACAAAGAACGATTCATATTTTAATCAAATCTCAAGGAATGTATTTATAATTTATCCAAATTATTAATGAGTCCTAATAGTTGGACTTAATTCTTTTTAAGTTCTATTGAAAGTTAGTCTTACTAAAATCGTCACTAAAAATAATTTTTTATGAATATTTTTTGCATGTCACTAAAAATTGATAATTGATAATTTTTTTGTTGCGATTTTTATAAATTGTCACTAAAACTTACAATTAGTAATATTTTTCTGGGACTAATTTTTCAAATTGTCGCTAAGAATTAAAAACTATGGACTTTTTTTGTAACAATTTTTTTAAACTGTCGCTAAAATTTATAATTAATGACGTTTTTTGTGACAATTTTCAAATTGTCACTAAAAATTAACTATTAGTGACGTTTTTAACAGTATGTAATGAAAATGTCATTAATTATCACATGACATATTAGATAATAAATTCATCTAATAGAACCTACACATAAATTCCCCATAAATTTATTAGACCATCGGTTGATTAGAAAAATGAAAGTCAAATTAGTAGTGAAATATACACATCATTTATAGAAAAATAATGCAAGAACTATTTATTTCATAACTAACAATATATCATATTGTTATTTATCTTATTCAGTCCGTCTAAACAATCGACCCTTAAGTCTATAGTTTTTTACAAAGAAATGAAGAGAGAGATCATATTCTTGCTTGCAATTTAGAAAAAGTGGAGAGAACAAATTCTTGCTTTGAGTTTGGCTTAGAAAGAGAACAAATTCTTGCATGGGGAAAGGTTTGATGCCACAACCCCTTTTCTTCGGGTGATTCTATCTTTTCCCCCACCAACGGGAAATTATTCAATATTCTCAAAATACCACGTGGTCATACTTCAAACCAATCATCAATTACTTAGTCTCATATTATTCTCTCATCTCCAACATGAATTGTGAGCCCTTACACCTCTCCACCAATCAAAACATTATAGAGCACCACGTGTATATATTCCGTGAATAATCACCCCCACCAACACCCTTGTCAAACACAATTTTTTTTTTTTTTTTTCCTAAAGATAGAACAATTCTTGCATTCAACATTAGAAAGAGGAGAACAAATTCTTGCATTCTTGCAAACGAAAAGTTTTCATGCCACAACCCCTTTTTTAGGTGGTTCTATTGTTTTTCACCAAAATTCTTATGTCATCCACACACTAGAAAATATACATATATATATATATATGTTTTCAGCTTTAACTTTTCATAAAAATATATCACCAAAATCACCCCCACCATTTTTGGACCCGGCCACCCCGTAAATGGTATATATATCCATTTCAAATTGTTTGTCTATTTTTAGAATTCCAACTTTAACTTATCAAAGGAGCATGCAACCATGATTTTCAAATTCAAAATTTGATGTGTATTTTACAATAACACCCTTTTATTTCAAATTTAAAATGTATTTTACAATAATACCTTTTTTTTAGGCTAATACCCCATCAAGAGGAGTAAAAATCACATGGAGTTGTTTTAAAACATAATTTATGTGAAATTTATTGGATTATTAGGGCAATCCCACCACCTTCGAACTAAAACAAATAAGCACTAAGGCCTCATGGCATTGTTTCTCTCTATTTCTTTCAATTTTACTTCATTTTTCTCTTCTTTACTTACTTAAAAAAATGATATGCATAAAGAAAAAAACGTTTATCTTCTTTTCTTTTCAAATCACCCAATCCAAACAGGTTACAAGAGTAATCAGCAGTAGAATAACAAGAATAATCGACAAATGAGATTAGATAAAATCAAGTGGAATCAGGAGCAGGATAATAAGAGTAATAAAGGAGATTGGATGGAATCAAGTGGTGAATTACGACACAAAACTCTGTAGAGTATAGGCACACAATGAAAGCATAAAAAATGGGAGAAAAAAAGAGAAATGAGAACATGAATGGAGAGAAAAAAAGGTGGACACGTTTAGTTTGACAGTAAATTATTAAATATTCCTAAAGTAATTATGTGGTGTTGCTTACGTGCCACATGATACTTCTATCCAATAGAAAATTGCACCAACTAAAATTGATTATTTTTTATTTCTCAACTATCTAACAAAAGTAAATCCCCATATCTCACTCATAGAATCTTTTACTACATTAATATTTTTTATTACATTATTAATTTAGACCATTACGTAAATAGTATCATGCGATACTTCACAAGTAACCAATAATTACTCTAGCTTTATTGGTTAACTAGTTATCACTTTTAGCTTTTGGATTTGGATGGTGAAGATTTGAGATTCCCATCTAAGGGTTCAAAATTGTTTTCAGGAAAAATTAAAAAAAATTAAATAAAAAAGAAACTCAGTGTTTCACCTTTCTAACAAAATTAGTGGTAACCATATGCACGAGATTTTATAAATTAAAAACAAAATAATTATTTTGAAATAATTTAATATTTTATCTTGTGATATATATGAAATTTGTAAGTTAATTTTTATATTTATAACTTTTAAAATTATTAGTTTAAAAAAATTAAAATATATATATATATTTATATATATATTTAGTACAATTTTGATAATTTGTATTTAAAAAAGTTAAATCTAATTAAATGAGATTAATTGAGTTATGACATCTCTTTTTGTTATGAAAATATACAAATTTAAAAGTTATAATTAAAATAAATATATAATTTTATTATTAAATATGAAATGAAGTAATATTTAACAATAATTAATATGATTTTCTATTATTAATCTAATAATTTAAGTTACATTTCTTTTGATTTCAATTTCATAACTAAAAATACAATACGAATATAATACACACGCGTATTTCTAGTCTTCATGAGTAAGAAGGTTTCAAAATATTTTCAAACTTTCATCATTTTCTTTTAATTTTTTTTTATCTAATTTGATTTTAAATTTGAATAAAACTTTTGATTTAATATGAATTACTTTAACTTTTTCATTAAATTTTTACCAATTTTTAAAAGAGCTTTCATTCTTATCCCAATTTTTTTTTTTTCTTTTCACCAATTTTGATAGAAAAAACAATAATTTTCAAAGTTTCATCTTTTTAAATTTTTATCAAATTATAATTTGATAAGAAAAAATATATTAAAGGTTGAAGATTCTCTTAATTGGAATTATAGTGAAATAACATCTTGAAATATTCAAAGTTTGAGTATGTGGTTGGTTAAAATGTATAATTTAATTAATTCTCTTCTCATATTTGTATAAAAATTGACACTTATGACTAAATCATTATAAGTTGGATTATGGAAAAAATTTTGGAATGTCAAACGTTTTCCATTTGTGAATATCCTGCATATTCAAAAATGAAAAACAAAAAAAAAGAAGAAAAAAATGTGTAGCTCTTTGATATGTGTTTATCAATTTTGTTTTATAGATATAAACAATTGATGTTTCAATTTAAAAAATTAAAAAGTAAAAAAAAAATAGATTGGGTTTTTTAGAGATTAAAAAAACCATCTAACTCTTCTATATACTATTAAGATGGACTATTTCAATTTAAAAAATTAAAAAGTAAAAAAAAAATAGATTAGACTTTTTAGAGATAAAAGAAACCATCTAACTCTTTTATATACTATTAAGATGGACTATTTTAATCATATAAAAAAAATAGAAATTATATTTAGAGATTATCCTTATATATTGGCCCTATTTGGTAAGACTTGTTTCCAGCTTATTTCAGCTTTTAGCTTAATTTAAGCTATTTTGATGTATTTGGTTCAGCTTAACAATACAGCTTATAGCTTTTTGTAAGTCAAAAATTAACTTATTCTTTGAGTGGGGGAGGAGAACCTTAATTTATAAGTCAAAAATCAGCTTATGTTCACAGTTATAAACTATAAGCTGTTAAGGTATAAGTCATAGTGCCTGTTTGGCAGAGCTTAATTACAGCTTATTTCAGCTTTCAGCTTAATTTAAGTTATTTTGATGTGTTTAGTTTATCTTATAGCTTATAGCTTATAGCTTTTTGGAAGTCAGAAATCAGCTTATTCTTTGAGTAGGGCAGGAGATGCTTTAAGAATAAGCTGAAAATCAGCTTAAGCTGAAAGTTATAAACTATAAGCTGTTGAGGCATAAGCTATAAGCACTTTCTCACAGCTCTACCAATCATTTTCCCACAACTCTACCAAACGAGACCATTATGCTATTATATACAATTATAGTTGTAACAAATTAACTATAATATATCTGAAAAGTTATATTAAGTTTTCATTTTCAATTAATTGAATTATAATTAACAAACTAACAAATACCAATAATGGTTTGATAGAATAGAAAGAGAATAAAAATAAAGAACACAATGATATTTAAAAGTTTTAAATTTACCTAATTATACAAAAATATAATGTTATAGTAAAATCTTGAATTCTCAACAAATTTTCACATTTTTTATAAAATAAAATGACAAAAAGCATAAAAAAATTTGATACCTATTTTTTTTATTTCAATTTTATTGTATTCACTGAAGAAAATAAAATTCGATCAACATCCTTGGCATGGAACGGACATAGATACTTCGATTGTAACCATAATCACCAATAATTCTTCTCTACTATGCAAACCTGTAAACAAACACATAAACCTCACTAAAATCAAAGCCAAAACCAAACCAATAGTAGAGAAAGAGAATCACACAGAGAAAAAATAAAATTAAAAAATAAATAAATTTATAAAGTCGAAGAATGTTACCTCCAATAACTTAAATCTTACCTAACCCAATCCGTTAGCTCTTCTGCCAGTGCCCGCGAAATTTAGGAATTGGGATGACTAATCAGATTATTCTTTAAATAAGATTTGAAAATTGATTAATTTGTCTCAGTAAGTGATTTAAAAAATTTTGATATATATATATATATATATCAGAAAATAGATAATTATACTACTAAATATATTTTAAATTTAGATATTGTCATATTTTTTTTAGATTCATATTTAAATTCTTATCTTTTTTATTTTTGCGCGGTTTCTATTCGGTTTTTTTTTTAATTTATTTAATATGGAGTTATGGGTATCTATTTTTTAAAATTTAATTTATTTGTGATTTCGATTTATTTTTAATTATTATTATTTAGGTAATTCATGATGTGAGTTAGATCTGTAATAGACATATGGATTTTATTGATTTAAAGTATAATGGTGGAAGATATTTTCAAATTAGATTTGTTTAGGTAAACTGTAAAGATTTTTAAAATTTAAAATTGGATATTGAGATGCAAAAGAAAGATTTTAACTAAATAAATAAAAATCAAATGTATTAATTTTATCTGTTTGTGTATCTGATTTTTAGTTTTCTTTTTTTTTTTGTTATGTTATAATATAATATATAAGATATAGATAGATATCTACAACTTTTATGAAAAATATTATCTAATTTTTTGAGAAAGAAAGAATGAAGGAAAGTCTTAATATTTTTTGTTTTTGGAAATCAGTAAGAGAGATTAGGATGGAGCAATTATGAAATATTTTTGTTATTAAATAAATAAATAAGTCAATAGTTTTTTTAATGTATTTTGTAAATTAAAAAAATAATAATTTTAGAAAATTAATTAATTTGTTCCATTAAGTGATTTAAAATTTTGATAGATATACATTAAAAAATAGATAATTACATTATTAAATCATAATTCAAATTTAGATGTTATATCTTTTTGAGATCCATGGCTAAATTCTTATCTTTTTTTTTTGTATGTAACCATAGTGTATAAGAAATTGAAAAGGGTGCTGCAGTAATTATGAAAGAAATCAAAAGGACTTATGGGTTGGGAGAAGTCAATAAATATTGAGATTTTTTTAAATCAAAAAATTAGAAAATCAGAATTACGATATTGGACTTCCCACAAAACTTGTAGATTAAAAACCCCTTTTTCCTTATAATATATAGATAAATTATGAATTTTAAATTTATCAATTTAAATCTTAATTTTTTTATTTATTTTCAATATAAATCATTTTCCTATTTTCATTAAGTAAAACCGATAGGGAAATGAAATTTTAATCATTAAAATTCACAAAAAAAAGTATTTAAATATTTTATGCATACTTACATTGAATTTAATGACTAAAATATCAATTATTTGTCAGTTTTACCCAACAGAAATAGACAAATGATTTAGATTTAAAACAAATCAAAATATTAGGGTTTAAATTGAAAAAATCAAAAATTTAAGATTTATTTTATTAGAAGAGTCAAATTTTAAAAAAAAGAAAAAATTAGGCATAACTACGGGAAAAAAAACCCCAAGACTTTATTCTTGTTACAAAATAAATTTTTAATTTTTAACTTTGTTAATTTGAATCATAATATTTTGAACTATTTACAATCTAAACCATTCGGCTATTTTCATTAAGTAAAACTAATAGAAAAAATAATATTTAGTTATACTCAATGTAGCAACATGTAAAATGTCTAAAATATTTTTTTCATTAAATCTAATGGCTAAAATATCTATTTTTCATTGATTTTACTTAATCAAAATAAATAAATAATTTAGATTAAAAATAAATTTAGATTGATAAAAAAATTTAAAAAAAAAAAAAACAGAATTTATTTTGCTGGAAGAATCAAATTGTGAATTTTTTTTTTATTTATTGAAATTAAAAATTTTCCATTGGTAAGTTTTGGTACGTACCACAAGTGGGACCACCAATAATTGAAGTAATAAAAGGAGAAGGAAATAAAATTAGAAACCAGAGCAGGAAGGAAGACGAGATATATATATATATATTAGTTTTGGAGTTTTCTTAAGTGTGCAAGTGCACACCATGTGCCACTTACACAAAAAGTGTAAGTGTAAGGTGTAAGTATAAGTATAAGGTGTAAGTGTAAGGTGTAAGTGTAAGGTGTAAGGTGTAACTGGGTTGCACATGGTGTGCAACCTCAAAAAAGGTGTAAGTGTAAGGTTTAATTTTTTACAAAAGGTGTAAGTGTAAGGTGTAAGTGTAAGGTATAAGGTGTAAGGTGTAAGTTGCACACCATAACCAAACCCATTAGTTTTAGGCATGAGTTATTATTATAATATATTTAAGTTTTATATTTTGATAAATTTTTAAAAATTAAAATATTATTATTTGTAATTGAATAAAATAAATTATTAGATATATAATAGAATTATGTACTATGATATGTATTATATATAGTTTTTTTCAACAGATAAATATAAAACAAATATTAAGATAATTCTCTCATCTAAAAAAAACTATTAAAATAATTTACTGAATTAATAAAGAAGTAAAATAAAATACATATATGTACATGACTAATTTTATTAATATATAAATCATGCTCGCATTATAAATGATCAATTTTATTAATAAGTAAATCATTAAATAAATTAATAATTTTTAATGATATGAAAATTATTTTTTTGTCAACCATTCTATTAATAAATAAATTATTAATCAATTAATAATTTTTAATGATATGAGAAATATTTTTTAATAAATAATTTTGATAATTTATTATTGCATAGGAGAATAGTTTTTTTTTTTCTTAAGTATTGTGTTAAATAAAAATTTATAACAAATAATAGTTGTAATTTCTAATACTATAAGACCAATTCATATTTTGATCAAATTTTCTGAGTGTATTTGTAATTTGTTAAAAAATAAAAAATTTATGTTTCATAATTAATCAAGAATATTTACATAATTACTAAAAAAATCTGTTATATAATTGATTAAAAGTATTTATACAGTTATTAAAAAATTTCAATTATTGCATAAATAAATTATTCAAAAAGGCGAAACTGAAATACATATTTTGTGAATAACTATAACCCAAACACTAAAAAAAAAAAAAGAAGTTCCATAACTGTGTGACACAGGGACACGTTAAGTGCTATAATCGTGTTGAACGCGGGGATATGTATGGGACACACCACATGGGGGCCGTCGGAGACCTCCACACTTTTCAGGAACGAACCAGACCTACACATTCTTCTCAGAACCCGCATTCTTCATCGTTTCCACGGTCGCTTGGTTCAGGTACAAATTTTCACTTAATTTACAGTGAATTTAGGTGTTTTGTCTGAAATCTTCAAACTTCTGAGGTTTTTGTTTGAAATCCTACAAATTTGAGGGTTTTTTTTTCTTCCATTTCGTTTACTGCTAGCTAAACATCTAGTTTATATTTGTTTGGACACACATGCCCTTAGAATTGGACCAATAATTCAATAAGGGAAAGACTACATGCACCGTTTAATTAAAAAGAAAATAGCATAATTTTATACTTTCTAAGGGATAACTAAATTTAAATAATAAATAATAAATAAAAAGTGTTCATAACTAATGTCATAACAAATAAGAAAATTGTTCACGACTAAAGGTGCATATATATGGTATGAGGTGTGTATTTTCAACAAAATATATAGGGTTAATTACACCTTTCACTTGTAGTTTAATTTAAGGCCAAGTTTGGCAATCCAAAATAAGTACACACTTTTTATCTTTTTATCTTTTTTTCATCACATCATCTCTTTACTTTTCTGCACATCTTTTCGTAAAAAGACAAAAAGTATACTTATTTAGGTCATCCCAAACAAATTTCACTTTAGTCTCTACAATTTTAATTTAAACAATTTGGTCCCTACACTTTAAGTTTATTTTCAATTTGGTCCTTTCATGTAAACTTTTGTTAATTTTGTCTACATGCACACCTTAGAAGATTGATAAGTGTTCCAAACTTACTAATTTTAACTTTTAATTTAGCCAAATTGAAACTAGACTTAGAGTATAGGAACCAAATTGTTCAAATTGAAACTATAAAGACTAAAATAAAATTTGGGTCAAACCACAGAGGTGAAAAGCGTAATCAACCCAAATATATAATTTGATGTTTGGCAAACAAAATTAATGTCTGGAATAATAGCTATCCAGGCATGCCCTTATGGGGAATTATTGAATCCTAATACCGTGGGTTGTGATACAAAATAGAAGACTAAAGAGAGATTCAGACGAATTAGTTACATTGCAAAAGTGATAAGATTTTGTAAATTTTTCCTCATAATTCTAAGTCAATCCAAATAGTATAGGATAATCTATAGGGATTGATAATCACAAGACTAATAGTCTCCGCAATATGGCCATATTTGTTTGGACAAACATAGCCTTGGGATTGGACTAATAATCCAACAAAACACATAATCCAATGTTTTGCTAAGAAAATTAACGTTTACACTTTTAGTCTATGGAGATGGTATTCCTCATATGGTGGATTATTGAATACTAAGAGGGGGTGAGACATTAAATGGAGAACTAAGGAGAGATTCAAAAATTAGCTAAATTAAAAAATTGATAGGATTTTGTCATTCCAAACATGGATAGGATACACAAACCATAGGGATTGATAATCCCAGGACTAACAGTTTCAAGAATGCTAATCTCATCTATTCTAATCCGTTCAAATAAACATGGCCTTAATCTCATCTAATCTAGTCCGTTGAAACATACATGGCTTTAGGGGTTTCCTTTTCATTCTTTTGTTTACTACCCCAACACTATTACCCCTTTTGTTTCATTCGTCCCTCAACTATTGAAAGTGTCTATTGTGCACCCAGACCACACATTTTAATTTGAGTCTAATACATCCATTTGACCAAAAAGCCATTCAAATTGCTAACAGCATGGTAGAAAAAATAGACATTTCACAACTATCTTTCTTCCTAAAGCCAATGTAGTGTCATATGGTTGCACATATATGCCACATGGGCACCAAAAAAACCCATCTCAGGCCCAAAATATAGTTTTTCACTAAAAAAAATACTCCATAAAGCATCCATTGATCCGAAATTATATAGTTTTGAGTTAAAACAATGTAGCTTTTTGACCCATACCCAAACCAAATCCATACCCTAACCTATACCAAAACCCCAACCCAAGCCAAATAGCCAAACCCACCACCTCCCATTCTCCTCTGTCATTCCCCCCACCCCACCAACTCTGCCTCTGCCTCCGCCTCCGCCACTATCACCACCACCACAATCCATCCCACATAACTGAAATCCCCTACCACCATCATAGCAACCTTCAACCAATTCACACTCACATGCACGCAAAGAGAGAGAGAGAGAATTGGGGTTGTCGAACGTCGGGGGTAGAGGATTGGCAACTATGAAGCACCGACACTTCAAAACAAGTGTTGTATCTGTGTCGGACACACGGATATTTTGGGAACACGCGGACACAACGGGGTTATGTATGGGACACACCACATGGTGTGTCCCCTTATTTAATTAATTCATTTTCAGAGAACACGCCGGGACACTTCGGAGAGACACTAAAGACATGCCAAGTTGTCTTTTCCCCCACTTTATTTAATTCTTTTGATAAATGTTAAATGTTTATTATTTTTTCTTAAATTTAATTACTTAATAGATCATTCATAAAAAAATATATAAATTGTAAATGTTAATTTAAAAGTGTTTTTTTTATATAAAAAAATATAGAATTAGAGTTAATTTTTGTTAATATTGATTATTTGTGGATGTAATATTAATCTAAATAGCAAATAAAAATATATGAAAACATATTTTATTGTCGTATTCCCGCTGTATTCGTGTCTCCAATTTTTTGAAATCTTCATGTCTCGTGTCTGCATCCGTGTTCGTGTCCAAGTCTGCATCCGTATCTGTGTCCGTGCTTCTTAGATTGGCGAGGTGGTTGTAAGAGAGGCGGAGGTTCTACAAATTAGGGAACGAATTGAAGATGTCCGGATCAAGATGTTGGCATTACTGGCGTAAAAGGTTCCCAAGCTATTCGACTAGGGGTGAGATTAGTGGAGATGGACCACAAGGAGAGATTGGTATTGTGGTTGGGGCTCGCTAACTACAAATTGGGGAGACCAGAGAAGAAATCACAAGGTAGCAAAGTGAATTTTGTATCAAGGTAGTTTTGCTTGAGGGAGGTGAGGTTGGAGGGGGATTGGCGGCTCTGCTGAGGGTGAGGGTTTTGGGGTGAGAGAGCTGGTTGAGATTGAAGGGGATGGAGTTGGTGAGGGACTAGGAGGCGAGGTTGATGGAGATGACCGGTGGTGAAGAAATATGGAGGAAGGACGTTGGGGGAGGGGGTTGATGGTAGTGACTAGGGGGAGGGGTCGAGGGGTTGCCGTTAGGCACAATTGGGGGAAAGTATTCGGGAGGGGTGGGGTTGAGAGGGAAAAGGATAAGGTAATGGAATTGATAAAGAAATTCAAAATGTGAGAAAGGAGAGGGTGATGGTGGGGATAAGAAGGTGACTAGTTGTGAAGAACCCAGTAATAGCGTCGCTGGTGGGGAAGGGCTGAAACCCTAAGGGAAGAAGATGCTGGGGTTGGGTGGTTTTATAAAACAATTAAGTTGGTGTCAAAACTACGTAGTTTTGGATTAATGCAGCAAAATTTATTTATTTTTATTTTTTTTTTTCAGTCAAAACAACGTAGTTTTGGGTCTAAGATAGGTTTCTTTGGTGCCTTGTGGCATACATATGGACGACATGACGCCAGATTGGTTTTAGGAGGAAAGATAGAGATGAAATGTCTATTGCTCTTCATGCTGTTAACAATTTCAACTATTTATGTACAATGGACTTCGTATACTCAAATTAAGAATGTTTAGGGACACAATAAACACTTTTAATAGTTGTGAATAAATGGTAATAGTTTAATGGTGGTTTTCATATTTTACCCTAAAAATGAAGGGTTTTTACTACACCAATTGATGTCAATAAACATTTTAGAGTTTTCTTTTGTTAAAATGTGTTAAAGTATATAAAGAATACACACTAATACACTGTAAAGTAAAGCACACACACACACCAGCAAGTATACAACGAATACACTGTAAAGCACACACACACACCAGCACACACCCACTAACATCACATGTTCGGATCACACTGTAAAGCACACACCAACACACACCCACTAGCACACCCCAGCACACAAAGAAAGCTTTAGCAATAGTTTAATGTACCTTCTCCTCTCTATAAATAGAGAGAGCCCAGTCTCTTGTAATACACACAAAAAATATACATACTGAATACATCAAAAATATAGAGCTAATTTGCTCTCTCAATCTCTCTCAATTTCTTTCAAAATGTTTTGTGGATGTTGCAGAAAAGCTAAAAAATTCTTCAAACTGCAACGATTTAAGAAATACAGCTTCTTAACAGACCAAAAAAGAAAGAAGTTCTAGATTAATGGCGAAGAGAACTGCCGTTTAAAAAGAGAGAAAAAATGACATTGCCAAGGTTTGTTGTTCTCAAATCAATCTATAACGACAAGTACTTGCGCTACATACATGAAGATGGGCCAATACATGGGTTTCTCCAATTCTCCGAAAAGGAGGTTTCCAGTCCCTATGCAAAGTTCGAAGTGGAGATGGCAAAGACTAGTAATGCGAAGGGACTTGTGCATATAAGATGTTGTTTCAACAATAAATACTTTGTAAGGTGGACGCCAAACCACTGGTGGATTGTTGCTGGGGCTGACGAACCAGAGGAAGATCAATCCAAATGGCCCTGTACATTGTTTGAGACCCTCTATGTGGATGGTGCTATTCATCCAACAATAGAAAATGTTGGTCAAACAATTCGATTTCGCCATGTCCAGCTCGGCCACTACGCATGCTTATGGAGGGCAGCACCCCCGCACGATTCATGTTTATTTGCAGGATCGCCAGATTTTGACCAAGATTGGTGCGATATCTACTCATTCATCGATTGGGAATCACTGTCAACACCCACACCTGCAACGTTTACAAAAGAGAAAATAGCGTTGCCAAGGGTTGTGGTGCTTAAATCAAACTACAATGACAAGTACTTGCGCTACATACATGAAGATGGGCCAGTGCATGGGTTTCTCCGATTCTCCGAAGAGGAGGTTTCTAGTCGGTACGCAAAGTATGAATTGAAGAGAGCTAAGACTAGTAGTGGGAAGGGATGGGTGCATATAAGATGTTGTTACAACAACAAATACTTTGCAAGGGGGTCGGCGAATGACTGGTGGATTGTTGCCTGGGCTGACCAACCAGAGGAAGACCAATCCAAATGGTCCTGTACCTTATTTGAGCCCCTCTATGTAGACGATAGTGCTGCTCAAACAACAATTAGACGTGGTGGTCAAACAATTCGTTTCCGTCATGTCCAGCTCGGCCACTATGCATGCTTATGGAGGGCAGCACCCCCACATGATTCCTGCTTATATGCAGGATCACCAAATCCTGACAAAGATCAGTGCGATGTCTACACAATCATTGATTGGGAATCGCTGCCAATATTGCCACCGAAAGAAGCAGCATTTGCAGGAGAGAAACTGGCGTTGCCCAGGTTTGCGGTGCTCAAATCAAACTACAATGACAAGTACTTGCGCTACATACATGAAGATGGGGAGATGCATGGGTTTCTCCAATTCTCTGGAGAGCAGGTTTCCAGTCCATATTCGAAGTTCGAATTGGAGACGGCAAAGACTAGTGGGAATGGACTTGTGCATTTAAGATGCTGTTACAACAACAAATACTTTGTAAGATGGTCGCCAAATGACCGGTGGATTGTTGCCAAGGCTGCCGAACCAGAGGAAGACCAATCCAAATGGTCATGTACATTATTCGAGCCCCTCCATGTAGATGATGGTGCTGCTCAAACAACAATTGGATCTGTTGCTCAAACAATTCGATTTCGTCATGTCCAGCTCCACCACTACACATGCTTATGGAGGGTAGGATACCCACACATATCATGCTTATTCGCAGGAACAACAGAGCCTGACAAACAACAATGCGATGTCTACACAATCATTGATTGGGAAGCATTTACAAGAGAGACAATAACATTGCCAAGTTTTGTGGTGCTCAAATCGAAAAACAATGACAAATACTTGCGCTACATGCATGAAGATGGGCAGCAGCATGGGTTTCTCCAATTCTCTGGAGAGGAGATTGTGAGCCCGTACACAAAATACGAAGTGGTGATGGCAAAGACTAGTGGTGGGAGGGTAGGATTTTGGCACCTAAGATGTTGTTACAACAACAAATACTTGGTAAGGTGGTCGCAGAACCATGGTTGGATTGTTGCCGGTGCTGACGAACCCGAGGAAAACCAATCCAAATGGTCATGCACATTGTTTGAGCCCCTCTATGAGGATGTTGTAGCTCAAACAATCCGATTTCGCCATGTTCAGAGTGGTTACTATGCATGCTTATGGAGGGATGCCCCTCCACATGATTCCTGCTTATTCATAGGATATTCAACGCTTGACAAGGATCGATTCGATGTCTACACTGTCATTGATTGGGAATCACTGTTGATAGTACCTAAGCACGTGGCGTTCAAAGGTAATAATGGTCACTACCTTAGCACCTGCTGGATTAAGGGACACCCATATCTGCATTTCTCCTTCAGTGACATTGGAGATCACACGGTTGGGAACGAGGTCATCGCAACTCCTGATGGAAGTGTTCGCATAAAGTCTGATCATTTGTGCAAATTCTGGAGGTGCAACAACAATTGGATCTTGGCTGATTCAGATGACTCCACCAGCAATAACTCCTATACGTGGTCATCATGTAACTTTTTAACTAGGTTTTTTCGTCATCAATCACAAGGAAGAAAGCAAAAGCAAAAGCAAAAAGAAGAAAACAAATCCCCCGAATATGACGTGTTGTTTTGGCCGATCAAAGTTGACAACAATGTCGTTGCTCTCCGTAACTTGGGTAACAAGAAGTTCTGCAAGATGCTCACCGCCGATGGCAAGATAAACTGTCTCAGTGCCGCTGCGTCCAGAGTTTCCAGTGCGGTGCACCTAAAGGTGGAGGAAGCTGTTATCTCAAGGAAGATATATAATGTCAATTTTCGCCTTGGAGATGCCAGGATTTACGACAAAAGCATCCTCACATTGGCCACTGAAGATGCTATTAACAGGACCCAAGAACCCAAAACTGTAGACGTCAAGCTCTCGTATTCAGAGAGCAGAACTTGGAATTCCAGCATTTCATTGAAGTTGTTGGGTGTCAAAACCACCATCCAAACCCCTGTTCCACTCATTATTGCAGAGGGAACAATTGAGCTTTCGGGTGAATTTAGTGGAGATTACCAGTGGGGTGAGTCGTTGACAACTGATGAGAAGGTGTACAAGGTTAGTGTGCCACCAATGACAATGGTGAGGGTGAATCTGATAGCGACAAAGGCTTCGTGCGACATTCCCTTCTCTTACGAGCAGCTTGACACCACCACTCTTACTAATATACGACAAATTACTGAAACCATGGATGATGGCATTTACACTGGCAGCAATTGCTTCAACTTCAAGTGTGAGACTGAACAAGAAAAGTTGTGATGATATGTTGAAAAAAAGAAAAGAAAAAATGTACAGCTTGGCTGAGCTTCTCGGTTGCTCTATTGCTGGAAGTTTGCGATGTTGAGGTCTACTCAACCCAGCTTTCATCTGATTTATCGTTTCATTCATATGTTGGGAAATTCTATGATATGTCCCAGTTATGACTTTTATGGCTTTTAATTACAACCTCTTGATTGTTAAAAAAAAATTTACTAACACTTGTAATGTTGGTTATAACTTATGACATATTGTTGTTACTTTGGTTATAACCAAAGAAGTCTTTGGATATGTCTCAAGTGATGTTTGGTTATGACACATTGTGATGTTAATTATCACTCAATTATGATTTATTGTGGTTGTAATTTTAGTTATGATTATAGAGATTTTTTATTATGCCTCAAAGGTGTTTAATTATGATCTATTAAGTTATGACAAAAAGTGATTTCATAACTTGCATATGGTACATCTTTTTTTAAGGATATGTATATTGTAACATTATTCTCAAAAATTATACTCATAATTTTTAATATGTAATTCAAATTTATTCTAAACATAGATTTTACAATACATATAATGCATGTATTGCATTATCGGGGATAAGATCACCATTGTTTGTTTGGGTTCCTGTAAACAGAACTGCTATTAGCCCAGAAAGTTGTGGGCATTAATGGTGTATGTAGACTCCATTTACACCATTCTTATATTGTGAGATCATACTTCAAATAAATCTCGACTACACAATTAATTTTTTAAAATATTTAATATTGTTGATATGTAAATATTACGAAAGAAAAAAAAATTATAATACCTAGAATAAAAACCGGAAACTGATTCAGAATCACATATTGGTGTAATTATCTGATTGTGAGTTCACTCCAAATAAATCCTAGCATTAATGTTGTATTATGTGTAATATCTGGTCCTCATTTTCTCGGTTTGGAATCCCTCTTATTACAAAACCTTAACGCGATTTTAAGAATAATGTATTCTATTACTGAGTTGATTCACGAATCTTAATGATTTAAAAAATAAATAAATAAATAAAAAGAAATGCTTTCTCCAATTTATTGGACTGTCCAGTCCATACGCTTGAACTTCACATGCTGTGGAACCATAATATATATATAAATTGCAATGTTGTAACACAAAAATAAATCGCAGATATTTACAAACTTGTGAATCCTTATTACAAATTTAAACATGAAAATTAAGAAGCACTGTTTTAAATCCATATGTAGGTTTGAGTATTAATTTTTTCTTAAAAAATTTAAGTTCACAATGTTTGCTAAATTTGGATGGATGCTCAAATGTTCCGCATGAAAAGGGAACTCTGTTTTATATAAATCTCGTATTTCATGAATTGCTTCATGAAAAAGAGAAATAATTTACAATATCTCTTACAGCAACAATGACTTTAGCTCAGCTCAATACCATTTTTGAACATTTCACTTGACACCAAAAAGAAATAAATAAATGACCAAAAACAAAAACCCACTTTGTTTGCTTTCACTATCAAAATCCATTTTTTCAAATATAAAATTTTTTAAATTAAAAACTAATTTGACAAAAATCAACACTAAAATGATGTTTTCTCCCCAAAAAAAGGAAAAATTATAAGTATTTTTATTTTATTATTTTTCATTTTACACCAAACTAATTACAAAACAGATTTCGAAAACGAAATCAAATAGAGATTTTCATTCAGCCATTAGAAATAAATGAGCAAAAACAAAATTCATTAGTTTCATTGTGCAAAATTTTATTTTCTGATTTTTTTTTAAATAAAAAATAATTTGACGAAAAAAAATATCAAAAAAATATATTTTCACCTAAAAAAATCATATGAAAATAATAATAATTTTTATTTATTTTTCATCAAACGAATTTTTATTATTTTTTAAAAAAAATTTCAAAAAAGACATTCTAAAATTGAGTCATTCTGCCTAGTTCTCGAAACACGGAGCACACACACACAGTTCAGAAGAAAGCACCGGCGACAGCGGCAGCCACCCCGGCAACTGCGGCGGAGACCTCAAGGCCAGCGGCGGCGCTGGGAGCCGGAGCGGGGGCGCCCGTAGTAATAGGGGAGAAAACTCCAGCAGCAACGGGAGCACCAATGGGTGCAGCTTCGTGACCTCCATCGGTGTTGCCAATGGTGGCGTCATCACCGGAGGGCGCGGCGGCCCGACGACGGCGAAGAGGAGGAGAGCTAGAAGGAGAGATTGGCGAGCCATTTGTGTAGAGAGAATTGGAGGAGAGAGAGAAGGAGAGATTGGTTTGGTTTGTTTTAAGAGAAAGAGAGAGAGAGAGAGAGATTGGTTTGGTTTGTTTGAGAGAGAAAAAGAGAGAGTGGTGGGACGGAAGGTGGTGAGGAGATAGAAGAGAAACATATATATATATATATAGGGAGGGGGGCGCTGGGATGGTGGTTTGGGCGGGGAGTTCGGGCGGAGTGTGAGGACGGCCATGGGAAGGGAAGGGCTTTCTTTCTTGAGATGGTTTTTTTAGTAACATTTTTGTGTCACAGATATATTTGTATCTATTTTGAGAGATAGTTTAAAAGTTAATTTTTAAATTTGTTTTTTTTAAGAAAATATAAAAATGAAACATAAAATTATGTTTGGTTTGGGTTTTCTAAAAATATTCTTTAGAAAATTTTACTTTTTTATTTTTAACATTTTTTTACTGAATTTTTTTAATTTTTAGATACACCTAACATAAATACACTTAAAAAATATAATTTTTGTGAAAAAAATCTTTAAAAAATTTACTAAATATCAAAAATATAAAAAAATACAAAATTTCAATATATTTTTCGTATTTTTGTGTATTTATTAATTTTTTGAAATATTTTTTCACAAATATTTTATTTTTTAGATACATCTAAATAAGATGTATTTAAAAAAATAAAAAAAAATGCTTAAAATTTTAAAAATATTTATTAAAAACAAAAAAAAAGCACGAAAAATATAAAATTCAATTTAAAAAAAACTGAAATCAAATATACTAAACGTAAGTCAAAAAAGTCAAAGAGCAATTATTGAGACCGCCACAAAAACTCCACCCCACAATCCAAAGTGGGTTTGGGCCCATTTCGGGGCTCATTTTGATAATTCGAACCATTCATGCCTGTAAAAAATCAAGTTAATCGGATATCGTTTACCTATTCATCCACTCATATTTGTATTCATTTTAATCAAGTTAAAATATATTTGTATTTATTTTTGTAGATATAAATGTGAGTAGATGAATGGATAAACGATATCCGATTAACTTGATTTTTTACAGACATGTTCTACTTGACGTATGCTAAAATGTGAACGGTTTAAATTATCAAACTGGACCCTAAAATAGACTCAAATCGCCGCATAGCAAACGCTGCTGCATGCACAGCAGCGTCCCCACATTTCCCCACAACCCTCACATCATCCTATCTAAGAGAGTAAAATATAAATAAATAAAACAAAAATACACATAGACTAATCAGACAGATTTAAGGTCATGGGGGCGTGCAAATTGAGAGTTCCAAGCTTTTTTCAAAGTCTAAATATTAGAAAATTTACTTTTAACACCGTGGACAAAATAATCCTTAGATTTGATGGTTGGTTGTGAGAGGGTATAAAGGAATAATAAGGTCTAGTTTGGGAAGATTAAATAAGTGTATTTTTTGACTTTTTATGAAATATGGGTTGGGTTTGGGTTGGGTTTGAAGTGATGTGTTAGAGAGGTGATGTGACTTAAATAAGATGATGTGACTTAAATAGAATAATGACTTTTTAACTTTTTATCTTTTTTGTCTCATGCCAAACTTGGCCTTTGGAAAACGTATTTTTTATTTTTTTTCATTGTTGGTTGTCATTCACCGAAAAAATCGCCAGATGTAACCAACTGGTTGCAGTGGTTATGGTGGTTGTAACAGGGATACATAGTTAAATTAAATGGACATAAAAATAATTTGTGGCTAAATATAAGAATGATACATGAATAAAACAATAAATAATTTAAAATTGAACTTATAGTGAGTTTTTTTTGTTCCTCGGTAACAATGAAAAATTGGTAATTGAAATTGAGATATTTTTTTCAATAAAAAAATTATAATATAAACAGAGTTCTCATATGATTTGTTTACTACCAAGCTAAGGCATGGGTCTCATGTATGCTCAATATGAATCCCATAGGTTTTGGCTATGTTTGGGGTATGTTATTTAGATTAAAATAATTACAAAAAGATAAAAATAGATTAAAAATTAATAAGATAAAATGTTACATTCAAATCACAATCATTTTATTTTTTCTCTTACAAAAGTCAAAAAAATTAAAAAGTTTATTTCAAACAAAACTTTCTAATCCCAAATTAAAATAATCAAAAAATTAGAAAGTCAAAAAATCACCTTACATCCCAAATGAAAGCTTTATATCTTATGACTAGAAAATTTTATTAAAAAAAAAAAAAAAAAGTTATTTATATATAACATGACTCTTATTTTATGATGATGGACAACTTGAGCCGACTCATTTTGCCCTCTAGCACAAAATCTTAAACTTTAGGTTGGTTTGGTAAGAACATTTATAGTATGATTTTTTGATTTTTGATTTTTAATTTTTGATTTTTTTTATTTTATTATTATTTATTTTTTTTTTTGCTAATTTTGCCTGACCAAATTAGTTCTGTTTTGAAAGAATTTTTTTATTTTTTATTATGATTTTGATGTAATATTTTATCTTATTAACTTATTTTATCTTTTTTTATTTTTTTAATCCCAATCTAAACCCAACTCAATTGCCAAATGAAAACTGAATAAATGCAATTCTTGCAAAATTCTCACAAACTACATGCATGGGTTAAGCTCAACATGCTTTTATATTCTGTGAAAAAATTGAATATGAGACCTTAAAAAATTGAGATTTTTGGTGAAATCTCCTTTTTTGGGCCTTTTATTAAGATAAAGGACAACTCAATGAATTCTCCTTCAAAAAGCACCTGAGTAAGAGAAGCCCAAGAAAAGCCCAACTCAATAATAACATTTTATAGTTTTTTTTTTTTTTTTGACCATATTGCCCTCCTATATATATATATATATATCATATATTTGAACAATCTCAGCTCACGCATATACCGATCTTGAAGACGATCTGCGAAGTGAAGATGATTTGCAAAATCCATAAAAACGATCTCAAAGTCTGAAGATCTCACCGCCAACGATCTCACCCTTGGTCAATAATACACGATCTCGCCATCCAAGATCAACACGCTCAATCAAATGAGAGATTACGTTACAAAGCTGTATAAATCTATTGTTACTTTTTATTTGTTTTTGTTGATTTGTCGAGTTCAATCAGGTGTGTGCTCTATTTTTGTTTGACATAATGAAAGTAAAATTTTACTCTGGTTTATGTTCTGTTTTTGTTTGACAGAATGAAAGTAAAATTTTACTCTGGTTTGTGCTCTGTTTTTGTTTTATAAAATGAGAGTAAAATTTTACTATGGTGTTATCTGTTCTGTTTTCTTAACATGCAAGTAAAATTTTATTGTGTTGTTGAATGTTTGTCTATGCAGTTTCTAATTTGTTTTCTGGTAAAATTTAATCTGAATCTTCAGAGTAAAATTTACTCTGAATTGAAAGTAACATTTTACCGTGTTGTTGAATGTTTGTCTATGCAGTTTCAGATTTGTTTTCTTGTAAATTTTACTGTATTTCAGAGTAAAATTTACTCTAAATCTTAAAATAAAATTTTACTGTGTTGTTGAATGTTTGTCTATGCATAAGAGAATAAACTTTATTTTTCATTAACCAGAGTAAAATTTTACTGTTGCGAAAATAGAGTACATACTAGACAAATGAATTATAGTCGAATTTTACTTTAGATCTATGAACAAACAAATAAAAAAACTCTCAATTTTTTATTGTAATATATCAATTTATCATTTTTTTGACATATATAAGGTCATTTTTTCTCAGATATGAAACTATTGATCTCAAGCATGAGTTCATAGGCATCAAATCTGAGATGGTGATAGATTTCAATGGACGGTTTCAAGATTTCGATTTTGTGATATGGATCGAAAATGAAGAACAAAAGGGTTTAGAGTTTAGAAAGAGAGAAAATAAAGGGAAGAGAGAGAATACCAGTAATGTAGAGATAGAAAAGAAGAGAAATGATTTAGCAATGGTTTTAGATTATATGGAAGGACATTTCAGCCTTTTCATCATATTTTTTTATTTGAGAGACTTTTGAAACTATTATTTTATTCTGTAGGCTTCACACAAAAAAGCCTCCATAGAAGGGGCTTTTCATCAAAAATTCTTAAAAAATTACTCCGTAGTGGAGCCCCATTGTTCAACCTCAGTCACTGTGCACTCGAGCAAGCTAAATAGAACACCAATGCTATGTACTCTGAATGGAAAAAAAAAATCAGGAAAATCATTTTAAAGTGCCGGTTGATGTTAAGCTTTGTAAATCACAAAGTCACAATTTTAAAATGATTTTCATGAATCATTTCTCATGATGATGCCTTGTAAATGGAGACATTTATTACGCGCAAAGATCCTCAAGAGTGCAAATCTTAGAGTGATCCTAGTGTGATCCATCCAAGGGCTTAGATTAAACATCACCAAAATAACTTTGTTTTGGTGAGTAATTTGAAGAAGGAAAAAAAAAAATTCAGATCTACAACACCCATTACATATAGAAAACAGAGCAAAAGAGAGAGAAGAAGAGAGGAGACACACACACCCATTACATAAACACAACACCTATTACATATACACAACAAACAGAGTGAAAGAGAGAGGAGACACACACCCATTATATATATGCAACAACAATCGTCTTCGTCTTCTTCCTCTTCTTCTTCTTCGTGATTATTCCTAATATAATTATTATTTACAAAGTTTCAAGAACAGGGTTTGGAAATTATTGTGAAAAGTTCGCGTTTGGAGGTTGAATTTGAACTCTGAATTGGAGAAAATAAAAAACAAAATGGTACCCAAATAGGTTTGTGCTAGGTTTGTTTAGCTCCTTGGTTTGATTTTGAATGTTGCAGAGTTCTATAATGGCGGAATGACCAGTGGTTATCAAAGACCTAATAACGTTTTGGAGTATAGCGGGTAAGGTGTCGACAAAGGTGTGGCAGCAGTAGCGTGTCAAGGCCAAGGCCAGGGCAAAGATGTGGATCCTCATCTTCTCTCTTTCTCTCAGCCCTTCTCTTTCTCTCTTTGTCTCTCTAATGTTGCTTCACAGTCACAGGAATGAAGAAATAGATCTGAGAATTTTTTTATTTTTTCAAATTACTTGTGAGACTTAATCTCAGCCTTAGGAGTCACTCTAGGATTTACACTCCAAAGGTTCTTAACGCATTTATTAAAACTTACAAGAAAAAAAATTGAGAGCTCTAATGGTTTGTGGGTCCTACAACAATGTAATGTTTGTGTCTTGTCTTGGGGTTATGATTCATCCCTCTAAAACTAAAACTCTAATTGAGCTCTAATGAGGTGAAAAATCAAAAATAAAAATAAAAATAAAAATAAAAACAAACAAGACCAAAACATCACATCAGAGTGGGACCCACCTTCCATTAAAACTATTAGAGCTCTAAAGCATTTTTTTTTTTTTTTTTTTTTTTTTTTTTTTTTTTTTTTTTTTCTTACATTGCTAAGTCATTAGAGCTCTATTTAGAGTTCTAAAATTAGAGAGAAGTATCATTTCTACAACTTACAAGTAGAGAATAAGAAAGCCTAGGTCATGGATGGACTAGGAAAAATGAAGAGAAAACATAGATGTTATTATGATCTTACCATTTTATTCATTAGGAGGTTGTCTTAATTTGTTAGAGGAAGTTAGATTGCTCAAAAAACTAGTAGTGATAAGGTGACCATAATATTATTAAACAATATAAATTACCTCTTAAACTTTCCTAAGAATAACCAAACATTGATATAAAAAACAACAATGTTATGTACTTAGAAAAAAAATATCTAAAAAAGTAAACAAAATTTGAATATATAATATAGATTTAACCTGATGAATTTAATCCATGCATTTCAACTTATAAACATTTTTTTGGGATGATTTTTTTCTGAGTTACTTCATTGTTGCATAGGAAATGGATAGACACGAAACAACTATCATTAGCCAAAATTTACTCAGAGACATACAATGAGCTCAAGCAACAGGAGAGCAAAACAATGAAGAATTATCAAGTTTTTAAAGGGTCTGTGTCATCTGTGAATGTTCAAAGTGTTTCAGAATCAGGACACAAGAATGTTTTTGACACCATTGTCATATACGGATTACTGTCTCAAGCATATAAAGAAGCATCTCTACAGATCATATGTTAATGAAGAGTTAGATACACCAAAGGTTAAACAAGAGGCACATAACTAGACCAATTAATACATGCCAACCTATGACTCTTCTTATTTCCTAAGAAAGTGAAAATTAAAAATAATTTATACAAAACAATAAATGGTTTTGAACATTTCTGCCAATTAACTATTACTACCATACTAATTGGATTGTTAATGAGCATAACAATATTAACAAAAGACAAACGCTTCAAATGTGTATATTGTTAAAGAGAATGGCTGAGAAATAACATAGGAAAAATGCTTCCAAGTGTGCTCAAGAATGGAAACAGTATGCAGATTGCCCCACAGAAAGTTAGACAAACAAATCCAGAAAACCAAAAATAAAACAAAACAAATAGAAGAAGAAGAAATGCATACCCGATGTGCAGAGGTTTATCCCCATTTCTGGAGAGGATGTTTCCATGAATCGAGCCCGAGCCACCAGGGATGGTAATGGAAAGCCCTACCGTTGGGCCAAGCCACCCTTTCAGGATAAATGCGAAGTACAGACAATAAATATAAAA
This sequence comes from Camellia sinensis, assembly GCF_004153795.1. Taxonomy (NCBI): domain Eukaryota; kingdom Viridiplantae; phylum Streptophyta; class Magnoliopsida; order Ericales; family Theaceae; genus Camellia; species Camellia sinensis. The sequence goes on along the minus strand of NW_021025664.1, from coordinate 167,382 downwards.
ATAAAAAAAGCATTGCCCTATTGAGGTCAGCAAGAGTTTCAAGCGGACCAGATAAGATGCAAACCAGTTCACTTGTTATCCAATGATTAGGAACTACCTTCTCAAGCATTAGCTAGACACACTGAAGCAGATAGCAGAAACGTCTGTACCTCCATCAAGAATGATGTCATTCCTCATTCCCAACAAAAGGAAGACCAAACACCAAAATGTTGAATATACATTTAAAAAAAAAAAAAAAAAACTACATTTCATTTTCCTATTAAATCAAACTGAATCACATGATCCGTACAATGAAATCTCCTCCAATAACAGATATACAAAAAACACACTGCTCGCAAGGGGAGGAAAAAACACTAAAAATTTAATTACAAGGCATTCCTTCATCAGAAGGAAAACAACTGCAAATGACCACAACTCTTCCCCTTCTGGCCCAATTAAAGTAAAGAAGCAATCTACAATAACCACTTACAACTGAGACCATGACCTCATGTTACAATGTACAAATAGCTAAACCTAACTCTCCTAATGAAAATAATCAACAATATCAGTTACAAGCATGGGCCTCAAAATTCATACAACATTTTTACAAATACAACAATGAGACACAAGTAATAAATGGAGACGAGCCAATTACATGTTGTCAATGACAAAGACAAAATCAGTTAACAATTTTTTGAGGAAACGAAATGATAGGCAAAATGTTTTAAGGCTTCTTTGCATACTAGCAGACCACGTGGTTTTCAGAGGAAAGCATCCAATTTAACCCTTCTTCCTTGAGGTAACCAACATAGGCTGATTCAATCAAAAAAACAGAAAGTTGCCAACTTGGTCCCTGAATATGATGATAAAAAAATCCCCATGTCAAAAGTGAAAACACACTGAGAAAGACTGCCCAATATGACACGCCATAATCTATATTACTAATGGTTATCATGGAAGGAATTTTAAAAAACATCGCATTTCGTTTTCAACGGAACAGCCACTTGACATTGTCAAACCCAAAAGGGTTCATATTTCGAATTCAATCCTTTAATAAAAATGCACTATGCACATATAACTTCCGGGAGACAGAATATGAAAACATGATATATCAACTTGACACATCCTGGTTAACTTTGAAAATTGAAGTTGGTGCCTTTATGTTATTTAACATAAAATATGAAGCTAAAATGCCCAAGATAGGGATGTAATATGCATATATCTCACTATTTAGTCATGAGAGGCAATAAAAGTACAAAATACTTAGCTTCTTTGTCAAATAGACAGACCCCAGGAAGTAAATAAATAAACAAATAACACCAAAAGCACTTAACTATTACTATCACAGGGAATACATTGCTCTCTATATGTTCACATCATTCAATGGTGCATCTAACTGCCCTAAACAACACTGTCACATTTTACCTTTCTGCACACAAAACTGCCACATTAAGCATGTTTTAACCAAAAAATGTGACTGATTCCAAGAGTAACAAGCCACCCTTGAACAAGTATCGAATGGTAAGTCTTGTCATATATTTACAATCAAGAGCAAGACAAGAAAGTACCATACACTAAATTTGCAAGCTTAATGCACAACTACAGATAGATCTATATACAAACATCTACACAGAGGCATTAAGTCTTAGAAGACCCACCCCACTGCAGACAAAAACTAGAAAAATCATAAAGCACATGAAAACTTGAATTCTTGAAAGTTCAAAAGAAAAGGGAGTGAAATCAACAAGCATCATCATGCATTCTTCAATTATCGAGTAATTTACTGTGTAACTTTTGAAGTGGAGAATAAAAAAAACACAACAGTCGTGACTCACGACAAAGTCACCAGATGCTGTAAAAGGTGAATTTTCCTCCATTTTAGTCAAACCCAAATACCAAAACTAATAGAATTTTACAGTCAGACCCCAAAGGAACAATCTATCTAATCTTGACAGAGTAATACAGTTTTATCCATCTAGCAGTAGTTAAAGGTTTACTGAAGCAAAACGGTAAAAAAAAGAAAATACAAAGACAACCAACTCACACTATCATATAGAATAATAAAAGGTTTCAAGTATCTCAAGGTCATGCCGCAAGAAGTAAAAGTCTTTAGAAGAAGATTAAGACAAATATAAAACCGATGGGATAGCCAGTAACAGGGTATTAAGAGTCCAACCCCAAAAAGAAAAGTCAACAATGGTAACCTACTTAAAAGCTATTACGTAATTTAGAGCAAGTAATGCATCAATTAAGTTTTGTAGGCAGTAGAACAAAAGCAAAGAGGAAAATCTATTTTTCCTCCTACCCATGAGCAGTACTTACTTTTTCAGTCACGAAGCCACACTCTGTATGTGGGGCCAACAGAAAGCAAGAAGATAGATGATGAGCAAGGTCTCAAAGGACTCCTCTACGAATAATAAATGTTTCATTGTGTCACTCCGATGGAAGGCGTCTCCGCTTCCCATAATCCACATCCCTTGATCGCCTATTATCCTCTTCCGGCATCACTTTGGACCTGCTCCGAGATCTTGAAGAAGACTGTCCTCTATCCCAGTCATCCTCATAGCCTCCATCATGTTCTCTTTGACGATTGTCCCGGTAACCATCCTTCTCCTCCCTGTACCTGTGATTTCTGTCAGACCTGTCCCTTTCCATCTCCCTCTCATTGCGATGCCTTTTCTCGGAGTTTCCTGACCAATCACGTTCCGATCCCCGCTCTTTCTCCCTTGAAGCAGCATTTGACCTTACTCCTTTTTCCTGGTTTGCCTCTCCGTATCCATATTCAGAAGCACCATCATCACCACCATAACTCGACTCTCTTGTCCTTCGGCCTTGCTCTTCCCCTCCCCCTCCACCCATGCTCATATCACCCCACATCCCCGCATGATGTCCATCAAACCCAACGGGCCCCATCATGCCCATTCCATTAGTCGCCATTCCTCTGCCAAAGAAAGCAGGGTTGACATGAGGAGCCACTCCAGCAAGTCCCATTGTATTAACAGCTGGAAATGAAGGAAGCATCCCGGGGAAAGGAGGACCCGAAAAGCCTCCATAGCCTGCTCCTCTACCCATATACATTGGATCAAATCCAGCACCCATCATACCCTGAGGATGCATCAAACCACCAAGCGGACCACCAAAAGCCGGGCCTCCAGGGCCTTGCCCATATGCTCCTCCACTGGCACCACTTCCAACCCCAGAAGCGCTTCCAACCATGTTCTTTGGTCCCATAGCCCCTCCTCTTCCCCTCATTGATCCACCCCCGGGACCTCTATTGAGTATTCCCTGCCCTCCTCGTCCCCACCCACCTCTTCCATTTCCATAATTCCTCCCAACATCTCCACTCGATTGATTCATCCCACCACCTCTCCCCAAACCATCATTCATGGGCCTCCTTCCTTGTGACTGAGACTGGGGCTGGACTTGGTTTTTGTTCGTATAAGAAGAAGCCATCTGCCTTATAGTTTGTGGAGAAGCAAAGGCGACTGCACAAGCACGCCCATTAAAATTGTGACCATTCATTCCATCTTTGCATGCAGCTGCGGCAGCTGAATCATAAAATTCAACTTGACAATAACCTTTGGATTTTCCACTAGCTCTCTCGTCAAAAAACTTGATCTCCTTGACCCTCCCATATTGAGATAGTACACTCTCAAGCTCGGCATCTGTAGTCCACCAATGTAGTTCTCCAACAAAGAGCATGGTTCCACCGTTCTCTAAAGCTGGCCGAATCTGATTTTCATTAACTATTGGGCGGTTCACATTTACATTCATACTCATCTGATTAGCTGGAATCTGTGGAGGACCACCCCTAGGGCCGCTTGTGCCAGTGTTCAGAGGCGGAGCAGACTCGGCGGCAACTTTTACCGACATTTCAGAAGAATCAACGCTTATTTTGTGAGGCATAGGAGTTGATACTTGAAACCCTGAATTCCCTGCTGGAGCATCATGAGTCATCCCCTGAACCCTTATCATTTGAGCAATATCAGTAGCTGCCACTTGTCCCTTATCAGCTGTCAACTCTTCCTTTGGCTCAGAAAAATGGATCCCAAAATTAGAATACTTTCCTTCAGATGCAACTCCATGGACACTTAGCTGTTGTGACCCTGCCGCTTCAGCTTTAGGTTCAGGAAGACTACTTTTCTGTGCTCGGAATCCCCCGTTAAGCACACCAGAAGCTGGCATTGGTGCCTCAGAACGTTGCAGCTGCAAGAAACCTTCTCCAACATTAACATCGTTATAGAGATCATCATACTCATCATCTTCTCCTATCATCTCATCATCTGCAAGGGCAGAAATAGCTCCACCTCCCTGATACTGCATCTTTTGAGCCCCTACATATTCCTCATCTCCATAATCTAATTGCTGGTCAGCCATTGGATCCATTTACACTAACTGAATATTAATCAAAGTACCTATTATTTCTCCACCTATTGAAAACAGGAGAATGATTGTTAAAGTTGTCTCCTACTTGACATCAATTGGAAAAGCGCGCATGCACACACACACAGATAGAGAGAGCACCTGACATTAGACTAGGTAAACACAAATAGTAATACAGAATATAGAGGGAGAGACCACTCTCAAGCCTCATGGCACTTAATCAATGTTCAGGCCTCGTTTGGGAACCCTCATTTTTAGCCAAAAAGCCAAAAAGTTACTAAATTAGCCAAAAAGCCAACAATCCATACCAAAAAGTCAAAGATTTTCTTTTCTTTATACTTTTTGCACATCTTTTCGTAAAAAGCCAAAAAATCATCCCAAACATACTAGTTTTTTTTAGCTCATATTTTAGCCAAATAGCCAAAAAGTTACTAAATTAGCCTGTTTCCAAACAAGGCCTCAATGATGGGAATTGAAATAGCACAACAAAAGGAAATGTATAGTCATTGAGGACTTGATGAATAACAAAAGGGGGATTTGGTGATAGCTCCCTCATTATCTAATTTGTCTTTTAAGATGACAAGAATTATATAAGTACTTTCAAAACCCCCTGATATTTTAAAACTTGTTTCTTTTACTATATTACCCTCATATCTATCAGCTCTCCTATTAAGCCATCTTCACTATGTATTTCAAAGTAAAATTTTACTCTGTATAAAAGTAAAATTTTACTCTGAATAAGAGTAAAATTTTACACTTTGAAACTAAAAGTAAAATTTTACTCTATATAAAAGTAAAATTTTACTCTATATAAAAGTAAAATTTTACTCTGAATAAGAGTAAAATGTTATACTCTGAAACTAAAGTAAAATTTTACTATGTATAAAAGTAAAATTTTACTCTGAATAAGAGTAAAATTTTATACTCAGAAACTAAAAGTAAAATTTTACTCTGTATAAAAGTAAAATTTTACTCTGAAAAATAAGTAAACTGTGAGACTCTGAAGCTAAAAGTAAAATTTTACTCTGTATAAAAGTAAAATTTTACTCTGGTTCTGTCAAATGAAAAAAACAGAGCAATATTTTACTCTGGTTCTATCAAATGAAATTAGATTATTCACAACCACTGTTCTTCTATTTCTTCACAGTTACTTGCCTCTTTCGTATCACCTCTTTGGCTTCTCTGTTATCTATTACATATACACAATCCATATTGCTCACACACGACACAAAAATTTATCAAAATCAAAAACAATTTTACAACAAAAAGTTGAGAGAACATAGTAACAACTCATCAATTAATCAATTTAAGAACTTAACAATACTATCCAAATAAAAAATCTCTCCCTCACACACACACACACACACACACAAACACACACATATATATATGAAAAATCTAAAGAACTGTGTTCAAATATGAAAATTTTGAACAGTAGCGCGATTTGTCTCTATACTCTTTCACAATTCGAATTTTTGATCGACGAGACTATCATCAACGACAAGAACATGAACTTCATGAGAATTGGATGGCGATACGTCGACGTCGTCGAAGCTTTCTCCGATCATCTCCGACGATCTCTTCCACTGCGAGACCTATGCGCCATTCAAAGAAAATTCTCTGCAACTGAGAGTGATTTAGGTATATTCACAGTTTTTGTTGAAATCACGAGAGCTCCGAACGAATCCAATCCAAACCCTAGGAATGGAAGAGAGAAGGAAAAGAGAGAATTTGTTTGTGCGTTTGCTTGGTTGAGGCTTCGATCATGTTCCACCGCCTTGAGGAAGACATCGGCGGCGGCGTATGAACCGCCGGAGAGTGATCGGAAAACTGAATCGGCGTAGGAGGAGTTCGAAGAATGTTGAGAATCATAACAGAGAGCTCGTTAAAGAGCAGAGAAGGTGGGGAGAGAGTGGGTGGAGAATGTGAGAAAATTTAGTTGAGGGTATAATAGTCTAATAAAATATTTAAATAATAAATTTTGTCCTTTATGCAAGACTTTATAATTATGAGACGGTTTAAAAAATATAATTTTTTTTCGTAGTCCTTTTAACAATGAAAGGAAGGTAAAGGGGATTTATAGCTAAATTTCCCATAACAAAACTAGAAAAAATAATATATATATATACACACAAGCACATTAACAGTGAAGTCTAAAGGATCCTAAAACAAGAGAACTACAGAGATCTACTTTCAAAATAAAAAGAGATCAAATACCAACATTATTGTTGAAATCTTTCTACAAATCATCAACAAAACCATGCATTTCAATACACCCTTCTGATAAAAACAATAAATCTCCTCAGTTGACATTACAAAATTTTAGCAATCATGATAAATTATCACATACCCACATCACAAGACTACCCAAAAAAGACAAATATTCAATACCCACAAAGCAATTTCACAAAATACTAATAAATCACAAACGCCCACTAGTGTATAACATCAGATATTGCATATAAAATGTGAAAACCAAAGAATAACTCAACAAAAGAACAAATCGAGGTAATAATGACCCAAAATCAACTATAACAATATGACCAAATCGAAGTCTAATGCGTTCTTACTAAATACATGAATCGACCATAAATTGGAATTGACTGAAGAGAGTAAGAAAATAGATTTGAATATGGGTTTAGAGCGTCGCTTACTCTTCTTCTTTTTTTGTCTTAGGCTTTGAGCTGCCCAAGTCGGACAAATATGCAGGCTTTTGTAGTAATTTATGAAATTTTCTATGGCAGACCATGTGCACATTGTGTCCGACTGAGGGAGCAATATGTATTTACATGTTACTCAGAACTAATAGTAAAAAGTTTTACTGATGAAATAATATATTACCTGTCTTATTAGCTAGGTAAGAGACACAAAATTATTCACTTTTATAATTTTTCATTAATTAAGAAGAACATGCAAATAATGCAACATACTCAGTCTATTTGTAGGGTTGTAAAAATTGCCTGAAAATCATAGGCGGCTCAAAGTTCCCCTCGGCTCAAGGTGGGCTCGACCTGTTTAGGCCTAGCTCTTGAGTTTGGGCCGTCATTTAAAAACTCGGTCCGTCGGCCCGGCTCGACCGGCCCAAAAAAATTTCTATTGACTCGGCCCGCCAACTCACCCCTCCCTCAATGGCTCATTGACTGAGTAACGGTCAAAATTCAAAAAATAAAAATAAAAATAAAAATAAATATTCAATGCTGTGGCGCAACAACGGTAGAAATAAATAAATAAATAAATAAAAATTGAATTCAATGCCTGCTACGCATGCAACAACGGTAAAATATATATATATATATATATATATAATAATGTTAGGGCATCTCCAATCCTCCAAGTGTCAAGCTTTGTGGGCTTACTTTTAGATCATATTTCAATGATTTAAATCATTTATATTAGGAGTGAGCAATGGATATACCGATTCATCCAAACCGACTGAACCGTACCGATCCATCACATTTTGAACGGATGCGTGATGATGAGCGAACAGTTGTAAATTAATTTTTTTCAATCTCTCAAGTTTTGGACAGATGGCGGATTTGATGTTCATTTGGCCGCAACGAACCGTTAAACTGCGAGCACTCCTAGTAATTTGTAAGATTTTGTGTTTTCAATTTATTTGGATATTCTATTTGTATTTTCAATTGAAAAGGAATTTAAATATTCTATTAAATATATAGATGTAACAATACAAATGCATGCAATCTCTGTTACTGATCTGTTCATGGTTTTGGTAGTTTGAATTGTTTTTATATTTTAAGAACCACATATTATAATAATTTATGTGAATGAGGCATACTGTAATTGTAATAGGTGGATGAGGCATGCAATGTTTGTAATATTCTAAAGTTTCAAACTTTATTTATATAGATGAAACATATAGTGCTTGTAATACTTTTTCAAGTCATTGACTGTAATATTTTCTTCTTCTTTTTTTGAGGAAGTGCATAAGTGAATTATGTTGAAAATTTATAAAATTTTAAATCGCCAAACTGATTCGTATCAATCCGTCAATCTGCTCAATCTACATCCGCCGAATTGGCAGACGGATGCGAATTGATTTTCTCCAATCCGCCAATCTGGCGGATCAGAGGTTCAATGGCCACAACCGACCCGCACCCACTCCTAATTTATATTTTAGGATTCGTCGAGTACATTAGTCTTATAAAAAATTAAGTCGATCGAATAATAACAATTCTGTGTTCGGATCAATTTTGTATGAAAAATAAACGATTCATACAAAATTGATAATTTTCGTTATTCGATCGACTTGATTTTTGCAAAGATGATGTACTTGACAAATTCTAAAATGTGAACAATTTAAATTATCAAAACAGGACCAAAAAGTGAACCCACTAAGCTAGACTAGACAGTCTAATTCAATTACGGACTAGACACATTCCAATCCCATATAAAAAATTTAATAATATTTTTCATTTAAAAATCATAAGATAATTAAAGTAACTGTGAGTGATTCGAAACATAATATTAAAAAATTTTGAAACAAAGATTTCTGCCTTTACTCCCCACTAGTTTTACTTCAAATTGGGATTTTTGTGACAAGGAGCAACAAGGAGAAAGGGTTTGATTATAAAAATTAAATTATATCATTAACACCACCTACTTCAGTACTGAATTTTGTCACCACTTAATAATATGTGATTGATGTTACAAAATGTTGATCAAATAAAGGAGGCTTATTTTAAAAAAGTCAGTTTATCCGTTTATTAGCTAATTTGGGTTATACCATCTTTTTATTTTTTGTACATTTTTTTTGTAATAAGCAAAAAAATACAACTTATAAGTTATACCTAAAACAATCCTAAATAGTTACCTTCATATGAAGTTTACATATAACCCAATTTCTTATTTTTTACTTAAATGTAGACTCACATGTTGTAATCCAAATCTAGGTTGTAAAACAATTGTTGTAGGATTATGATCTCGATAAAAGCATAAAACATATAATCGAAAGGAGAGATGTGTTAAAAAGTTCACTATTTGTAATTGGCAAATAAAGTAAAGTTCATATGGTTCACAATTTTTCTAAATTTTATTTTTTGACACGAAGAATATGTCATTCTAAATAGTTTATTAGAAGTAAAGAGAAAATTTATAAATCATTTATGAAGAAGAGTATGAGTTTTAAAAAAGTAATTGAGCTTTTACATAATAAAACCATACAATACCATACTTGAGATAGATCTTCAATAATTTGGCTCATTAATATAGTTAGTTAATTACAAGGAGAGCCAATCACAGTTATGGAGGCAAATGAAAGTTGTGAAAAAAGTCTTGTTCTAATCGTTTTGTTCTATACATTGTCTCCATACATGTAATTTTCATCTCTAAATGTATTTTTTTTTTTTTTCATTTTATGCTTGCATTTAAAATATATATATATATATATATATTTGTTACAATTTTCAAAAAAATTTGAGATCTATTTTTGCACAAAAATAAAAATGATGAATATTTTTTTAACTTTTCATTATTTTTGTTTCTAAAAACATGAGAAACAAAAAATGAAGAAAACAAAAACACATAATCAACAAACCTCATCTCCTCTTCCACATTGAACCACATCTACTCTCTTCCACACAAGAATTAAAAACAAACTAATCTACCTGTTTCATTTCAAGAGATGATACTAGCAGTGCTGCTTCGAGAAATTATCTAGTAGGTTTAACCTACCATGTGGCTCAATATGCACCCAATCCGGGGCACTTGACCATCTACATTGAAAAATAAGGTACAAGGTAGAACGTGGACACACCACTTATCCTATAGATCAGACCTAAAATATAATTTCTCCCTTCAAACGATCAAGCTAGAATGCTCATTCAAAAAAAAAAAAAAAATCTCAATGCAATCCTAGAATGGAGTCTACAAAAATTCAAAAGAATACTCACTCTATCTAATCTTCACAATATTGTTCAACAGTTCATAAGCTGCTGCTGAAGAGATTGTTCACCACTACTAGATAAGAATTTCCAAAACAGTTCAAGAATATGTGAAATGGAAATGTACATACATGGATGAAAAGTTAAGATCAAATACATATAAATCAAACTACTAAATCATTATGGCAACTCTATATTCCTCCCAACTCCAATCCAAAATGAATCGAACAACCTAACCAAGAAAATGTCTGTCTGTCCTATTAGGGAATAATTTCTCCCAACAAAAACTGAAAAATTCTTATCAGCCTTCGACTAAATGATGACTCTTTTTATCTAATCCAACAAAGACTTCTTGTTTCATAATGAAAGAATTACAAGAGACTCATTTCTCTTACAGTTGAGACTGGACATCTATTGTACACCGCCTCCCAGGGGCTAAATCCGTAATTACACAGGAACGTCAAGCGAAGATCGGATTGGATGTCAGAAATGGATTGGATGTCGGAAATGAAACCGTGGAGCGTGTTAGAGGCGGGAAAGATGAGGCATTTGATTAAGCATTACAATCATGAAATGCCTTTACAACATCCTCTGAAATAGGTCTCTCATCACATCAATACATCCCCTTGAAAACAGGATTTGTACGGCAAATGCTTGCTCCATATTCTTCATACTCTGCTTTCGTATGGCAAGCCTGCGAACGGAGCACAAATATTGTCATCCAACAAGACTAGCCCATAAATAAGCATTCATAAACATGACAACAATCCCAAATAAACACTAATCACAACATGGGCATAAATTCAGACATGGGTAGTAACAGTCTCCATTACCAAGTTTTCAGCCTTTCATTGCTGTGAAACAATGCCATCTCTCAATTTCATTTTATTGAGGTACTTGTTCTACAATAAATCCAAATGGAAAACAAATCCACATGCAACAACTTTCGGATGTTAGTCATTTAGTGCAGTCAATGTGTTGAAATCATTTTGGCATGCAACTTTTATTTAGAATCTTTTCATTTCATCATTTTAATGATGAACTGAAATTAATGCTAGTAATCCAAATTGGAAATTTCCAATAAGGAAATATAGGCATGTAGTTCTATGCCATTAAAAATATGAGGTATGTAAAAATATATCAACCAATGCTGAAATATTCAGCATCAACTTCACCAGAAAAGAGGGGGGGAAGAAAAAATGAAACCACAATCTCCCCTTTTCATTCTGTCATCAAGTGAAAGAAATAAATAACAAAATAAAGCAGGATCTAGCTAGCAAATTCCCAATTAACAAGGTATGCCTAATCTTCTTGAATTCAAAGAATGCAAGGGCCACACTAGAATTGAAAATATACTTTATATTTCAAAAACTTCTTCGAACCACATTGAAGTAGTAGTACAAAGAGCACGTGACTATCGCCAGACATCTAAATCTAAGCCTAATTTTGCAGGTAAACTCCTATGCTACAAATAACAATTAGAACATGCAAACACACAGGAACGGAGGGACATAATTGCATCCTTCCTGAATGGGATCACTCCACAGTGAACATCAAAGGGTTTATAATGACCATGAGACCTAAATGTCCCAAATGTCCAGGAAAACACTAAACAATGGTGAAACATGTGTTCAAATTGAAGAGATAAAAACATACCGAAAAAAATTCTGATGTTGATGCAAGGACAGAGCCTCCAAACCAGACCGCATACCTCTGGATGGGATGGCTGACTACATTGACCTCCACCGGTTGTGCCTGGTGGCAGAAAGAATTCAACAGTCAGCCCTTTCATGTTATTAATTTTGACCAAAAGGTTTATTTTTATAGAAATACCCTTACAAATTTGAAATGCTTACTTTTATTTCTCCACCAAGCCGAGCATCAGATGCAAGAACACGAGCATCCACAATCTTCTTTAGATCTCGTTGCAACCTTCGGTGGAAGTCTTTGAACATTGTGGATCCCCCAGACAACACTACATTCTGAGATAAGTATCAAAACAAATAAGTGACCAGAAGTGGAAAATACAAATATAAATCCATAGCTAAAACCTGTCTAAATTCAGACATAAAAGAAATCTCATGCGAAATAGCATGTGAATATATAACCTCATACTGCAATGGGAGTCTGGCACTGTGCTCAAGCTAGGTCCAAAACTTCAGTTCAGACTCAACATATATTGAGGTGTCAATATTGTGATTTAAAATAGCATTTGTGAGCTTATGTCGCTTCAAGTGTTCCTGAAGGATTTGGGGCTATTTGATGTTAATCCTATGAAGCTGTATTATAACTATTAAACTGCCAACCCAATGCAACATCATAGGACAAAATATATCAAAGTTGATAAACACTTCATTAAGGAGAAGTTGAGCAAGGGTTTAATCTGTATGACTTTGGTGGGATTTGATATTCAATTAGTTGATATGTTA